>OX940897.1:2894518-3494518 GCA_954871355.1 Cabera pusaria
TTTTAATTACATTGACCTTTTAGACTTGGGAATGAATTAGGTAAGTTAAAGTAATTTTGTAGTCAAATAAATATGTATATGAATAAAATTATATAAACTCAATGGCCTCAACTACAACTCAACTACAAAGCCAAATCTAAATACAATTTTATATACCATGACCAATAAATACAGACTTGAATTCAGTATTTTTCTGTATATTTATCGAGTTTTACAGTTCTCGTAGTAGTACTCAGCTTGCAAGAAAGAGAATGTTACGATGAGGTGTAGAAGTTGAAGTTCTCTTTTTATGCAAACACTATATAGGTGGTCAATGCAAACTTCTAGAAACAAATTCTAACCTAAAATTATATTAATGATCTACAAGGTCAACGTCTAAAATACATCCTAAAAATAACTTTATTACAGTGTGGGTTAAGTCACATATCATAGTAAATTGCACTGATGGTTTTTGATTAAGCACTCAATTGCAAAGATATGACGATCTGACGATGCTATCTATACATGCTTGCCTAGAAAATACCTATTAAATCGCAATTTAACGACCCCTGGATTTTACTTAACGAGAAACATAGACACTGGCAGAGAATTCCATTTTTTGCCAGTCTGCATGATAGAAGATGAAGCATGCTTGGTATAACCACTTAGTGTTACTATTTGTTCATAACTACAATATTGCAGAATTTCAACTCAAATTATTTAATATAAAAACAATGTAAGCAATAATTATAAATGTATAACCCAAATAAGATTATTTTTGGACTGTGTTGTGAAATGTAGTTGATTTTGTGACCCTTTATTGATAATAGGGAAATCCAAGCCAATTGACATTTCAGAGTTAAGACAACATTTTATCTAGTTTAAGAACAATATAAGAGATAAAACTCCAATTCATAACCATTAGTGCAAACACCATGGGTCTTCTTACCACAAGTTCCAAAACATATTCATTTTAATCTTCATTCCAAAGAGGGTCTCTGGTATAGAAGACTAAAAAATAGGTATGTTTATGGCCCAGACTCCATCAAAGCAGAGAGGAGAGGATATTGTGTGTTAACAACCAGTAGGATTTCATCATATTGACCTGGGCCGAACAATGAACAGGACGAGTCTTCTACCATTCACCATTTGTTTACCTTTGTTTGCTTGATGCGGCCCTGCAATTAGTGTAATGATATTCTATTGGTTATTTTTTCGCTTTGGTGGAGTAGGTTCATATCATAAGACCATGTGGTAAGGGCCTACTGAATGTGGTGAACATACAACTAATAAAGTCAATATAAAACCATCAACTAGCAAGGAATTCTGCGACTGTGTATAATAGGCAGCATAATGTGTGTGTTACCAATCGTCTCACCCGGTCACCCTGGTGCCTGCGTCGCGAGGACATGGGACTGTGGGAGTGGGAGCGACGGTAGGACCCTCTTGGGGAGAAGGAGCGGGAGCGGGAGCGCGAGTAGCGACGGTAGCGCCGGGGCGACCCGGATCGCGACCGTGTGCGGGACCGCGCGCGCGCCTCTGCTGGGACCGGCGACCTGGAGACAATGGGAACTGTTCAATCTAAAGTCTATACTTACAGCTGTATATGCTGCATCTTCCTTTAAGTCGCAAAATCTGTCACCAAGCATCTTACGGTGGGGTCTGACTTCTGACAGAGAAGCAAGTCAATAATTTCATCTCATTCTAGGCCTAGCAGTCTATCATCCTCAACCACATTGCCACTTAACAATGCATGCTATAGTGGTGAAAAGCTAGCGGATAAAGCAATAAAACAAATAATCAATTGTTTAAATTCTAGAATGATCAACCACTGAACCAAACACATCCTAATAATTTTATAAAGGCGAAAATTTGTCTGTATGTTTGTTACTTTTTCACGATAGAACTACTACCGATTGAGCTGAAATTTGGTATGTAGATAGCTTAGACCCTGGCATAAAACATGGGTACTTTTATCCCAGTATTCCCATGGGAATGACGTCTATGTGGTTAAAACCGCAGGGCAAAACTAATGCTTGATAAATTATGAAATCACATTCAACCAAGCCAATGTATTGTTACCCTACTCTCACATGTAGCACTATCACCGTCTAAGAATTTATATGTAGACCGGCATGTATGTATGTTCATTTGTTCCTTCTTAATTTTTTAACTCCTTATTCTAATTTTTAAATGAGGTATTTGTTGAAAGTGTCTTGAATACCCGCTCTTGTGGCTCCACCATTTTCAGAGATTCAGATTAAATATATATACATTTCACAGATTCAGATTACAATATATATACACCTACATACTTGAATTGCTTTTTAAAAGGTATTAGATATAGCAAGCACCCTGTAGAGAACATGTCATGAACTAATAAATTTCTTTTGTTTATTTAGACATGTTGGATATCAATTGAAAGGGCTTATTTAGCATTTTATGTTGTTCGCTTGCAGCTTTGCTTGCGTGCACCCTATATTTGGAAATAATTTCTAAAAGTAGTCAGGTTTAAGTTTTTAACTTGCTTTTTATACCTGGTAAATATTATTTCTACTTAGTGTTTTTTTTTACTGGCAATAATGCTACAATAAGCCAATAGAAACATTAATATTAAAGGAAAGATGCATAAAGCTAATATAAGGGACAGAGCAGGCATTCAGGACATCAATCCACCCTAAAGTTGTCATTTTTAAATCAAAAGCAGCGTCTTAAAGCCATAACATGAAGAATCTAGTTTAAAAGTGGAAAATGAATTAGCTTGACCAAGACCGCTGCTAAATTTAGTTTGGTAAGCACAATATTCAAATCAGCAGTAATGTTCAGTGATCATACAGTGTTAAAATATGTAATGACAATTACTAAGACTTATTATTTACTACTAAAAAAATGTATCTTCATCTGAATCTTGAGTCGATTGAATTAATTATAAAAAATCAAATTAGTAAAGCATTAAGTGCCCAGGAGACGGTCATTCGCAATTGTCAATTTACACGTCATTGATGGACCAAATGATCATCTATCCACAGAGGCAATTGAAGCCTTCGTCATTAGCAACTAAGAGATAAAAACCTAATGATGGAAATATTGATTGAAGCTCATTGAAATTTCGAATGACCATCTCATCTGGGGCACTTTAGGACATCACTATATGCAAAGTACTGTCCTGGGTAGATTTAGTACAACAAAAATAATAATTTGGCGTAATGGTCAGGCAATTAAAATTAGACTTCAGTTAATAATATTTAGGTAACTAGTTTGTCCACATACTTTTGAATTTAAGTTGGCTGCTAGTGATGTACCATCTATTTTGCAGAAATACTATTATTTTTGGTTACTCAATTGATATTATTATAGCATCCAAATCCAAATTTGGTGCTGTCAAAAGTTATACCAAAGGATGGATTACAATACAATGTAAAAATGTTAAACTAAACCAAACACTAAGTAAAATAAAGAGGTAGTTACATACATTATAAAATTGAATGTTAATTTATGAGCAGGTTCTTATCAGGACCCCACCACTTTCTACTATTTAACGACTATAGATAAAACAGTTGCTAGGCATTTTAGCTCTTTTTATTGAACACACATTGGTACTTATGGCAAGGTGGTTTTATTATTATTACACAATTTGTAGATATTTTTTAATTGATTTCCAAGCTTCAAGCCAATTTACTATGAGGAAAAATTTACAAATAATTGCATGATAAACAATCTATGACCATACAACGGATATCAGCTTTGAATGAATATAACATAATTTTGGGCATTACGAAATTATAATGAGCGTTACTGCGGAAACTAACAGACAGATATCCTTGAAATCGAGGTTATATACGCAAAAGATTTTCGTAAACGTACGGATGCTGTTATAACGCGTACGGATGCTGCTAAAAGTATAGAATGACGATAAGCCCTAATGTTTTAATTATAAGTGATAAAATACTCACGGGCTTCGATATTTCCTACTGGAAGTTTTTGGCGGGGGCGGCGTCCTAGACCGGCTTCTGCTGAGCCCCATAGACATTCCTGACTGCTTAGGCGGGGGATCACGAGATCCGTTGCGGGTTCTCGAACGACTCCGCTGCAATTACCAATACACACTCAGTAATTTTATAGACCGGCGGATCGCAAAATAAAACACACGAGGCGAGGCGGGAATGCTCGCCGCGGATTTATCAAACAATGCGTTATTTATAGTACCTCTCGATCAGACATGATGACCAACGCAATACAAATGTTAAGTAAAACAAATAACACAAACTAATCTATATTTAAACTTGCAAATATCAATGAAATAAATTGCTATTGCACGAGCGCACCAAGACGCGTTCCTTCCTTTCCTTCTACGAAAATGGAAAAACAAGATGGCGAATGGCGATTTTATTTCCTCAATAGAATTCAACTTTCAAAATAATTCAAACATTGCTGCCAACCGTAAACAAATTTAGATGGAATAAAGCCTCACGACACGATCGAAGTAATGGCCGTTCAACGATATTATGATTAATGATGATCGTAGAATTAATAGATTATTATAATAATAGATCTTTGAGTATACAGCCAATAGATAGTATAGTTCTAAAAACTTCTAAACAAAAATGTATTATGACGGGAGTCTTTGGCGGGAATATGAAGTGCTCTCATTGTATTTTTTCCTAAAACGTGTGTTCTTACGTGAATTAATGTGTAATATTAACCATTAAGTGCCGACTGCCAGTGAATGTGTGTGAGTGTCGGGAAACAACACAATGTTGAAAAACATGCTATTTGCGTTCTCACCAAAATTCCACTAAAAATTTTCAATTAACTCCACATCTTTACTGAGGGTATGACTTGGACTAGACTGTGACTTCAACTTGACCACTTTATAACTTACATTCGAAAAACTAGAAGAATATAATACTTTACGATGGTTAAATACACTAATTGTGTGGAGCCATAAGAAAACTTTAAAAAATGTTTACGTCAAATTACTATCAACGTCAATGTCATTTATTTCGTCTGTCAATGCCACAGTCAGTGCGGAATGCGAAGGAAACGAAACGAACTTTCCACAATTCCACATCACGGCATTCACGGCAAATGTGGTGCCTGGTGGTGAATGTGAATATTTTTGCTAATTTTAAATAAACATGACTGACAACGAATCGCAAAACGGCCCCACCGGGGACCAACCGCAAGAGAAAACAGCAAAACAGCTGGCTAAAGAGGCTCTAAAGGCTCAAAAGTTAGAGAAACTTAAGGCCAAGCTGGATAAGAAAAGTGCAGCTCCAGCTGCCGCGAAGGAAAAGCCTGAGGTATGTACTTTTGTGGCTCATAAACAGCCTTTTAACCATGCAAATATGAGTATATATTGTCCAACTTAATACATGAAAAATACGAATTGTATTCAAACAATAGGTTAGGTATATAACTTCAGCAAATTAAAGTATTTCAGCAAGTGAAAGTACTTCAGCAATTATTGTTATTAGCATAGCATCATGTTATAGTTACATGGAATTACAAACATTAACTGCATACACAGGAAGATATTACTAAGAAACATATACAGTCATTATATTACATTATATTGATGAGTACACATACATGTTTCTTAATATGACCGAAATATTATTTCTTCAGGAGAAAAGTAAATTCATCACAAAAAAACAAAAGTAATGAGCCGTGGTAATGAGATAATGTATGTGAATTTGCATCTAGTTTTTAACACATTGCCTGCTGAAAACGCATACCCTGTGTTTTTAGTAACGTTATGCGAGTTCGGCCGCTCACACACGGTGTGGGAGCGAAATGTACGCTACACCAATGTGGCGCCACACAGACGCAGTGTGTGGTGCGCCGCTACTACAGTGCGGCTCACACACCGCCTGTGTATTTCTCAGCAGTAATAATAATAGCAAAACACGCCTGGAGTGTGATCCTCACAGCTGTATTGACATTTTTCTCACATCTAGTGTGTGCACCCGCAATGTTGTATGATTTTTGTTTCGATCCGACGCCAGTGCTACGAAACATAGACATCGTGTGTAGATTAGCAAAGCTGGAAAGTTGCAAAACTGGCACCGCAGTCTAAAGTGTTAATGAATTAAATCTATATAAACTTGATGATGAAAAAATGATGATGATGAAACTTACAGAATAATAGTCTTGGATAAGTCGATAAGTAATAAAATCATCTCTGAGAGTTCTTTAAGTAGACAACTATTTCTATATAAATGTAAGGTAAATTATGTTATCAGATTAAAAAATATCAACAAAACAATAAATAATGTAGTATCAATATGATAAGATCTTGATAGAACCTACAGAACTGTCGTTTAATATTTAAAGTATAACACGCATCATTCAATAGCATTTATCTACATCAGAATATAAATCTATACGACAGCCACTCTCATGCTGTCCCACTCAGATTATATTTCTGTCTATAATACTATCATCATAATCTCAGGAAGACTGTGCAGGAGAAAATAATGTTAGTTTGCCTGGAATCTTCGCTCTGACAACACAATACCTACTACATGACCAATTTTTCACTGTTATTGAGTTAATTTTTGTTGGTATTATTTGAGCGAACTATGCGTGAAGTGAACATGGAAATGTACTTTGAAATGACATATGTAAGATTGTATACAGTGTTACAGAATGGAAACGGACCACTAGGTCACTAGGTTTGAGTTGTAGCTACAGGAAAACATTCTGAGGAGACATTATTCTCGAATATATTGAGTTTAAAACATTAGAAATTCACAGCAATTAATTTTTTAATGCCAAATGAACCTGTTTCTTATAAACTCTTCTCAACTTTTTATATAAAAACAGTATGAGACCAACTCATGTTGCAGTGATGGTATATTGCCAATTTTCGTGCTAACTGGACTTTTTTTTAGCTTTTTATTAGCTTCACCTGTATGTTTGTATCCCGGTTTCTTCCCTCCGGACCACTGAGCTGTTCAGACGTGTCTAAGAATAATCCGTATTTGTTTAAACTTTATTTTTATAAATATTAATTTCGTAAATATTTTTTGTAAATAATATTCGTAAAATATTGAAAAATATCAAACATAAAATCGCACCGAATACCAGGAGCTCAACAAGTACGAGAAGATCCACCGCACACACGCAAGCATCGTGTTCATACTGGACCACAGCTACAATAGCTTACCTGTGAGTTTACCTTTCACTTCGTCTACTCATTCAACTAGCAGAGAGGTCTTGCGTATTTGGACGGAAAGCGTCTTTGTATGGGAATTAAGCGATCTGTGCTTGGAGGCTGACCCCTGACACATTATTTGAGTTTTTGCTACACGATCTACATGACAGTATGCTGAGTTCGTATATTGTTACATTATTTTGTTAGACCGTATGCATAATAGAATAAACGTGTGCATTATATAAATAGGAACTCTGTGTTAATAATTGAATGAAATGGGGAAAACGATGCGCTCGCCAAATAAAAATGTTTCGAAAGCCGATACTGAGAGTGCTGCCCCGTCGCCAGGTAACTTCAGGGGGCACAAATACTGCGTCCAGAGGAGATAAACGTCATAGACTCTCAGGCGAAGATGTTGACTCATTAACTGCATTACGTACCGAAATGCGTGAAATGTTTGAGTCCATGAAAACTAAAACAAATAAAAGATTGGATGGTATTGAAAGACACATGACAGACTTAAAAGGTATTTCTACAGACATACAAACTAAAAATGTGAGTATAGAGAAGTCTATAGGCATACTATCAGGGCAATATTGATGCCAAGATAGTGGGCATGGAAACACAACGAAAGGAAATGATACTGCAGATAAACAGAATTGATGAGAGATGTGAAAACTTCGACAGAAATTTAAGAAAGACTAGTCTTGAAATCAGGAATGTTCCAGGCGCAAAAACGAAAAAAAGGAGGTCCTCTATGCTTCAATTTTATGCTTGGTGAATAAATTAAATATTTCAATGGATTACGCCAATGTGCGTGACATCTACCGCATTCCAATGAAAGGAGATAATACCTGCTCCAGCGTGATTATTGAACTGAGCCATACTCTGAAGAAGATAGAAATCCTGGCGGCCACGAGGACATACAACAAGGCGCACAAACAGGAGCCTCTCAATTCTGCTGACCTAGGTATAGGTGGTGATCGAAAAACCATTTACATATCTGAACATCTATCAAATAAAACTAAACGTCTACATTACATAGCCTAGGACTTTGCGAAGGTGGCAAAATATGACTATTGTTGGATTAGTAACGGGATAGTATACCTAAGGAAGAAGGAGGGGGATGCTTTCATTGCAATCAGAAGCGAAACTCAACTGAGTGAACTTAAATGACTACATAAATTCTATGTCCTGATGCTGTACATTGCACTGGTAAACGCAATAACAACAAATATATATCCACTTACACACACATTCTACGACTTTAAAAACACACAAATACTATACCATGCACTACAAACACAATTACACAATAAGGCTAATATGAGGCAATATTTATACATTTATATAAGTATAATATAGCAGCACAGTATAATACAAAAAAGAAAGTGATTATTTTGTCTTTAAATCACTATTTCAAAGAACAACATAGAAGAATAAATAAGTATTTATGCATTATCCTAATGAAACAACACTTTTCGTGCACATTTCTTGTATCAATTATAAGTAAAAATGGCTAACTCAATCATAGATGATATTGATAACACTAGTCTGATAGAAAGCACTTGTGTCAATGATCCCACTCTATGTGTACAATTCTTAGGAGATACAACTAAACTGTTTACTTTTATTTCTCAAAACATAAGAAGTATACAAAAGAACTTCGATAATTTTGTTGTTTTTTTGCATCGACTTCAATTTAAACCAGACCTAATTGTTTTAATGGAGTGCTGGACGGATGCTAGCTATGACGGTACTGTTTTGGATGGATATTTGTGTTATTTTTCAAAAACTTATTTATACCAAAACTATGGCATTGTTATTTTTGCAAAAGATTCTTTACGAATAAATGTAACAGAACCACCATTTGCTGACGCAAACTGTTTACTTTTTGAGATAGAAAATAGTTATTCGGTAATTGCAATTTATAGGTCTCCAGCTTTTAGAAAAAGAGACAATTTTGATAATTTCCTCGACTCTCTGGATTCGGTTATCAGCACATGTAAAAATTTTAACTGTATAATCACTGGGGACATACATTTAAATACTGCAGAAAGAAGTAGTGGTAATGATAGAATTAAAGATAAATATCTCAATTTGATTGCCCATCATGGGTTTATACCTGGTTATGATACACCCACTAGAGGTGAAAACTGTATAGATCATTGCATGATACGATCAAAACACTTTGCCAAAATAGCAATATGTCAAACCGATATTACTGACCATAACACTGTTATAACTGGCATTGAAGGAATATCAACTAATCACCATAATAAGCCGATTAAAACTAAACTAAAGATTAACTACACAGGATTGCACCGTGAAGTATTATTATTTATTTTATTATAGTATTTATTTACAATTTAAGTGGTCTGAATTATATGAGATAGATGATGTAAATTTAGCTATGGATAAATTCATTAAAACGTTTAATTTAATAATAAAAAGAAATTCTAACTTAAAACAACATAGAGACCCAAATGCTAGTCTAAAGCCTTGTATTACAAAAGGATTGTTAAAATGTATAATGAAACGAGATCAAATGCACATTGAAGCTAGAAAAAATAAATATTGTACTGAAACACAAAATAAATATAAGAGATACAGAAATACTTGTAATGACATCATACAAAATATTAAAAATGCCTTTGAACAAGAAACTATAAAAGAAGCCAAAGGTAACAGTAAAAGAACATGGGATGCGATAAAAACTGCTTGTAACCTCAAAAAACAAAAAATCAATAATACTGAATTACTTAATATAATGGATAATACCCAAGCTTCCCTTAATCATGTAAACGATTACTTCACCTCTGTAGGTGACACATACGCTAAATCAATTTTAAATGCCTTGATATGAATGAACAGCAGCTTGCTGACTCTGTGAACATACAACATAATAAATCACCATACTCATTTTTTATGACACCTACTAACGAGACAGAAATTTTTAATATTATAAATGACCTTAAATCAAAATCCGCTCCCGGTCCTGATAATATATCTAACGACCTTCTTAAAAGGCTAAACACGGAATTGGTGTGCCCAATTACATACGTTTGTAATCTTAGCTTGAGTACCGGAATTATGCCGGATGAACTAAAAGTTGCAAACGTGTGCCCAATTTATAAAGACGGTGATAAGAACATTGCTTCCAATTATAGACCAATATCACTTTTAAGTTCCTTGTCAAAGATTATTGAGAATTTAGTTAATAAAAGACTTCTAAATTATTTGGAAAAGCATGAATTACTATCTTCTAGGCAGTATGGATTTCGCACAGGCAAGTCCACGGAGGATGCCGTCACAAATCTTACAGACTTTGTGTCAAATAAAATGGATGAAGGTTTGCGATGTGTCGGCATCTTCCTGGATCTTGCAAAAGCTTTTGACACTGTTTCGAGACCTATACTACTGAAAAAGCTAGAGCTGCTAGAAGTCAGAGGAATCGCTCTCGATTGGTTTCAGTCATACTTGTTAAATCGTAAACAAAGGATAAAAGTAGAAAATGACGTAAGTGATTATTCAGATGTTCATTTTGGAGTGCCCCAAGGCAGCGTGCTTGGGCCTACACTCTTTTTAGTATATATTAATAACATTTGCAATCTCAATCTAGTTAATGCAGAAATATTTGCATACGCGGACGAAACTGCAGTAATATTTTATGCAGATACTTGGGTGAAAGTCGAAGACTTAGCTCAAAAAGGTCTGCATACGATAAACACGTGGCTGCAATTTAATCTGCTAACTCTCAATACCAAGAAAACAAAAGCACTTTATTTTAGAATGTCACATAATACTGAGACATCAATACCAATACAAATTAAGCTTCACTCTTGTAGTGCACCTCATTTTTGCTCCTGTCCTATACTAGATAATGTTCGAATAATCAAATATCTTGGTATACATATAGATGATAAGCTTTCATGGGTAACTCAAATAGAAAATCTTAGCAGAAGGGTACGGAAATTAATGCACATATTTAAAAGGCTACGTCAAATTGCTACCAAAGAAATACTTAAGCTAGTCTATATAACATTATGTCAAAGCATACTTACATATGGTATCACTGCTTGGGGGGCAGCATATAAGACTCACCTCATTAAACTGGAGAGAGCTCAAAGAGCAATACTTAAAGTTACTTATAAAAAACCTTTCCGATTTCCTACTGACGCATTATATGATGAAACTCAGGTTTTGAGAGTAAGGCAATTGTTTATCCAAGCTTCAATACTACGATTCCACAAGTCAGCTCACAAATCTGTCATTGGAATAGGAAAACGTAAAATAAAATGGAAAGTTAAGCGAACTCGGACTCAATTTGCGCATAGATTTTATTATTATATGGGACCATTTTTGCCTTCTGTATCTGGCCCTTGATCCAGCCGTCTAGCGAGAGTCTCTTGAGATGTTGGTCGAGACTCTTCGCTATTAGGCCGTTCGCAGAAATGACTATTGGGACAATGCTAGTCGAATCAACATCCCACATGGCGGTAACCTCGAAAGACAAGTCAAGGTACTTGCTGATCTTGTCCTTTTCAGCCTTCACGAGGTTCTCGTCATGTGGGATGGTGATGTCAACTAACACTGCCCGCCGCTGGGACCGATCGACTATCACGATATCAGGTTTATTGGCGACAATAGTCCTGTCCGTGATAACCGATCGGTCCCAATAGAGCAAAGCATGACCATTTTCAAGAACTGGCGCAGGTGCGTACTTATAGTACGGCACCTCAGACTCGACAAGGCCGTATTGAAGAGCAAGTTGCTGGTGGATGATCCTGGCTACGAGGTTATGTCTGTGCAAGTACTCGGAGTTATTATTATTATTATTTATTATTTTGTATCCAACTTCTTTGGGCGCGATTTTGACCCACTTTAAACGGCCAGATTTCGTTCAAACTTTGTAGATTTATCGAGGACCGATGACAATACACTAATTTGATAAAAAAATATTCCATTTTCAACTAAAAAGTAGAAAATAAATAATAGTTAAAAAAAACTAATAAACTGGCCAAGTGCAAGTCGGACTCGCACTCGTAGGGTTCCGTAACACAGTAAAGTATTCTATAACTATGATTTTTCACAACTACAAAGATAACTTTGTATTTCATAGTGTTTGTATGAAAAACAAAGTTATACTTGCGGTCGCTATATCTCAACAACTGCTGACTGTATCTCGTTCAAACCAATTTTCGTTGAAAGTTTTTATTGAGATCTACAGAATATATTTTTTCTAGATTTTTCGCTCCCTTACTTTAGAAGTTAGAGGGGGGGGGGGGGGGGGAAACACATTTTACCACTTTAGACGCGCCTATCTTTTGAATGATTGACTTTGAAAAAAAATGATTTTAGGAACCTCAATGTCATTTATAAAGACCTATCCATAGATTCCCCACACGTGTAGGTTTGAAGAAAACAATTTTTTTTGTTCCAGTTCCATGTATGGGATGCAACCCCTTAAACTTTTAATTTTTTTATTTTTGTATAAAAATCGGAAAGCAGTTTACAGAATACATCTACCTACCAAGTTTCAAATCTGTAGTCCTAACATTTTCGGAATAAAATGGCTGTGACATACGGACGGACAGACAGACAGACAGACATGGCGAATCTTGAAAGGGTTCCGTTTTTTGCCATTCGGCTACGGAACCCTAAAAAACACGCTTTTTATAGAAAACCGAACTACAAAATAGAAAATAAATTTTAATACATTTAAATTAAGAATACTGTTAAAAATTTTTAAATAAATTAATAATACTGTGAATTAAAAAAAAAAAAAAAAAAATTAAAAAAAGCGTGAGGTGCATGGTGTCAATAGTTATAAATATTTTATTGACAGATATGAGTAGAGTGATTATCATTTTGATAATATCTTTAGAGCACCCCACGCTTTTTTTAAGATACATTTTTTTTAATTCACACTATTATTAATATATATTTATTGAAATTTTTAACACTATTCTCAATTTAAATTCATTAAAATTTATTTTCTATTTTTAGTTCGGTTTTCTATAAAAAGCGTGTTTTTTTAGTTTTTTTAAACTATTAATTATTTTAATTATAGGGCAGTCTTCTCAGTATGCTTTGCTGTATAGGTACCTGCCATCTATTGTGCTATAGTCGAATTTTTAATTAGACGGAGTAAACGGACAGGTCAAAATGTCACTTATTAAAATAATGTTGCCAACATTCAAACGTAGTGATGATCTTTTTAGGGTTCCGTAGCCGAATGGCAAAAAACGGAACCCTTATAGATTCGTCATGTCTGTCTGTCTGTCTGTCTGTCCGTCCGTATGTCACAGCCATTTTATTCCGAAACCGTTAGGACTACAGAATTGAAACTTGATAGGTAGATGTATTCTGTGAACCGCTTTTCGATTTTTATACAAAAGTTAAAAAAATAAAAGTTTAAGGGGGCATCCCATACATGGAACTGAAATAAAATCGTCGTATTTTATTTCTTTTTAAAGCTACTACTATTGTACAGTACTCTAAGTAGAATAAAGCGTAAGCCATTGGGCTATTGCCGCTTAAGTTATGTTGGTATCTTCATTGTCTGTTGGTGTAGACAGCGTAAGCCACTGAGCACCGGGAGCCACTACTTCAGGGGAACTTGAAGAACTTCGACGACCTAATAGAATTTTCATTGTGTTTGGAATCCCGGCTTATGACAGGTTAAACATTTAACCAATTTTTAATTCTATAGTAAACTTCAAACTTTCGCGAAACTTCTTTTGTCGGTTTTTTTTTCTTGTAAATGGTACTGTACAACAATGAACTGTACACTGGCCATACTTTTGACACTGGCAGAAAAACGCCAAGCAGCGTTTAATAGCCTTAAGAAGAAGAAGGTAATCTTGTTTTAGTATGATAAGTCCCATATTTTAATTTATAAGTATGTCATTCTTTTCTAGAAAAAAGTGAAAGAGGTAAAGGAGAGTGCAATTTACACAGCCAACACTACCCCAGGGGAAAAGAAAGACATCCTCGGTCCAATGCCCGATGCGTACAGCCCCAAGTATGTGGAGGCTGCGTGGTATGCCTGGTGGGAGAAACAGGGCTTCTTCAAACCTGAATATGGAGTAAGTTATCATTTTGTCCCAAGAACTGTTGATTCTAAGAGGTGATGAGGGCGTTAAGACCTGCACTGACATCCCGCGGGGGGTCTATTGTGCATTTCCCCCTGCCAGTGATTACCTGAACCACCCCAGCTCTTTAATGAAGCGTAACACTACTTTGGGTCGCTGGCATAAGTCAAAATACTACTGTAAACAAACTTAATAACCTAAAACTTTCTGACCACCTAAATAATAATAAACTGGCCAAGTGCAAGTCGGACTCGCACTCGTAGGGTTCCGTAACACAGTTAAGTATTCCATAACTATGATTTTTCGCAACTACAAATTATTATTTTTTTTTTTTTAATTTTCGTAGTGTTTGTATGAAAATCAAAGTTATCTTTGCGGTCGCCATATCTCTAAAACTGCTCACTGTATCTCGTTCAAACCAATTTTCGTTGTTAGTTTTTATTGAGATCTACAGCATATATTTATTTTAGATTTTTCACTCCCATACTTTAAAAGTTAGAGGGGGGGGACACACATTTTACTACTTTAGACGCGCCCTATCTTTCAAATGATTGACTTTGAGAAAAAATGATTTTAGGAACCTCAATGTCATTTTTGAAGACCTATCCATAGACTCCCCACACGTATAGGTTTGAAGAAAAAAATTATATTTTGTTTCAGTTCCATGTATAGTGTTCCAGCCCCTCCCTTAAACTTTTATATTTTTTATTTTTGTATAAAAATCGGAAAGCGGTTCAAGAATACATCTACCTACCAAGTTTCAATTCTGTAATCCTAACAGTTTCGGAATAAAATGGCTGTGAAATACGGACGGACAGACAGATAGACAGACATGACGAATCTATAAAGGTTCCGTTTTTTGCCATTCGGCTACGGAACCCTAAAAACCAGCAAAGTCGAGTTGGACTCGCCCACCGAGGCTTCCGTACCAACGTTGGTTGGTACTAATTAGGCTAGACCTCTAAATTGTATGAGCGCCCATATAACTCAGAGGCCTACCTTAATTGGCGTTAACTATGTGTGTATGGGGCTACCCTTTAATTTTAAACTTTTTTATTTTTTAGAATTTTTCCTTTATTTTTGCTATAAGACCTTGCTTCTTGCCAAATTTCATGATTCTAGGTCAACGGGAGGTACCTTATAGGTTTTCGACCCAAAACCTATAGGGTACTTCCGGTTGACCTAAAATTGTCAATTTTGGTCAAAAGCAAGGACAAGTAAAGGAAAAATTCCGAATTGTGTTGACTCAGGTCCTTGATTTTTATACACCTAATAGGGACTATAGACTTCTGTATGTAGTATAAATTTCAACTTGCTAGGTCTACCTGTTTCTGAGAAAATCGGTGGTGACACACGGTCAGACAGACAAACAGACGGACAAGAAAGTGATCTTATAAGGGTTCCTTGTTTTTACCTTTTGAGGTACGGTACCCTAAAAATTAGCAAAAATGATGTGTGAATAATTCCAGTGACTGGAAGAGAAAAACTGAAGACAGTTATCTGTAGTGGGAGAGGCCTATGTCCAGCAAAGGACTAATGTGGGCTGATAATGATGTTAAATTATTCGGGCAGATTATTTTTTTATTTGTGATATTTTGTCTTTAATTTGCAGAAGAAATCAGTATTGGAACCAAATCCAAAAGGCAAGTTTGTGATGGTGATACCACCACCCAATGTGACCGGCACCCTGCATCTAGGACATGCCCTCACCAATGCCGTGGAAGATGCCCTCACGAGGTGGCACAGGTAAAAATATTATACAAATTCTGATTCTGATCCTACTCCAGATACAAGCATTTTTAGCTTAGTTGGAGAGGTAAACAAGAGTACTAGTAATGTGCAACCCACATTGCTAATAACCTTTTAAAAAAATGTCACCCATTTCAAGTCTATAGATATTGCTATAGCACCATAATCCAGAATATGATCCCTGGGTGGCAGGACATGAGTGGTCACTGCAAGGCTTCAGCTGTAACCACCTAATGAACAATGACATGTTGTCAATCCTCAGATTTAGTTACTGTTTGGTCTCATCCAATTTGCCGCCATAACCTTACAGTGATCCAGCAGCTAGATAGCCCTCGAGAGTCAGACCATTCTAAGCCTAGCATGTTTACCATCCTCAACTACATCATCACTTACCACCAGGCGAGTCAATCAAAATAGTGGTCAATCCCTAGCCTATCAGATATTACATATATAATTTAGATTAAAAACTAAAACAACCAACTTCTACGCCGCGCTAGTCAGTTTCGTCAGTCAGTAGCAAGTTTGAGACATTTATCGTCATATCTTTAAAAATACTAATCAGATCTCGCTAAAATTTAAATGGCCATATTATGTTTTGGAGATGAACCCTACCTGTAAAAAAAGAATCATTGAAATCGGTTCACAATTGGTGGAGTAATTGGGCCACATACCTACAAGAAATACAAAACGAAAAAGCCGACTTCACATGCCGCGTTAGTCAAATTACTGGCTAGTTATAATCATGTCATTTAAGTATACACATTTGCTTATATTCTTTATCTCCATATCTCCGGAGATAATTGTCATAGCTCGATAAAATTTGGACCAAACGGGAGGCATAATCTCTCAAACAAAAAAATAATTTTTCAAAACGGTTAAGGTTTGACGGAGTTCTGAGGCCTCCGTCAAACCTTTACCATTTTGAAAAATTCTTTTTTACCTCATGAGATAACAAACATAAAAAAAATACAGTCGAATTGAGAACTTCCTCCTTTTTTGTGAAGTCGGTTAAAAATAAGAAACCTCCTCCATTTTGAAGGTCCGTCGAAAATGATACCCAATGTTAATCAACAGAATGAATGGGCGCACCACACTATGGAATCCTGGCACAGATCATGCCGGCATTGCCACTCAGGTGGTGGTCGAGAAGAAGCTCTGGAAAGAAGAGAAGAAGACCAGACATGACCTGGGACGAGAGGAGTTTATCAAACGTGTCTGGAGTTGGAAGAATGAGTGAGTGTTGTAATCAACCGTGTTATCACTCTAGCATCTCGCTTGTCTTGTTGCCGTCAAGGCTATCCAGATTATTATTATAAAAACGTTTGTCACTCTGTCACTCTGTCTGTTTAATACCTAATCACGCCTAAACGGACGATCCGATCTTACTGAAATTTAACAAGGAGATCTTTTATAGCATGAGGATAAACAGTGGCTACTTTTTAGGGTTCCGTACCCAAAGGGTAAAACGGGACCCTATTACTAAGACTCCGCTGTCCGTCTGTCTGTCTGTCTGTCTGTCTGTCTCTCTGTCTGTCTGTCTGTCTGTCTGTCTGTCTGTCCGTCTGTCACCAGGCTGTATCTCATTAACCGTGATAGTTAGACAGTTGAAATTTTCACAGATGATGTATTTCTGTTGCTGCTATAACAACAAATACTAAAAACAGAATAAAGTTAAAAATAATACAGGGTCCCCCCATACATGAAACGTGTTTTTTCGGCATTTCACGCCATCTATGAACGCTTAGTTAGGTAAACGTCCCATAGATGGCGTTATATTGAAATGTCGATCCCTAAAACCTTGTGTTAGACGTTAGATGGCGTTATAAGAAATAAAATGTTTATTTATTATTATTTTTTGCTGGTGAAAAATGATAGTGGTATTTTTTGCTCGATCTTATAAAATACTGTAGTGTGGTACGGAACCCTACTAGTGCGAGTCCGACTTGCACTTGGCCACTCACGTTCTAAAAACGTTAAAAACTCACGTTCATTTTAAACTTATATATTTCTAATCGGGAATTTAACGTGACTAAGGGTCCCCGCACACGGGCCACAACCACAAAACGCCGCCACCGGCATATTTCCTATAGTTTTCATACATTTTATCATGTAGCGTGTGGCGGCCACCGGCGTCACCGTGTGCGGCGAGTCCATATAAAATGTATGAAAACTATAGGAAATATGCCGGTGGCGGCTTGTGGCCGGTGGTCCGTGTGCGCCGAGGCTTACGCGATGTCGATATAGCGATCGTTGGTACAGTGATATACATATTTTGTTTTTTTACTAACCGGCTTTCACTTGCGTTTATTTCTCGGATTATGCTCCGACCGGTTTCGACTCGATTTGAGAGTCTTCGTCCTGGAGCAGCTAAGAGAGCTGTGACTCGAGGCGTGCCGCACGAGCTTCCCAGCGCGACTGGTCGCGCAGTCGCGATAGTCGGAGCATATCCGGCCGGATTCCGGATAGTAAATTTCAAAACATTCTCATTATTTTACACAAGGCAAATCATACTACAATAGGTTATGAACATCATTTATTTATATAATAACTCCCACAATTATTTAGTTTAGTACTCAAAATTAACAAAAGGCAAATTGTGGTGAAGTAATACCAAATTTTTTGCATTACTCGAACGGGCCCCGAGTAGTGCCGATCTCCGCTCACGTTCTACATAACACCCGAACGCGGCCGAATATTTCCGATCTCGTTCACCGCGCCTATATTCAAATCAAACTGATCGCGTCACGTAACGCGAAAAAAGGCCGAATATCCGGTAGCCGGATATCCGGCGCTCCGGGTTCGTAACTAACCGAATATCCGGTATCCGGCCAAACCACTATCCGTTTCATCTCTAGTCACCTGTATTTAATAAAACCATATCAACCCCTTCTCCAGAAAAGGCGGCCGTATTTACGAACAGCTCCGTTCCCTGGGGTCTTCGTACGACTGGTCTCGTGAACGGTTCACGATGGACCCGGTGATGTGTCGAGCTGTCAACGAAGCCTTCATCCGTCTCCACGAAGCTGGGGACATCTACCGAGCCAACAGGCTCGTCAACTGGTCCTGTACCCTGAAGAGTGCCATCAGTGATATTGAGGTTGACAAGGTGGAGTTGGCTGGACGAACCTTGATGAATATCCCGGGGTATGAACAGAAGGTAAGGTTATTTTCAACTGTCTTCCAGAAAGGAGCAGGTTTGCAATTCGTCTGTTTTTAGAGTTCAGCTAGGCTATTCTGTAAGCCATCTCGACAGCGGAATCCGCGGTGAGATTCAAATTTCGTACTTTGAAATTCAATCGCATCACGTTCGCAATACGGTTGAATTTCGTAGTACAAAATTCAAATCTCACCGCGGACTCCGCCGTCGAGATAGCTTACAGAAAAGCCTAGCTGTACCCAAAGGGTAAAAACCGGGACCCTATTACTAAGACTCTGTTGTCCGCCCATCTGTCTGTCTGTCTGTCCGTCCGTCTGTCAACAGGCTGTATCTCATGAACCGTGATAGTGATAGTAGACAGTTGAACGTTTTACAGATGATGTATTTCTGTTGCCGCTATATCAACAAATACTAAAAAAGAATAAAATAAATATTTAATGTGGCTTCCATACAACAGACATGATTTTTTTGCCGTATTAATAGATAATGGTTCGGAACCCTTCTTACACCAGTCCAACTCACAAATGCCCCTTTTTTTATGTATGTTACCCGATTACTCCACCAATTGTGAACCGATTTCAATGATTCTTTATTTCATAGGTAGGGTTCATCTCCAAGGCGATGTAATAAAATATTTCTCTTAAAACAACATTGTACATACGTCACAATCAAAAACTTTATTCCCTTACATCAAGGTGGAGTTTGGAGTGCTGGTCCTCTTCGCGTACAAAGTTGAAGGCTCTGGTGAAGAAGTAGTGGTGGCGACTACACGTATCGAGACAATGCTCGGAGATGTGGCGGTGGCTGTGCATCCTGAAGATGCTAGGTAATAGACTATGTTAAGGCGGTAATAGCCCAATGGATAAGGTTTTTTTTTTTTTAAAGATTACTCGCAATGTGGGTTGCACATTACTAGTATTCTTGTTAACCCCTCCAACTAAGCTAAATAGGCTTGTGTCTGGAGTGGGTTTACGTCAATAGTGTAATGGGTGGGGTGGGGATCGAACTCACGACCTCTCGATCGCCTGTCCGACACCTTATCCATTGGGCTATTGCCGCCTTAAATCGTGAAAAGGTGTCGGACTGGCGATCGAAATGTCGTGAGTTCGGTCCCCACCCCACCCATTGCACTATTGACGTTAATCCGTACATTTAGTATATTTAGACGTATATTTAGCTTTGTTGGAGGGGTTAACAAGAATACTAGTAATGTGCAACGCAAATTGAGAGTAATCTTAAAAAAAAAAATTACACCCATTTTTAAAAAGTGTCTCAATTAGATTCTATAGTGCTAATGAACCACTTAAAAAGTCACAAAATTTGTATTTAAATTTTGCATTTTCAAATTTCGCGCGTAATTTGACGAAAACGCTGGACACAGTGGACGCCATATGTCTTTGTGATCATGACGTCAGTTGGCCGTGTAAACAAATGCAGTGATATGATAGTTGACAGCTGACACTTCTAAGTTTACACAGCCGTATGACGTAATAACATGGCGACTACTGGCAACTACTATTTAATGGTGTTATGATACAGATTAAGAAAGCAGAACCCTTTGAAATTGAATTTTAAAATTTAGTTTGCTATTTTAAGAACTAATGGTTTCCGACTGCTACGCCTACGCCTACGCTATCTCAATAATATATTTTTAGATTTTTTCGCATATAGAGTAAATTACCCTATTTATAGTCTACTAGATGCGTCCTGCGGCTTTGCCCGCGTTGAATCTCGGTTATAAACATTCCTCTTGAGTCACTTTATCTATTGATGAAAACTATTTAGAAATCCGTTGCGTAGTTTAAAAGATCTAAGCGTACGCGGGAAGCTACTTTGTTTCATGAAATGTAAATATTTGTTTAGTATGTAGGCAGTATTAATACACGCACATACACGTCCAAAATCTATACTAATATTATAAAGAGAGGACATTTGTATCTTTGTATGTTTGTAATGAGTAAGCTCAAAAACTACTGAACCGATTTAAAAAATTCTTTCACTAATACATAGAATGGACTTTCGGAATGAAAATAGGCTATATATTATCCCGTTTAAATCAAAGGTACATTCGTGGAGACCTAATTTGCAACCTAAGTCGGCAAATAAACGGTCGAAAAAACACGTTTCTTACGAACGCTGTTTAATTGAAAATAGATAGAAGAATATTTTCTATGCAAGAGTTGTACAACTTAATAAGACCTACAAAAAAGTCCGCGACAGCATATGTCTATCTCTTAAGGTTGACTCACAGTAACCATTGTAATCTTAAAATTTTTGTTAAAAAATATTACATAACTTTCAAGGCTATTTTCAAGTATATAGTATTCATCCTTATCCAAATAATTACGTTAATTAGCTTGGCCACATATTATAGATTAAAATTGTCCTTTACAGTATATAATTCAAATGAAAACTCTAGAAGATATCACGAATTTCGCAAACACGCATCGCAAAATTAATAAAATATTTTCAGTGAAACCACAGATTAGGTCATAGTTACTACGAAAATATTATTATAAGCTTAGCTATGCTGTAGATCCCCACCGATCACAATCAATTTGAAGTCAATATAGTATAATAATATGATCTATTGTATAAAATAATATTCATCTATATATATAATAGTATAATATAATATTTTAAACCACCCCGACTGATCTATGTATAATAGCTTTTTCCAATGACTCTAAACACGACATTTAAAATCTGAGCTGTACGTTGGTGAGGATTTGAGTATTCTGTAGAGTCCAGGAGGCTTCCATGTTCTTACAATATCGTTGAAGAAGAAGATTTTCGAATTGATCAGACCTATGAAAGTTGATTTCATAGCGCAATTAACTAGAAAAAAGCTCATAATTTTATAACGATTGAACGAATTTTCATGAATCAAAGCTAAAAAAACTCTCGATGAAGACATCTATCAAACAAAAAAAAACTATCAATAATAAAAACAAAATCGGTTCATCGGTGCTAAGATGCTACAGACAGACACACAGATACACACGTTAAACGTATATTACCCCTACATTTTGCGTCGGGGAACGCCGTAAGGTTACGGCGGCAGATGTACTCCTTGGTGGTAAGCTACTTTTTGGTAGATTTAATGATCCCACTACCACTGTACGAAAACTTATGATTCATGAATGCACATAAAACTTTCATTGGTAGGTATATAGCTAGGATTAGAAGCGACGACCGTCGGGTCAGAATCAGGGTAACTATCCTTTACGCCAAAGGGCCGTCCAATATCAATACGTAAGTATTATAAAACAAAGTTCATCACTGCGTCTGTCTGTCTGTTCGCAATAATCTCAATAGCTACTGAACGGATTATCATGCGGTTTTCACCAATAGCCAGAGTGTTTACGATTCCTCATTCGGTTTAGGTGCATAATTCGTTAAGGTTTTGTGTAAATTGGATGAAATATGACGATGGTTGTTAAATATGTTCATATTTTCATTCATTCATTCATAGAAATACTATGCACTGTTGTACGAATACGTACTATTTCTAATAAGAAGATTTAATCTATGGACACCGTGCGGTGCACTGTGACGTCACAAAGGCGCGCGAAAATTTTGGCAGAGTTTTAGATACTTCATATTTTTTCAATGCTAAAACTATTTTTTCTAGCTTAATTTGAACACTTTCAGTATTATTTCATATTTTTACCGTGTTAAATGGATGCAATCAGTGAATTAAAAATATTTAAAAAAATCATGCATATGATAAATACAAAAAAATACATACTATTAAATACTTTTTAAAATATATATAAAAGCTCACTAGCAATGTGGGTTGCACATTACTAGTATGTCTTGTTAACCAACACTTAGCAGATTTTCTCCTTGATAGTGGTAACTTAGTATGCTACTTTTTGGTAGCAAGTCAGGCAGTAAAACCTATATAATATGCTTCCGCTACCTCTGGAAACTGATACACAATCACTACATTACATTTTCTATGACTTTGTTTACGGAAACGGAATCCTTGGTGCTATGCTCGGAGTCTCTCTACATAGCTCAAAGGATTAGCAAGCTGAAGTGACAGTGGGCCGGTCACATCTATCGTAGATCGATAATCGTTGGGGTAGACGAGTTCTAGAGTGGAGACCACGGCTCGGTAAACGAAGCGTAGGACGCCCTCCAGCTAGGTGGAGCGATGATATACGTAAGCTGGCTGACAGCGGTTGGAAACAAAGAGCTGAAGATCGAGCTCAGTGGCATGCCATAGGTGAGGCCTGTGTCCAACAGTGGACAGAGATAGGCTGATGATGGCCAGTTAATTTGTTCTTATATGCCTGATTAATTGTAGATACAAACACTTGGTGGGCAAGAAGCTCGTGCATCCCATCCTGGACAGAAAGCTGCCTGTTATAGCTGACGAATACGTAGATATGAACTTTGGAACTGGTAAGTATTAGTGATGTAACGAATATTCGCATTCGCGAATATTCGCATATTTTGGATATTCGTATTTGCATTCGCATCCGCAAAATTTCTGCGAATGTTTTGCGAATATATCGGAAAAATAGCAGTTGTAGTTCTTCCTACTCTGGAATATTCATTGTTACACAGCTTGCATTTAGCTCGTTCAGCATCGCAAAGTGTAAAATAATTCCATATTTCACTAGAAGTTGAGTTGATAAATAAACTATTCAAACTCTAACCTGAAAATTCACTTGTTTTGTTTAACTTACGAAAAGACCGACGCGAGCGGAATGACACTTCAGTCGGATGAGTTCGTATCAAGTCGGTAATTCACAGAACTAAATACAAACGGAACGCACCTCGTAACTGCTAGCAAGCCATAGACAATTGGCGCCAAATTTGAACACTTCTACATTTGCATTCGCATCCGCGAATGTCAGTAGCAGACATTTGCATTCGCATTCGCATCCGCGAATGTTTAAAAAATGACATTCGTTACATCACTAGTATATCCTAATCTATAGTATAGATTAGGATACACAAAAATACAAATGTTCTCTCTTTATATATATATATATTAGTATAGATACTTTATACTTTATATGTTATATATGATACTTTATATATTAGTATAGATTCTATACTAATATTATAAAGAGAGAACATTTGTATTTTTGTATGGTTGGAGAGCTACTAGTATGGTAGTAGTAGTTGGATAACTAGGAGAGCTGTAGTTATGTTACGCATTGTAGCACAGGCAACTTCTTTAAACAATTCTGTCCATACAAAGGTTGTCTGGCAGAAATCGCTTCAAGCGATAAGACCGCCCATTGCTGCCCAGTAGCTTAATTTTAGTCTGTTATTCTTGAAATGGTGTGCGATAAAGATTTTTTTATTCTATTCTAAAATAGAACGTTAAATACTTTTAATAACGAACGAGTTTTAAGCGGAAATAGCCCAAGGGCTAAGGCGTCGACCTCTCGACGACCTCTCCATCGCTAGGCCACTGGCCCAGTGGCCTAGCGATGGAGAGGTCGTGATTTCGATCCCCACCCATTTCACTATTGATGTGAACCCACTCCATACACAAGCATAACTGGGGTTAACATAACTACTAGTAATGTGCAACCCGCATCGCTAGTAAGCATTAAAAATAAACTGGCCAAGTGCAAGTCGAACTCGCACTCGTAGGGTTCCGTAACACAGTAAAGTATTCTATAACTATGATATTTCGCAACTACAAAATTTGTTTTTCATAGGGTTTGTATGAAAAACAAAGTTATCTTTGCGGTCGCCATATCTCAAAAACTGCTGACTGTATCTCTTTCAAACCAATTTTCGTTGTTAGTTTTTATTGAGATCTACAGGATATATTTTTTTTAGATTTTTCACTCCCATACTTTAAAAGTTAGAGGGGGGGGACACACATTTTACCACTTTAGACGCGCCTATCTTTCAAATGACTGACTTAGAGAAAAAAATATTTTAGAAACCTCAATGTCATTTTTAAAGACCTATCCATAGACATCCCACACGTATAGGTTTGAAGAAAAAAAAAATTTTTTTGTTTCAGTTCCATGTATGGGATGCGCCCCCCCTTAAACTTTTATATTTTTTATTTTTGTATAAAAATCGGAAAGCGGTTCACGGAATACATCTACCTACCAAGTTTCAATTCTGTAGTCCTAACAGTTTCGGAATAAAATGGCTGTGACATACGGACGGACAGACAGACAGACAGACATGACAAATCTATAAGGGTTCCGTTTTTTGCCATTCGACTACGGAACCCTAAAAAGCTCCAAGATCAAAGCAGTGTTTCATGTTGTGTACGTTTCAGGCGCGGTAAAAATAACTCCTGCGCACGATCCCAACGACTATGAGATCGGCAAACGTCACAACCTGCCCTTCATCAACATATTGGATGACGAGGGCAAGATGTTGGATATCTGTGGACCTTTCGCTGTAAGTCATTTTGTTATTAACATCATCATCATCTTTATCAGCCGGTATCAGTCCACTGCTGGACGTAGACCTCCCCCAAGACATGTTCACATCACAGACACATTCAATTTTTTTGTCATATATAAAAATTGTCTGAAGTAATGAAACACACAGTTACGCGTATGGTTGGAAACCTTACTTTAGTAATTTTTTTATAGTCTGACGTCAACGATTGGATGACAGCTGAATGGTTCATTACTTTTATTATTATTTTTTAATTCAAAGCGTTAAAATTCTGCTTTTGCAATGTTTACTTGATAATGCATATGCTTTATGATTTTGACGTGTGTGCGTATATTAATGTGCGTATATTAATACCGCCTACATACTGAATAAATGCTTTGATTCTTGATTCTTGATTCATGCTACTGAGCGCGATCTTCGGTTCTTTGTTTCCAGTATGTTGTCGCTCCAAATAGTCACAGTTATTAACATTGTATTCTACAAATCGATCGAGCATAGCAGATTTTTGACAAATTCAATGTAATCCGTATGCTTTGAACGTAAGGTTGTGATTGCTATGTATATCAAAACGGCCCGAGTGAGAGGGTGGTTGAAGAGAGTGTGTCCTTGTCTAACAACCTGCCAGTGCTATATATGTGTATCATAGCTATATTTCTTTAGTGGTTCCCACAAAAATAGGGTTCGAACTCCGTGCAAGTGCGAGCCGGCATTTGCACAGAGTTCGTCCCTTTTTTTTTTTACGGGCCACGGGTAGATCACAGTCGAGTTTATTTATAGTAAAATGTCTTTGATCAAAAAATATGGCAGCTTTAACAAAGTGATTTAATGTGAGCCCCGTTGGCGTAAAGGATATACATGGCTTCTAAGCGAGAGGTTGCCGGTTCAAATCCTAGCACTAGAGTTCATCCACAGGTAGTATAGTAGCATAATTTTTTGTAGTGGTAGGACTTCTGATAGTCCGCGGTACCACCACTTTGCCAATTAATTTTCAGCCGTGAAATAGGAATGTTTTTCGGTTGAAATGGCAAGCTGTCCAGTGGAATAACAGGGCATGTGAGACTCAACATCTTTTTATCTCAAGGTAACAGGCGCAGTGCAATGACGGCAATAGCCCAATGGATAGGGTGTCGGACTGGCAATCGAGAGGTCGTGAGTTCGATTCCCATCCCACCCATTGCACTATTGACGTGAACTCACTCCAGACACAAGCATATTCAGCTTAGTTGGAGGGGTTAACAAGAATACTAGTAATGTGCAACCCACATTGCGAGTAATCTTTATAAAAAAAAAAATAAAAAAAAAATGACATGCAAAATTCTGGCAGTTCAGAATCAGAAAAGAAAAAAAATGTTCAGTTGTTATGTTATACGTAGACGTCATCGCTTACCATCAGGCGAGCGTCGTGCTTGTCCTGTTACCTTTTACCATAAAAAAAAATTATATCGATTGAAAACAGCTAATTTACGTTATATGAAATCTCTTTTCACAGGGACAAAAACGTTTTGACGTGCGTCGCAACATTATCAAAACACTGCAAGAGTTAAAGCTGTACAAGGAGACCAAAGAGAATGCGATGGTGGTACCTCTCTGCAGCCGGTCTAAGGACGTCGTCGAGCCTTTGTTGAAACCACAGTGGTAAGTAATAACTATAACTACATATTACTTAGAAACTGTCTTAATAGAAAAAAAACAACAATTAATGATTTTGTAATTTATTTTATTTTGTATTTTTATTTTGCATATTTGTCTGTATTTCAAAAGTTTGTTTAATACTGTACCTATTGTTGTTGTGTACAGTGTCGAAATAAATGTTTTTCTTCCTTTCCTTCTTTCTAAGCAAACCTTCCAACAAAATTACAAACTGTGCATGCGCACGTGTAGTAAAATAATTTAGAAAGAAAGAAAATACATTTATTCAGCTAAACTAACTACACAGTCAAAAACAATATAAAACAAAAAGATAGCGTTACATAAACAAAAAAAGAAAAATTAAAATAGAAACTAAAAAATAGATTTTTAACACAAGGTAGTTGTTGCTGAAAAGGCCTATCTCGGCATTTACACGTACTATTTACATTTAATTTCCCTTTCCTTCCTCGCCGCGCCTTCTTAGGGCGCGAAACAGCGGTTACGGTCAAACTATTAGTCCATAGTTCGCCCGACATGTGGAAATGTTTGATTTAAGACTATATTTTTGTTTTAAAATTATCGTGAATTTATAATTGCTTCACTTATTTTTTTGAGGTTAACTATTGTAGTCAATCAATAATTTTGTTTATTATATGTTTATTGGTTACATAATATGAACATTAACTATTGTGTCTATCAATATGTACAGTTTTTTACCAGTATAAGATAAAGAACTATAGATGTTTATAATCCTTTTGACAGGTACATCCGCTGCGACAAAATGGCCGCTGACGCGATAGCCGCAGTGAAAACCGGCGAGCTGAAGATCATACCAGATGCTCACGAGAAGACCTGGTATCATTGGATGGAGAACATTCGAGACTGGTGCATCTCCCGACAGCTGTGGTGGGGACATCGGATACCTGCTTACAGAGTCACGCTGAGTAAACAACAGGTAGCGTACAGTCATCATCATAATCAGTCCACGTCGGTCCACCGCTGGACATAGGTCTCTCCCAATGCTCGTCACTGAGCTCTGTCTTCAGCTCTTCTCTTCCAGTCACTGCCAGCTATTATCTACTAGACACCAGATGCTGTAGGTTATACTTTTAGGATATACAAGTCTAAAAATAATCTGATGTATGTTATGTACTATTATGTCCTAGACGCCAGACGCTCTAGGTTATAATTTTGCCAGACGGTTTAGCTTATAATTTTAGGATATACGAGTCTATAAATAATCTAATGTATGTTATGTACTATTATGTCCTAGACGCCAGACGCTCTAGGTTATACATTTGCCAGACGTTTTAGCTTATAATTTTAGGATATACAAGTCTAAAAAGAATGTATGTTATGTACTATTAGTCCTAGACGCCAAACGCTGTAGGTTATAATTTTAAGATAATACCATTCTAAAAAGAATGTATGTTATGTACTATTATGTCCTAGACGCCAAACGCTGTAGGTTATAATTTTAGGATAATACCATTCTAAAAAGAATGTATGTTATGTACTATTATGTCCTAGACGCCAAACGCTGTAGGTTATAATTTTAGGATAATACCATTCTAAAAAGAATGTATGTTATGTACTATTATGTCCTAGACGCCAAACGCTGTAGGTTATAATTTTAGGATAATACCATTCTAAAAAGAATGTATGTTATGTACTATTATGTCCTAGACGCCAAACGCTGTAGGTTATAATTTTAGGATAATACCATTCTAAAAAGAATGTATGTTATGTACTATTATGTCCTAGACGCCAAACGCTGTAGGTTATAATTTTAGGATAATACCATTCTAAAAAGAATGTATGTTATGTACTATTATGTCCTAAACGCCAGACGCTGTAGGTTATAGAATATACAAGTCTCAAAATAATCTAATGTAAGTTATGTATTATTATGTCCTAGACGCCAGACGCTCTAGGTTATAATTTAGCCAGACGCTATAATAGGTTATAGAATATAAAAGTCTAAAAAAAAAAATGTTTTTTACTATTATGTCTTAGACGCCAGACGCTGTAGGTTATAATTTTAGGATATACTAGTCTAAAAAGAATTAACTAACTAAAGACATATGGAAAAATAGAAGACGTAGGACGCATCCACTATAACCTATTCAATTTAGTGCTAAAGTAACGAATAGACAGAGTTACAAACGTTTCTAGTCAATATTAGTCTGGATTAACAGCTATGCAGAATTTATGACATTTTCTTGAATCATCATCATCATTATCTGGCTGATAATGATGATGATGATTCAAGAAATTTCCGTCCACTGCTGGACATAGGCCTCTCCCATTAATTTCTTGAATAAGTCGATTTAATTATAATATAGACCTAGGTTTGTGAATTGTTTATATGGTAACGTACTTAACTCTGTATTAGTACCTACATAAACTTGACCATTCAGCCTCAAAGCTCTCCACCACCGGAAGAAGTATCATCAAAAACAGCCCCTCGCCGTCGCCGCACGCGTTCTGGCCGCAAGAAGAGCCGACGTATCAGATGTCGAGCTCCCACCGACAGCTCGGAAGCTCCCGCGCAGAAATGCGCCTGTGACGTATGTCTATTGTACGCGAATTTTGGTTTTTGCACCTTTCAGCTTGCATTGTAACCCTAGGCATTTTAACTTTTCCTTCATTGGTTTTTAGTATACTAGCGACCCGCCCCGGCTGCGCACTGGTAGAGCCAATATACGTGCAATTTTGCATCATTTTTAACAGACTTCAAAAAAAGGAGGAGGTTTCTCAATTCGACCGTATATATATATATATATATATATATATATATATATTTTTTTTTATGTTTGTTCGCGGATAACTTCGTCGTTTATGAACCGATTTCGATTATTCTTTTTTTGTTCGAAAGGAGATATCCCAAGTGTGGTACCATGGTAATTTTATCGAGGTATGATAAGTATCTCCAGAGATATTGAGGTAAACATCTCAAAATTGGTACTGAAAATGAATAGCGCGGCATTGAAGTCGGTTGTTTTTTAGTTTTTAAACGATATTATCTTGCGTCGAGTTTCATCATCATCAACCTGTGTCAGTCCACTACTAGACTACTGGACATAGGCCTCACCTATTAATTGCGTCGAGTTTGAGTTAACATAATAAACAAACATCGTCATATTTCAACCAATATGCATAAAAACCTTCACGAATTATAAACAAAAACATTCCTCATGAATCGCTGTGTCAATTAGTAAAACTTGCATGAAAATCCGTTCAGTACTTTTTGGGTTTATTGCGAACAGATAGACGGGGCATGGAACTTTGTTTTGGAATATGTAGAGACAGGCTAGCGTTTTGACCACAATTTTTAACCGACTTCAAAAAAAGGAGGAGGTTTCTCAATTCGACCGTATATATTTTTTTTTTTTTTTTTTTTTTTATGTTTGTTCGCGGATAACTTCGTCGTTTATGAACTGATTTCGATTATTCTTTTTTTGTTCGAAAGGAGATATCCCAAGTGTGGTACCATGGTAATTTTATCGAGGTATGATAAGTATCTCCAGAGATATTGAGATAAACATCTCAAAATTGGTACTGAAAATGAATAGCGCGGCATTGAAGTCGGTTGTTTTTTAGTTTTTAAACGATATTATACCTGTTGGTGACTATCGAATGGAATCACGTCACGCTAGGCCTAGATTGGGAACGGGCTCTCAAAGATTACAGTCGGCACACATGTTTAGCGATAGGTTTTCCAACTTGAATTTTTATAGCTGGCTAGATGGACATCAGTCAGTTATACCCTATCATCATGCATGGAGTTATTAGATTGGTTTGTATAATAGATTCATTTTCATTTTATTGTCCTTGTATGTCTTGCCCTTTAGAGATTCCCCTTGTCTATATAGAATAGAGTCTTTAAAAAAAATATATAGTCTTCGAGTAATCGGTGTACATATATAAAAAAAAGATTCCGACTAATTGAGAACGCCTCCTTTTTTGTGAAGTCGGTTAAAAAGACAATTATATCAATTTAAGAAATGAACATGTATTCTGACATTTCTTTAGGCCTACCTATAAATTGCAAAGATTGGAGTCGAAGTTATGTTAATAAGTAAATAATTAATTAAGTTTCAGAATGATTGTGAATTGCCCTGCTGATTTTAATACATCCTTTATATTCATTTGCAGTCGCAATTCGGAATATCAAGCACCTATCGACATACTATATACAACAATCAATATACTCAGAGATGAATGAGACTTAACTTTGCTCATATAAGGCTGAGTTGCACCATGTTACTTTAGCCGTAACTATAACTATAACACACACAAAGCCAAGACCCCAAGGCAGTGATTGGAAAAGAAGAGCCGAAGATCAGGCTCAGTGGCGCATCTTGGTAGAGGCCTACGTCCAGCTGTGGACTGTCACAGGCTGATGATGATGATGATAACTATAACAGGTGTTTTTGTACAGTTTGACTGATTTTTGGCGTTTGTTATAGTTAAAGTAAGATGCAGCAACTCAGCCGTTCCTGATTTCCTATGTATAAAATTTGGTTGACAGTGAATTCGTAAGGTCCTAAGTCCTACTAATATTCATTATATTTTATGCCGTTTACATTTGCACGACTTGTTTGTTTTTTTTGTTGAATTGTAAGGTAGTAATTAATTTAACAGCTAGTCTATATCTAGTTTTATGCCTTTCATTATAGTCCGAGCGACAAGGGCCAATTTTACTCACTTTAGTTTTTTTTGCCGTACATCAGTTTTTCAGTAATTTATTATATTCTAACAAAACTTTATTATAGTCTTTTTTTGTGTCTTATAGGCTAGCGTTTGACCACTATCTCACCTATTGGTATGTGATGATGCGGTCGAGGATGGTAGCACGCTAGGCCTAAATTGGCTCTCAAGGATAGCTGCCGTAACACATTAGATGTTTTTGCGACAGATTTTCTAACTTGAGAGTGGTAGGTGGCCAGGAAGACACTAGATAGTGTCCTACCACCATGCGGGGGTTGGGGGTTTCTTAACGATGTTTTTCCTTCACCGGAGGGCCACTGTGAAAAGCGCACATACATTTTTCTATAGCAAAATCCATTAATGCACGGCGGGGATTGAACTCGATACCTCTGGCGTCAAAGCCGACCATTCTCCCACTACACCACTGGGCCCTCAAAAGTAGTCCGAGCAACATTGTCATTTTTCCGTAATGTATCTTCTAACCTAAACTCCCCCTTACAGTCAGAAGAACTCTGGGTATCAGCACACACAGAGGAAGAGGCTTTGTCGAAAGCAGCAGCCAAGTTCAACACTCCAGCTGGAGACATCCAGCTGTCCAGAGATGATGATGTCCTGGACACGTGGTTCTCATCTGGGCTTTTCCCCTTCTCCATATTCGGATGGCCGGATAATACTGATGATTTGAAGGTAAGTCAAAATTAATTTGTATTAAAATGATACACACAGACATACAATCACGCCTTTTTCCCGTTGGGGTAGGCAAAGACTGCTTCTTTCCACATGCTACGATCCTGACATTTTTCGCTTCTTCCACTTTCATGAGCGCCTTCTACATGCCGGTTATAGGTACGTGATACGTTCGCTTACGGCCCGTTCACACATGTCTCCGTTTTACTGTTCCGTTTTATCGAGTACGTTTTTTTTCCTCGATGGCGTATGTAGTTGTATGAGCGACTTCACACATGGCACAGTATTCTATATAATAAAATGTATGTAAAAAATGTACACGATAAAACGGAACAGAAAAACGGAGACATGTGTGAACGGGGGGTTAAGTCGGCCTCTACGGGCTGGCCTATTCATGATAGTTATTTATAAATTTAATCTAAAGTTGATGGTTATAGATAAAGATATTCAGTGAATCAAGCAATGATTCTTCCCACGTACCTGTAAGATGTTCAATGAGCTCCTATCTAAAACCTTCCCAGAAACATTTAATCTGAGTAGCTTTAAACGAAGAGTAATAACCTGCAACCACTGCATCGCCTGGATCATGTCAGAGATCTTGGTGTTATATTAGATTCCAAATTGTTACTTGACAAACATATTGAACACATTACGTCCAATGCTATGAAAACTCTTGGCTTCTTATTTCCCACTACAAAAGACTTTCGAACAGTCAAATCATTAAAAGTGTTGTACTATTCACTAGTGAGAAGTCAGCTTGAATATGCGTCTCAAATCTGGAACCCTCAATATGACTGTTACATCAATAAAATTGACAGGATTCAAAACAAGTTTTTACGGTTCATAAACTATAAACATAGGTTACAATTCAAGCATTCTATCGAAAGCTGCAGGCACCATCACCTCCTTCCATTAACTCTTCGGAGAGAAGTAGCCGATTTTCATTTTCTACACGGATTACTAAGTAACAAAATCGACTGTAGCAATCTCCTAGGAAAATTAAATTTCAAATACCCACACGAACTGCCACAAGACGTAATTATCTTAAACTTTATTCCGATTCTTGCTCCACTAATTATCGCTATAATTCTTTCTTTTTCAGAGTGTGTAGTAATTTTAATAGTAATCATTCTTAGTCTCGATTTATTCGTGGACAGAATTAATATATTTAAAATTAGAGCAGCTACAAACTTTTTTCCTAAAATTAATCAGAATTAGCATTATTATTATATTGATAATGTAACTATTTATTTATAATCTATTACATATTTACATGTATAATTCCAGCTTGTTTGATTGATATGGGAGTTAAGTTATAAATAGCACATAACGTTTTGTTGTTTAGTGTCATATTCCCGCTTTTGTTTGATTTAATTACCCTACCAACGCATTTATTTTCATATAACTTTATATAATTCTTATTGTTTGAACATTCAAACATTTTTAAATACTTCTCTATTGGCGAAAGCTCCTTAAGGCTTCTCGGTCTAAAAATTATTTTGTTTTTTCACTCATGTATGTATTAGCTGTTAGCTTTCCATGAAATAAATAAATAAATAAGAGTGCTCTCTAATAAGGGTAGGCAACACATCGGCAATAATTCTGGTTGTACATATGTCAATAGGCGGCGGTGACCACTTACCATCAGGTGGGTCGCTAGCCTGTTTGCCGCGCCATATATTATTAAAAAAAATAAGTCACTTGAATAATCACATCTGATTTTTTTACCGATTTTGGTGGTACTTGACCTTTATCTCACCTGATGTTAAGTTAGCGCGCTCACCCAGAAGATACCTATTCACTCGTATTTTAAAGACCCCCATATTGAACTTAAAAGGGAACGCAGGGTGCATATTTTCATACAATTTTTTCCCCTATTTCCTCCCTGGAAAATGCTTCTAGAGCAAAACTTTTTTTCTACGAAAAACCAAAGTCTGCTGTAGCTACGCCCCCTGTCATTTGCTATTGTTTACTGACCAGTTGCTAAAAGAAATATACCTTAAAAAACCTGAAAAGTTACCTATTTTACTGCCCTGATTTTAACGGCTACTAGACACATTTGAAAGGGTTATAACACAAAAAAATAATAATAATAGGAGCATAGATGCACTCATCAGTAAAAATTTTGTGCAAAAAATAATTTGATTGAATTAGTTTTGGAGGAGATAACAGGGGTATACGAAACCTTATTTTAGTCAACATTTTGTAGGTAAAATGGGTCTCAGTTGCTGTTGTCCCTATCGCACTCTTGTTGGTTGTTCGGGCACTGCGCGACGGCAATAGTTTCTTTAAAATACATATATTTGAAATTCCTCGCACCCTCCTCTTAATCGGAAACAGAGATTTAGGCTACCCTGCCTAAATATCTGTTTCCGTTCCACGTTTGATAATAATTTAATTATTAATTAATTAATTATTATTAATTTAATTATAATTAATTACGTTAATTGTTGTTTAAAAGTAATTTTTTACGTTTGTATAGGCGTTCTACCCCGGTACATTACTAGAAACTGGACACGACATTTTGTTCTTCTGGGTTGCAAGAATGGTCTTCTTCGGTCAGAGGCTAATGGGCAAACTACCGTTCAAGTAAGTCGAATTATATCACTATTACTTTTAATTAATATTTGGGTATTGGTTTTGTCGTTAGATGTTCGATCATTTTTAACTTTGGAAAATATTCATAGACATCGTACTAATATTATAAATGCGAAATAGTAGAACCTCTATAATTCGAACCTCAAGGGAAACGCCATAAGATTTGAGTTATAGAGTTTTCGACTTATGGAGGATTTCGTCTTAAGCGGATTTTAATTCGACTTGTAGAGGTTAAGATTCGTTCAAAATAATTTCGAGTTTTCAGTTTACATTTCACAGTACTCATGTTTTAACAATTTTATTTGTAAACTGTTCTAAAAATGTATGTGTATTGCGGTAGAACCAAACTACTTCTGACAATTTTTCAATCGACAACAAATAACTTGCTAAGTAAAGTTCAATTGAAATCAAAAATAACAAAAATTAAGACCTGACACCAAGCAAGCAAGCACGTGTTAACGTGAGTCATAAATTCCTTAAGTGTTAATCCTATTTATTGTATACTCCTAAATTGTTTTCTAAGAAACAATGGTGTACGTACTTACATTGTCGGCAATTTCTTAAAGTCGGCAACTTATTTTCCTTCGAACTCGAAACTTCGAATTCGTATAGAGGTAATAAGTTTCAAATATTAGAGTTGTAAAATATAAAAAATGCGATGTTCGAAATACAGAGGTCAAATTTATTTTTTCGAGTTATAGAGGGAAAATACGTACTGAATTTGCTTATAGGGACTCACTCATTATTTCGACTTATAGAGGGTTCAGATTTCGAGAAACGGAGGTTATGGGGCTTAAAGGGAAGGGAACACAAACTTTTTCGAGTTTGGGAGGTTTTCGACTTATCGAGGTTCGAGTTAAAGAAGTTCTACTATTATGTTAAGAGTTAGAAATCCGCACGATATAAAAAACATCCTTAAATACTTGCTGTTCGAGTTTTGGCGGGAACGTGAAAAAGCGTGTGTGCTCTCATTGTATTGTTTCCCAAAACTTGTGTTCCGTGAGTTACTGTGTAATAAATGTGGATTATTAACCATTAAGTGCCGGTGAACGTGTGCGAGTGTAGGGAAACAGCACATTGTTGAAAAACGTGCTATTTGCGTTCTCACCAAAATTCCACTGAAAATCTTCATTAAACTCCACATCTTTACTGAATTTTTTACCCAACTTAATGACTTGTAATACTAGACACTGGCACAATACACTAATTATGTGGAGCCATAATGAAACAAAAACTTACTGTTCTTATAGAGAAATCTACCTCCACCCGATGGTACGAGACGCCCATGGACGCAAGATGTCCAAATCCCTCGGCAACGTGATCGACCCAGTGGACGTGGTGACGGGAGTCACGCTGGAGACTCTCCATGAACAGCTGGAGGAGTCCAACCTGGACCCGAGGGAGATAGAGAAGGCGAAACAAGGACAGAAGCAGGACTATCCTAACGGGATACCGGAGTGTGGGACTGATGCGCTTAGGTATGTTTTGACTGGGTGTATTTTTGTTTTGCTTTTTAGGGTTTCGTACCCAAAGGGTACCAACGGAACCCTATTACAGAGACTTCGCTGTCCTTCTATCCGAGGACTGTATCTTCTAAATAGTAATGGGTAGACACTTAAAATGTTCATAAAGTTGCCGTTACCTGTACAAATTAGCTTGAACAAAAGGGGTGGATAGCGCAGTAGTCTATTAAATATCTCTTAATTAGTTTTATAATTTTGCATGTGCCCAACAGGGTCCATAATTTTCTCATGTACCTAGATATCTAGATATAAGAACTTTATATACAACAATTATGGAAGCAATAAAGTATTGAGTATTGAAACGGGTCCTGTAGTCCCCGACACACATGTTTTTGAAGTGTAACTTCTTTAGGTGCACTGGGGGTAAAGCTGCAACGGAAGTGACGTAGCGTCACGGTCCGAATGCAACGGAGGTGACGTACGCGTAAATATAAATTGTCAATATTTCAATGTCAAGAAAGTTTTACTTCTAACGCGTAGCTTTATACACACTTGCTTTTTTTTTTAAATTATTTTTGCTCCATTTTTTGAACCGTAACAAATAGAGACTTGAATTTGCTAATAGTGTTGTTTTTTATTCTCTACGTCTATACCACAGCACAGTTTTACAATCATATAGTTGAGAATCGCCTTTGATGTTGGACGACACCGCCGCGCGAGTGGGTAGTACTTACGCTATCAGCCGCAAATGTGCAAGGGTTGTTAAAAAAATCTACGAGCTGATAATATAAAGCGACAAAAAATATTATTGATTCGATAAGTATATGATTGTAAAACTATGATTCTGGTTCACACAAATTCATAGCGACGTGATGCGTATGTACTTACAAATACTTATAAATCTATACTATACTTCATTCATATGTACATATAAATGAAGCACATAGTAATTTTTTTTAATTTTTTTAATTTTCAAAAAGCTTCTTGAACTCTTAAAACTCAATTTTACTAAATACCTAGGTATGGGTAATTATTAATTTATAAAAAATAAATATTATATATATAATTGTATTAACCCGTCGGATGTTTTACCCCTATGTGCACCGAGTGGTCGCGACGTGCCACAAATTATTGACAGGAAAAATTTTTGTCAAACGACGTTTTGAAAATCGATAGTTGTGGTATTATATGCAATCTTATGTTAAGATTTATATACCATAATTACGGTCTTGAAACGGACTAGCTGATGAAATAATTAGTAATACAGAATTATATTATTACATACCTATAAATCTGCGGAGAATGCAATGTTTTGATTTTTTTTACTCCTTGTTTCACATTTCAACTAACTTTTTACATGAAAAAATTTACGCACACACCGTTATTTCACGTTTGTAATAAACTAGCACCTTCACTTCACAGATATTAACCATCAGTTTACACTAAAAGCCCTTTTGTAGCTTGCAATGACAATATTTATCCGCGGGGGCGTTCTTGCTTGCGACGCCATTTTGTTCCCACGTAAAACTGATTGCTGTGAGTACTGTCCGCAAAGTTCTTATTTCTCCGATAATGACCCTTCTACATGATGCAATTCGTTCTAAAATTGTTGTGAGTGAACTAATCTACCACACTGTGTCAAAATTTTATTTGTGACATTATAAACCAATGTAGGAAAAAAATCACCAATGAGCGCAATATCTTACGAGCTACGTGTGCTCGTAAGTCGCTACAGTGGCGGCGATTCTTACGAGCACACGTGGCTCGTAAATCATCCGAGGGGTTAATTTAATAAATGAAATCGCAAGTCCTTGTTGTATTTTGCTGTCGGAACATACATACACAGAACAAGTGTTCACCAATAAAACTCGTAACTAAAACTCGCTCGTGCATTAACACGTTCACGGCGTCCCTCGTGCAATCCCTCGAACTAAGCGAGATTGTGGGACGCGGTCCGCGCCGCCCGCCTCCCCGCGAGTACCCCGCCGTTGCTCTGCGCAAGTACATTAGATTCCAAACTGTATGATTGTAAAACTGTGACCACAGTGCCTAAACACAAGTCTTTAATTGGTGCGTTCTACCAGTCATGACGTACGGAGCCAAGTTTCAGTCAATTTCTGAACCTTAACGTGATGAGGTTACATATTTGAATGTCGAAAATTAAAATATCTACTGATAAAATATCGATGTCCAAAATATCGAAAATAAAAATATCGACTGTATGAAAATAACGAAAATTAAAATATCGAAAGTTTATATTATCGAATCGTTATAAGATCTACGTCCAATAAATCTAAAATCTAATTATCGACAAAATTAACATCGAAATATCTAAATAACGAAGTACAGAATATCGGATGTACTATATCGAAGCAAAAAATAGTCGCTTGTGACCACAAGGGCCGGCGAGTGCTAGAGCCAAATCGGCCCTTGTTTAAATGTTTTTTCCAATCTGCCAACGTTTTTTGCACTCATACTATCCATATCATTTTTTTTTCGATATTTTAACTAGTGGTTATTATAAACTTCGATGTTATAAATGTTGACATTTTGATCTTCTATAAAGTAATTATCGACATTTTCAATCATTCGATATTTTAAACACTCGGCATTTCAATCTTAGACATTTTATGCTTCGATATAACAATTTTCGATGTTTTAATACAGTCGATATTTTAATTTTCGATATTATGAACATCGATATTTTATCAGTAGATATTTTAAGTTTCGACATTCAAACATGTAACCCGTGATGATGATGTGTTCCATAGGTTCGGTCTATGCGCGATGAGTCAGGGACGTGACCTGAACCTGGACATCCTGCGCGTGCAGGGGTACCGGTTCTTCTGCAACAAGCTGTGGAACGCCACCAAGTTCGCGCTCATGTACTTCCCCAAGGATACTACCTATGAGGTACCTCTGTTATTTTAAACTATCTTCATTTTGGGTGGTAAAAACAAATGTTTTTATATATCTTGTAGGCTGGCGTTTGACCACTATCTCGCCTGGTGGTTAACGATGATGTGGTCGAAGATGGTGAATATGCTAGGCCTAGAATACTCTAGTAGACTCTAAAGGGCTAAGTGCTACCGGAACACTGGTCCGGAAGGTTATGACGGGAGATTTTTTTTTAATTATTTTAACGGCTAGCGTTTGACCACTATCTCACCTGTTGGTAAGTGATGATGCGGTCGAAGATGGTATGCACGCTAGGCCTAGAATGGGAACTGGCTCTCAAGGATTACATTAGATGTTTGGCGACTGATTTTCTAACTTGAGGGTGGTAGTTGGCCAGGCGGACACTAGTTAATGTCCTACCACCATGCGGAGGTTGTTGGTTTCTTAACGATGTTTTTCCTTCACCACTGTAAAAAGCGCACATACATTTTTCGATAGAGAAATCTATTGGTGCACGGCGGTTTAGACTCGGTACCTCTGGCATCAAAGCCAACCGTTCTCCCGTTTACGCCACCGGGCCCTCAATTCTCCTTGATGATGATGAGGTGGTGGTAAGCGTACTTTTTGGTAGCAAGTCAGCCTACTTCCTGTGGGCGAACACCCGTACTAGGATTTGAACCAGTGACTTATCGCTTAGAAGTCAAGCCCTATTCCTTACGCCAGCTCTCCATTCCAAACCATCTAAGCATCCCTTTCTCTATCTTTGATGTGTGTAAATGTAATAATTAAATTATTTTTTTTAAATACTTTTTTTTTCGTAAATACATGTAACTTATTAATTTGCAGGTCCATACCCCAACCCTTCCAGCTGACCTCTCTCCCATAGACCGGTGGATGGTCTCTCGGCTGTCCCTGGCGGTACAGAAGGTGCAGGCTGGATTCCAGAACTACGACCTTCCAGCCGCTACCACGCACTGCTACAACCTGTGGCTGTACGACCTATGCGATGTATACTTGGTGAGTGCTACAGTCTGGACAAAAAGAGAGCCGTCGTAAGAAATTGAGGTCGCGTCGGTCGTCAGTCGTTTTAATTTACTGTTCTTGCATTGAATACACTGCTCTCATTACTAGTCCGAATAAAAATGATTGATACTTGGAAGGTACCTACTCTTATCATTATCGTGTGCTGCTGGGTAGGTGTGTACCTTCCTTCCCCTTACATTTGAATGTTAGTTCATCGTAACGCCACGACGGTTCTCTTTTTACACAGACTCTACCTTTATATCTGTTGAAATATTGGAATAATGCTAGACATAGTGCGAAGCCAGCTGTCAAACGGCCTTTAAAACGTTGATATATTTCTATCTCCCTCCTTCGTGCATCGCCCTCTCTCTGCTCTTAGCCGCGCTCCGATGAACTGTTTGTGTCGAATAATCTCTTTATCTAATCTTAATAAATCAGTAATTAAAACAGTGATTAACACTAATCCAGTTGTTGGCAATGTAAATAACTGTCAACAGACATGATGTTCTTCTAACACACAACTTTTTTGAGAGTTTCTACCCTCGACGTTCTTAATTCTATGCTTTAATGTATACTTGGTGAGTGTACTACTTGTATCTCGGATCATTGGGTACAAAGTTAATAACTGGTAACAGACAGATGATGTTCTTTTAACACTAGCTTTTGAGTTTCTACCCGCGACCGTCTTTCGCCCTAAATACAATCTGGGAATGTTTAAGCACAGAATAATGAATAGTAGAAGTACAGAAGATGCATTCCCTGCCAGCAAAAATGCGAGATTAAACCTAGTTAGTTGTAACTACGTTTAATCTCGCATTTTTCGCAACGTCGGTGTCGTTCAAAATACGCGACACGCCTCGGATTCGACCTTGAATTTGCGTCACAAAATAAGCTAATAAGTAACTAGGAACTACGTGTTACGCACCGTAAATTGCACCGTACGTCCGTGTGGTAAGAGTCTATCACTCGGTCAGCTCGCGGGCCGTCCGCTGTCTCTCACTGTGAGGTTGAGTGTTGTGAGAAAACAGATTGAATAGTAAAGTAAGGCGCGCGTCTGATCGAGAGCCCGCGTGACACTACTGACTGAACTTGTTACTCGCGAGGTGTCGCGGAGGTACTAGCATTTTCATAGCTACAACGCGGAGTGAGTAAGGCCTGGTTACACACACAGCTTATATGAGTTACTATGGGCGGAATCCATAACGAATTTTACTGTCATCGATTGAAACACGTTAACTTTCACTATCATTTTCATTATACATAGATGTGTACTTTATTGAACACCACTTAAAAACAAGAAAGTACATAGGAAAGTAGATGTATAAAAACTAATAGCGTCAATGGGCGGTCTTATCTCATTATCCCCCCTTATCTGGTCCTCAGGAATATTTAAAACCTGTGTTCGCATCAGGCACCGAGGCAGAAAAGTCTGCGGCTAGAAGAACTCTGTACACCACGTTGGAGTATGGACTGAAGCTGCTCAGCCCCTTCATGCCCTTCGTCACTGAAGAGTTGTACCAGAGGCTGCCGAGGAAGGATGCCTCATGCCCCTCCATTTGTGTTGCTGGTTATCCTACTGTGAGTATTGTGCAATTTTTGAACTCAGACATAATAAGAATTCAAGACGAACCCGCCGAACAACGCACTGAAGCCGATTAGAACTACGCCTCGCCGTGTACATACACAGTTACACGCACACAAATATAACGAAACTACGCCAGACGCCTTACCACGCTTTACGCGGAGTGTCACACTAATAATTTGCAATTTTGAAATAAAAAATGCCAAATTGTGTTGTAAAGGGGTGTAACTTTTAATTTTAAAATAAACTAATCTTAGAGAAATAAAAAGCATGGAATTACATTTTCATCGCATCATCACAAAGTTTTTACTGCACGGCAACACTCACTAAGTGCACACATGTTTACGAAACTGGCCTCAGTGCGGTGTTCGGCGGTGGAGGTCTTGACTTCTTATTTGGTCTGAGTTTTTGAAGTGATACTGCTTTAGGCGCAGTGGGGTAAAATTTGACAGAACATTAGTTTCGTCGTATCGTATCGATAGGATCGCACCGTGGCTTAGTTGGTCAGAGCCCCTGGCCATGATTCCCTGAAGGTCCGGGTTCGAATCCCGTCGGTACGATGACATTTTGGATTGTTAAAACAATTTACATAAATATAAAATGTGTAACACTTCAAGAAACATAATATTATAAATAAATTGGCTATGGCTATATATTACCCTTAAATCCGTTTTTTATTTGTAGATTTTAAATAGTCTGTGATATAGTTTTAGGAGTCGTTTATATTGTATAATATATAGTATAAATTAAATTTTAATGGCTAAAAATATGAATGCCTAATAATTGGCTTTTATTACAACTTCCAGGAAGCAGACACCCCCTGGCGTTCAGAAGATCTGGAGGCGGATGTGGAGACAGCTCTGAAGATGGTGCACCTCATCCGCTCCACGCGCTCCGAGTACAACCTCACCAACAAACAGAAAACTACCGCACATCTCATCATCGCTGATCACCAGAAGGTAATGTCACCATTCTGATACAATTTTTTTTATATAAGATATAACAAGCACGACGCTCGCCTGATGGTAAGCGATGACGTCTACCTATTACAGATACAGTGGCATGCAAAACTCTGGACTGCCAGAAATGTGCATGTCACTGCACTGCGCCTGTTACCTTGAGACATAAAGATGTTGAGTCTCACATGCCCTGTTATTCCACTGGACACCTTGTCATTTTAACCGAAAAACATTCCTATTTCACGGTTGAAAATTGATTGGCAAAGTGGTGGTACCGCCCCAGGCAGACTAGCAGAAGTCCTACAACTACTAACTTCGTCACTATGAAGTTCCCCTACGCCAAAAGACACAGATATGACAGATACACTTACATACCAAGTGGTCAAACTCTAGCCTATATGATATAAAAAGAGGGTATGTCTTATATAGCATCGTAGCGCCCAAAAGGATGAACCGATTTTGATGTAGTTCATTTTTGTTTGATAGATGTCTTATCAATCGAGAGTATTTTTAAGCTTTGATGAAAATCCGTTCAGCCGTTTTAAGATTTTTTCTAGTAGAGTCTGTGCAAAAAGAGAACCGTCGTAGAAATTGAGGGCGCGCGTGTTAATGTTTTTAATTTACTGTTTTTGTTGCGTTGACAACATTGCTCTGTCATTGCCAATACGACTAAACATGTTTGATACCTTGGTAGGTACCTACTCTTATCATTATCGTGTGCTACTAGGTAGGTATATATCTTCCTTCCTTACCTTTGAAAGTTAGTTCATCGTAAAGCCACGACGGTTATCTTTTTGCACAGACTCTAAATGACTCACGATGCCGTTGAGCTAACCCGATATTTTAGTGACCATTGCGTTGTTACAGGTGGGAACCTTGAAGGGCCTGTTCCGCAGCCTGCAGTCGTTGGCAAACAGTGAACTCAGTGACGATGACCCACCTACCGGCTGCTCCATACTGACTGTCTCTGACAAGATCGAAGTACGACTCGTGTTGAAGGTATGTCTGCATTTTATCTACGAATGTACATTTTATCTTAATGTTATATATATTAATGTTATATACCGGCTGTGATTCACGTACCTTTAGTCGAATTTTCTCGACCTACGTTTGGAGCGAATCCGTCGCTCTTCCTCGGCAGTGAGGTCACGCGGTGAGATCGCGATGTTCACTCGAGATGAATGACTAAAATTTAACTACTTTTGAGTCTTTTTAACCGACTTCACAAAGAAGAAGAGGTTCTTAATTCCACAGTTATAACCGACTCCAAACCAGGAGGAAGTTCTGTGTTTCACTGTATTTTCTTTACGTATGTTCACTGATTACTCACAGACGCCTGGACCGATTTTTACCGGACCGGAAAATTATTTTGTTTGGAATGATTATACATCCTAGGTCATGATCCCATCGAGATCTGACCAGTATCTCCAGAGATATGGAGATAAACACCTCAAACTTGGTACTGATAATGACGAGCGCGGCATTTGAAATCGGTTCTTTTAGTTTATTAAACGATCTTAAATTATGTATATTGACTATGATTTTGTAATTATTATGGAATCGTGTTTATGAATAGTAGTAACCTTTGCATGTTACTTGTTAGGCGAGTGTCGTGATTATCACGTTACGTTTTGTATAATAATAATATCGTTTAAAAACTAAAAAACAACCGACTTCAATGCCGCGCTATTCATTTTCAGTACCAATTTTGAGATGTTTATCTCAATATCTCTGGAGATACTAATCATACCTCGATAAAATTACCATGGTACCACACTTGGGATATCTCCTTTCGAAAAAAGAATAATCGAAATCGGTTCATAAACGACGAAGTTATCCGCGAACAAACATAAAAAAAAAAAAAAAAAAAATATATATATACGGTCGAATTGAGAAACCTCCTCCTTTATTCCTCCATTTCCTCCATTAGAATTCTTTTTTAACCGACTGCACAAAAAAGGATTTGTTTGTTGTTGATTTGTTTCATAGGGTTCCCTTCCCAAGTGGTCCCATTTAAATTTTAACGAAATCGGTCGAGCCGTTTTTAACATATTAACATTTGTATTACGATGCATTTGTATACTTCGATGACATGATACTGAGTACGGGGCATTTCGCCTAGCGCGACGTTTGAAGTCGGTTCTTTTAGTTTATAAAACGAACGACGGATACATGGCAAAGATTTCATACGTACGTAACCTTGAAAATATTAAACAATGCAAGTCCTTACTAACATTAAAACTCTTTCCCAGGGCCTCATCGACCCTCAAAAGGAGATAACAAAACTGGAAAAGAAGAAGGAACTCCTCTCCCAGACGATCACGAAGCTGCAACAAGCCATCGCAGCAGAAGATTACACCAGTAAAGTGCCGGCAGAAGTTCAAAAGACAAACACTGAGAAACTAGCCACGTCGCAGGGAGAGATCGAAAGGCTAGAGGCTGCTATAGAAACATTGAAACTTATTTAGTGAGATTATGTGAATTTATTTAATGTGGTATATCAGGAAGTGGCTGATAGTTATATATAGTTAGTTATATATACACATATATCCATACTAATGTTATAAAAACGTTTGTGACTCAGTTAATCTGTCTTTTGCCACTGCAATTTAGCAAGGAGATACTTTATAGCATGAGCATTGTCACATACACATAATCTTGGTGTACGCGAACGAAGTCGCGGGTATCAGCTAGTATTGTTATCAATGATTGGCGGTAAACTTCAGTAATTATAGCATAAGCTGTAGGCTCAATCTAAGAGTCAAATCGCGATGTTTTTTTTATTATTTTTTTATTACTAATGATATTCCAATATAATGGAATTACAAAATTACATTCTAGTCTTTAGACTAATAAGTAATTTAAATTTGACCTAAACTGCTAACTATTGTTAAACTAAGAATGTGTCCAATGGCACTTTTCTTATTGTCTCTATTAAGGCGAAGACACTATTGTATTGTGTTCTTTGTAAGCACTGGTCACTATTTTACTGTCACTTCACTAAACTAACTCAAATGGTTTTATCCTTTTTAGTCTTCTCACTGTGTCCGTGTTGTCGAGGAGCTGGATAGCCTCGACGTTCACATGGTGATGAAGTCTACGGTCGTGAGCTTCGGCATATTTTGTAATAACACTATTAACGTCATCCACTTTAAGGTCCCGATGGAGGTCGTCGTTTCTGATGTACCATGGTGAATTTACAATGCTCCTTAAAACTTTATTTTAGAATCGCTGGATGATCTGGATGTTACTTTGACTGGTACAGCCCCATAGCTGAATTCCATAAATCCATACTGGCACTAGGACATGTTTGTATAGAAGTAATTTGTTAGGCACAGACAGCGTGGAGTGTCTTCCTAACAGCCACTGCATCTTTTTGTAGCGAAGCTCTAACTCAACGCGTTTTTTTTTACATGTGCCTTCCAGCGAAGCTTTGCGTCTAAAGTCATGCCTAAGTACTTGGCTGTATTTTCGTATGGTACTGCTTGGCCATTTATAAACATTTCGCGAAGTGACGCGGACTTTTTACGAAAAAAAGATATCATTTCATTTTGTTAATTCGGCGGCACGCGCGTCTTGCTGCACGGCGCGAAACCACTAGCATTGTCGCGTCGCGTCGCGTCTCGGTATGACCTGACCTTAACTGATGATAACCGATGAAAGTTTTTATAGCTTTGTCACAGCGTCGTTAAAGCTATGAATTAACCGACTCTTAATCCTGATTTGTACTAGTTTTTCGCTACATCACAGAAAAGCGCTGTATTGATATCTTATTACCCTGACTGTTTTTGTACACCGCTGTGCGACTGCGACATTATACCGCAGGCTACGCGCACTAGGCGCCGCTTAGCCCGCCTTCTCACTTCGCAAGGCTTTAAATTATAATGCGGACTTAAAATGAACCTTTAAAGCAATAAACTCCTTTCTCGCGCTTCGCTCGCTGATATCCGTTGCTATTTCCCGATTTTTACACATATTAAGAAATGCATTTATAAAGCGTCCCCGAGACGATCAAGGGAACTTGATTGAAGTTAATATTGATCGTTTACCGCGTTGACTTGATGCTACCGTGAAGCAGTTTACGGCTTGTCGAGTGCACTTGATCGTCTCGGGGACCCATAAGTTTTATTTAGTGTCTAACAATAAAGAAATGAAATTCCATATTGTAATTTGCAGTTTAAACATAATTTAATTAGATGAATATATTGGGAGAAGCCACTGGTTCCTAAAACACACCTTGACTAGTTTGAATGCCTGGCTATAGATTTAAAAAGCTTGTACCAGAAATTATGTCAATAAAGATATTTTGTATTTGTAATTTACCATAATAAAGCTACAAAAAACAAATAGTAAATTATTTATAGCCACTTTCTGATTTACCATAATTATAGTTTATTTATGGCAAATTATCTAGCCAGAGAAATGGTCGCGCCTTTATACGTATACTCCACATAGTCGGTAAGGGCGCTTCAATATTTTCTTAGACTGTCTTTTGCAGATCTAGAAACTTCTTTGCGATTTGTTTTATCTAAATTCTTAATACTCTTCGGTAAATAAAAGGGCTCAATACGTTTATCCAGCTCGATTAAAGCATATGGTCGATTTTAAGGTGAAAAAGGCTTTGAGTGAGGAAAAATGAGTACAAGACTATTTGAAAGAGATAGAAATATGTTGCTGCTATATGTATCCTGTTTCTCCGAGTACTATTCAAAGTTCTAAAATGTATGTCAAGCTATTCAATAGAACTAGCTATAGCTACATTCGAATAAACGTATTTTGAATAATATGAGATGTAGCCAAAAATATAAGGCTAACTGAACCTTGCAAGGTACATCATAATGTGAAGACAAATTAATTCAACCTAGCTTTGCTTTTATCTCGCTCACACTTGAATACTACCTACCTACTATAATATCTACCTATAGCCGTGTAATCGCACCTCCCTCAATCTGTACAGCTATTTACGACCATTCGAAAACAAATTTGGATTCGGAAACTGCCTTTGCTTCGACTCTGATCCCGATCGGAAAGGTTTCCGCGACTAAAATGCTCACAGAAAAATGTATATTTAAAATTATGCTTTCGAATGTACCTATCTGATAAAAATGTGTATAACCTTGCTGGAATTGAATTCGGTCATTTAGTTGGCTCAAGACCCTCGCTGCCTGTAAAAAAATTCTGATCGAAAACACAAAATCGATCGTAGAGCTTATGATGGAATAAAATATTTAAGCTGAAAGTGCCTTCTGGTACATATAAAATTAAGAAAAGTTATATTGGAAACTATGTACATACTGATTTTCCTATCTACCTATCTGAGTTTATCATATATCTCGTGTCTGAACATTGATAATAATTTAACTCAAACAGTAAAATACTTTTAAAGTCTTTGTGTAAGTTTCTCTACTTGATGTTGTATGTATATTTAAGTAATAAATACCTTTCACAAGTGCACAATGTCCGAGTTAATTATTTACATACATACATACATAAAATCACGCCTTTTTCCCGTTGGGGTAGGCAGAGACTACTTCTTTTCACATGCTACGATCCTGACATACCTACCTCTTTCGCTTCTTCCACTTTCATGAGCGCCTTCATACATGCTCGCCGGTTATAAGTACTTTTGACTTGGCCCTTCTTTAAAACGTCTCAGATCTGGTCGTGATACGTTCGCCTAGGTTAGCCTCTACCGGCTGCCCCATTCACAGTCGTCTCATAAATCTGTTTCGTCAGTCTTCCATCCTCTCTAGATGTCCAAACCATCTAAGCATTCCTTTTTCTATCTTTTTTCAACACATCTTCTACCACACCACAACATTCCCTAATCATGCTGTTCTCCACCTTATCCATCAGAGCCACTCCAATCATACTTCACAAACTTCTCATTTCTACAGCATTAATTTTACTTTCATGCTTCTTCTGCCATACCCAGCATTCACTACCATACATGAGAGTGGGAACCAACACTCCCTTATGTACCTACAGCCAGCCACAGCCAAAGGGTAAAACGGGACCCTATTACTAAGACTCCGCTATCCGTCTGTCTGTCTGTCTGTCCGTCTGTCACCAGGCTGTATCTCATGAACCGTGTTAGTTAGACAGTTGAAATTTTCACAGATGATGTATTTCTGTTGCCGCTATAACAACAAATACTAAAAACAGAACCCTATGGAACTATGGACAAGAAACTAGTTTTTTTGGCATTTCAATATAACGCCATCTATGAATGCTTAGGTAAACATCCATAGATGGCGTTATACCGCCATTGATATACCGATCCCTAACACCTTTGTTAGACGTTAGATGGCGTTATAAGAAATAAAATGTTTAATAATAATTATTTTTTTGGCGAAAAAAGAGTGGTAGTTTTTGCGCGATCTTATAAAATACTGTAGTGTGGTACGGAACCCTTTTTTTTTACTGAAGATAATCAAGCGTTTGACCACTATCTCACCTGATGTTAAGTGAAGAATTAAGAATGCGAGTCCGACTTGCCCTAGGCCAGTTTATTTAGACACGTTCTGACTTCTCATAAAGTTATGCTGTGCCCCACTGACTTGGTTTCCTGCCAAAACATTTCGCTCAATATCACTTTCATACTTACCATCTCTCGTAAACTTAGAACCCAGGTACACAAACTCTTTCTCTTGTTCTACAATCTCTCCTAATTTTTCTTCTCTTTCAAAAACCATTACTTTGGTCTTGCTTACATTCACTTTCATCCCTTTCCTTTTTAAGGCATCATGCATAATACTAACCATCCTTTGCAACTCCTCCTCCGATGATGCTAATATCACCTGATCATCAGCGTATGGGAGGCATTTGATGGTTAAATCATTCATTCTTAATCCGTACACACTTTCTTTCAGATCTGTCAAGCAATTGTCTATGAATAGGTTGAACAACACTGGCGATGCAACACATCACTGTCTTCACCTTTTTCGATGTTAAACCAGTCCGTGTACGCTCCGTTTATTCTGACACAAGCACATAATAATGAATAGTACAAGTAACACAAGCACTGGACCCTCATAGAGTTATTTCAGTGCGCGTATTAAACTGCCGCCCACCCCATACATAGACAATGTTGACCACAGTTCACTCCTCACCACTCTGTCATAGGCCTTTTCCAAGTCTTCCAATGCGCAATAAACCATTTGGCTTCTGGCCAAACATTTTTCGGCTATGCTTAAATAAGGAAGGAAAAGACCTGATTCATGCATCCCATTCCTCTCCTGAAACCTGCTTGCACATCCCATTTTTTTTTATCAGTTTCATCAGTCACTCTTGTAATCAATACCTTTGCATACAATTTCCCGACGATGCTGAGTAAGCTAATGCCGCGGTAGTTTTTGCAGTCTTGCTGTGCTTCCTTTGTATAGCGATACAATGACGGCTTTGCACCAGTCTCCTGGTACAATTCCGTTCCCCAGCAAAGGTTAAAAAGGCGATACAGTTGACTCGCTACCACACCTTGTCCAGCCCTCAGCATCTCGACCAAAATCATGTCATACCATGCAGCCTTACCCGATTTCATACTTTTCAACGCTGTCATAATCTCTTCCATGCTGATATCACTTCCATCGCTACCTTCATTCGCGACACCAGTTGTCACTGGTACTTGCATATCTTCCTTTTCAAACAAACTTTCAAAATATTCCTTCCATCTCTTTAGAACGCATTCCTCTCCTCTCACAATTCGTCCATCCTGATTTCTGACTTTGTCAAGTTGCGAAGTATTAAGATTTCCTCTGGCTGACCTTATGGACTTCCAGAAAAACTTAATGTTCGTCTGGAAATCGTCAGATAACCTCCTATCAAATTCATCTCTATCATCCTCTTTCTTTCTATCCACAACCTTTTTTGCTGCATTCTTTAACCTTTTATCTTGGAGTTGGTGAATACTCGAAAGCCTTTTATACTCTTCCTTCGCCTTGCTTACATCTTCATTTGTTCCTTATTCCATTCTTAGGTTGGCTTCTGAAGCCAACCAGTCCAACCACGCTTTCTTCCTCTCAAATAAAGCTTTTTGGACATCTTTACACACATTCTTAAACTTACACCCGTTTTTTCTCTTACTTACACCACACACTTCTACAGCATTTTTTCCACGATTCCTTCCTTGAACGGCTTCCATAAATTATCAACCTCACACGCTTCGTCTAATGCATCGAACTTCTCTATCAATTTACTTACAAACTCGTCTTTCACACATTCTTCTTGCAAATTCTCATTTTTTATACGTTCTAGTACACTAACGGGTTCTTGCACACGATGCCGCCAATGCCGCCATCGCTTAAAGAGACCTCGATCGATTTTTAACTGGAACACATTGCTAGCTTAATCAGTGACTGAGTTCCGAGTAGTTCCGAGGACGCGCGATTTTGTTCGTGACATTGGGTCAACATTTGCGCATAGCTTCCTTGAAGAAATTCTTCCGTGTTTTTTTTGTTCGTAGATTATTATATATCATAGACCTATAACCTTTTTTTAACCCTTAACCTTGGTGTAACTCTATGTTATATATGGGGAATTTAACAAGAAATACCTACTATAAACAAAATAAAGTTAAAAATGAAAGGAAAAATGAAATTCCCCATAAAAGAAACGTAATAACTTGAAATTTTCAATAAGTATGTAGTGCAATGGCCGCTATAACAACATATACTCAAAACAGAATATAATTAAAAAAATCCACGCAAGAAACGCGTTTTTTCCTGGCGCTTTTCGCTCGATTTTATATACTGTAACAGGGCCCCTAGACAAATAATAATAATAGGTAGTAAATGATACTACCTACATGTATCTACCTACTTACTACTACTACATACATAGTATCTATCTACTATCCAATAGACTTGGGTGGCACCGACTTCAAATAGATAAGTGGGTAGCGCTTATAATAATGTTACGTGCGGGGTGGTATTAAAATGCCAATCCAATGAGATGATCGTTTATTTCCACTTGAACACTAGGTTTCACAATGTTCCACAGTAGCTGTCCAAATCGTCTTGCACAATTATCAAAAGTCCGTTAACACACACTGAGGTCGTTGGTAATCACAATCACTGTTTTCACTGTTCACAGTTCACAACACTAGTTCACTGATAACACTTAACGATCACTTGGTCGCTATCCGCGCTTAGATAGTTACACTGTCGCTTCCAGATAATGACCTGACTCAACGCCGCGGTGCGACGCTTTATATAGGACACAATAATTATTCTAGAAAATCCTCGATCAGTAAATAATAAAAATAACAGACAAACAAGCAATAAATCAAAAACAAAAGGGGCGGCTTTCCTTTGAACATCTGATGTAAACAACTTTACCATACATGCTAATTTGATCTCTAACTACTTATGAATAAGGTTCAATCTTAACTACAAAACTAGGTACATTGGCTAGGGTCGGTATTCCAGAAAGGTTACTTTTATGACGGTCGGGTCGGGTGTTTATAGCCCCTAATTAGTCTATTCTTTCCCACGCTATTTTTGTTCGAGAAGCTTGGCGAAACATAGCGACTTGACGACGCGATGTAACATTATCCCCTTCTTAGTTATGATCGTCCCGATCATCATTTGTTCCATGGTATCGTGTAAGTCGATCGATGTGTACTACCCTCGGCTTTCCGCTCTGGCCTCGTTTAATGCGGTAGGTAACGTCGTTTATTTTCGTGATAATCTGGTATGGTCCTTCCCAATGAGCCTGCAGCTTCGGACTTTTTCCTTTCCTTCGTAGTGGGTTGTGCAACCAGACGAGAGTTCCTTCTTCGAAACCCATCGTATTCGCTCTACGATCGTACCGGGTCTTCATTTTTTCACCAGTTTTTAAACTATTCTCTCGAACTATCCTGTGCACTTCGTCCAGCTGACTACGAAGATCACTGACATAGTCGGTTACAGGCTTCGGAGTATCTGGCGGGGAACCAGTTATGGCGTCGATAGGAAGTCTTAGTTCGTGTCCAAAATTCACATTTGCTGGAGTCGTACCAGTGCTGTCATGGATAGCGGAACGGTATGACAACAAGAACAAAGGTATGTACTGATCCCAGTCTCGTTGATGTGCGTCCACGACTTTAGCCAGGTGATTCTCCAACGTCTGGTTAAACCTCTCAACCATTCCGTCTGACTGTGGATGAGCTGCCGTTGTCCGCGTCTTTTGGATCCCGAGGAGGGTGCACATTTCTTGGAATAGGGCAGACTCGAAGTTCCTTCCTTGATCGGAATGCAGTTCCATCGGTACACCAAATCGACAGATCAGTTCTTGCACCAACTTCTTTGCGACTGTCTTTGCTTCCTGGTTTGGTGTCGCGAAAACCTCGGGCCATTTACTGAAGTAATCTTGTACTACGATGATGTACTTGTTGCCTTCTTCAGTCTCGGGAAATGGCCCGGCAACATCCACGGCAATGCGCTCCAATGGTGCTCCAACGTTGTACAATTTTAGTTGTCCTTTACTTCTTGTCTTCAGTCCTTTTACTGATGCGCACGCGGTGCACTTCCTGCACCAATCTTCCACATCCTCGCGGCTGTGTACCCAGTAAAATCGTCGACGAACCTTCATAAGAGTTTTCTTGACTCCTAGATGTCCACCAGAAACTCCATCATGAATGTGTCGTAGTAGAGAACCCACTTTACTCCGGGGAACAACGACCTGCATCTTAGTTTCTTTTCCATTGCTGTCTTCCCATTTTCGGTACAAGATTCCTTGTTCCAGAGTCAGGCTGTCCCACTAAGCCCAGTAACTCTTTGTGATTGGGCTGCAAGCTGACACGTCGCACCACTGGGGCTTATTTCCAGACTTTATCCAATCCAGTACAGGTCGTAAATCACTGTCCTCTGATTGTGCTTGTCTCATATTTTCGCCGTTCCATTCGTCATCTGTTCTGTCCATCCTGATGACTCTAACTTCTTCTTGAGACTCGTGCTTCTCGCAGTGTTTACAGTCATCTGCACAAGGTCTTCTTGACAGGGCATCGGCGTTGCTATGACCCTTTCCACTGCGATGTTCTGTCACGAAATTGAACTCTTGAAGTTGCTCGATCCATCGTGCCACTTGACCTTCCGGGCTCTTAAACTGAAGAAGCCATTTAAGAGCAGCGTGGTCAGTTCTGAGCGTAAACTCTCTTCCGATGAGGTACTTGTTGAAGTGCTGAAGAGTCTTCACCACAGCTAGCAACTCGCGGTGGGTGACACAGTAGTTTCGTTCTGGTTTGGATAATGATTTACTGAAGTATGCTATGACCACTTCTTGGTCTCCTTGGATTTGCGAGAGAACTCCTCCAATTCCCGTGTTGCTGGCATCAGTGTCCACAATAAATCTTCCATCTCTGGTAGGGTACCCCAAGATCGGCGTTTCACACAGTCGCTGCTTAAGATCGTTGAAGGCGGTTTCACACTCCAAGTCCCATACAAATGTGCGCTTTTCTTCTGTCAGCCGATGTAAGGGTTTGGCAATTCCAGAAAAGTTCTTGACAAACCGCCGATAGTAAGCGCATAGTCCCAAAAACGACCTTACATCAGTTTTATTCTTCGGGGTAGGCCAAGTTTGAACAGCATTGTTCGTTTTTTTTTTGAACAGCCAAGTTTGAACAGTTTTGTCAGGATCAGTTTGTACCCCGTTTTCCGACAACTGAACCGAACAAACTGCACCACAGTAACTATTTTTTATTCTGTGTTAGGCGGCCAGCTAGAGCTGTACGAAACAATGTCGTGTGTCTTGCTCGCACGTTAGAGCGACATCAAGTAAAGAGAATATAAATACTACGTACCTACATCAAGTTCCCAATTGCTGTGTTATAAAAATGTTTAAACGTGAAAGTTTTTTTAAATATTTTACAAATTAAGCGTTATTTACGCACGAGTATATATATATCGTTGATTCATATATGAAAATGAATTCTAAAATACGAATATGTAGGTAGGTATACTAATATAATTAAGTGTTTATTATATACCTACGTAATAAGAACCTACGTAAATTTGAACCTCCAGTGTCTACTGGTCCCAACATAAATGTATAAAGTTGATGTTCTTCTCTCCGTGAGTAGTAATTGTTCTATAGTCGTACGCGTGTGGCGTCCTTGCTCAGCGCAGCTCCTCGACAGCTCCAGAGCGGTGGCGGGGTGAGGAAGCCCGGAATTGGTGGGGGGAACAGAGTGTCCGTTCTATACGTAGTATTATTATCTTTTCTATGCTTTGGATTTAAAGAAGTCACACTTTTTGGCACTCAGCTTCAGGTTTGCTTCACGTAGACGGTTCAAAACCTTCTCCAAATTCTGCAGATGTTCAGTAAAATCACGACCCAAAATGATGACGTCATCTAGGTACACCAAGCATACGTCTCCCAGTAATCCAACCATTACTCTGTCCATGAGACGTTCAAACGTTGCTGGAGCGTTACACAGTCCAAATGGCATGACGTTGAATTGCCAGAACCCATTTCCAATGCCTGTACCGAATACTGTCTTCTCTTTATCTTCTACCTTAGTGATTTCTACCTGCCAGTAGCCACTTTTCAGGTCAACCGTGGAAAACCACTTCATTCCACTAAGCATGTCCAGTGTATCGTCTATTCGAGGCAAGGGGTAGCTGTCCTTCTTCGTGACTTCATTAAGCATTCTGTAATCTACGCAGAATCTGGTGGAGCCATCTTTCTTTTTCACCAGAACCACTGGCGACGACCAAGGACTTGTAGATGGTTCGATGACTTTCTCTTTGGCCATGTCTCTTATCATGTCTGCGACTTGAGCTTCTTTCGCCCATGGAATCCTTCGTGGCCGCTGTCGTATTGGTCTTGCGTCGCCAGTGTCAATTTTGTGTTTGACAAGTCCGGTACGTCCACAGTTGTTTCCAGCGGCGAAGACGTCTTTAAACCTCATCAACAGGCGTTTTGCTTGAGACAGCTGAGCGAATTTTAAGTTGTCTTTGGATGATTCCAGCAGCTGTGATATTTGATCTTCCGAGCTTGGTTCCGTAGAAGTAATATCCGTTCGTCGCAGGTACTTCACTTGTTGACATTTTCCAATTATGCTGTTTTTCTTCAGATGAACTTCTTCATTGCCAAGGTTAAGAATTCGCACACTGGCCGTTCTGTTTGTCATGAGCAATGTTCTTGCAGTAATCCAGGTCGGATGTGTGCCCTCATCTTCGGCAACTACACACAGTCCACTCTTGACTGTATTTGGAAATTTCACTCGAACAATATTTTGCGATTTTGGAGCCAACACGACGTCCTTGAGACAGTAAAGCTACACGGTGCCGTTCCTTCGAAAAACACTTCTTGCTCGGGAAACCGGAGTACACCACGGGCCACATCCAATATGCACTGCTGCTTCTCCAAAAAGTCCAATCCCAGAATGCAATCGTCAGTTATGTTGGCAATAAGCACAGGATGAATGTATGAGTGCTCACCGATGACTATCTCCACATCTGTATCGCCAAGGACAGGTACTGACTGGCCGGTTGCTGTCCGTAGTGAGCATGCTGCAGATCGATGTTTCCGTGATATAAATCGTTGCAGGAATTCAGGCTTTACAATAGTGCGCGATGCTCCTGTGTCCACTGTGAACTTGCAGGTCTTGTTGTTCAAGGTGCCCTCGACGATTAAGCTGTTCCCGTTGCACACTTGTATCACAGTGATGGTGGGGGCTCTCTCTTGACCAGCCAGCGCCCGCCCCGCGGCCCTGGCGACGTTTAGTTTAACGCCTCCTCTTCCACTTGGGTCTCGGAATTTCTGACCCGTTTCTTCGTTTTCGGGCAATGGACCCGAATATGCCCTTTTTCTCCACACCCGTAACATGTCGGTCCATAACGGGGCTTCCTGGGTTCAGTCACCAGCTCCCGAACTCTGTATGGTTTGGTGTCCCGTCGCACTGCTTCCACTTCTAAAGCATGAGCCAGAGCGCTCTTGAGTGTCTGATGATGACCCAACCGTACCGCAGCGCGTACCTCATCATCCCTGATTCCATCCACAAAGCTCTGTAGAGATGTCACTTCAATGGCTGATGGCGTCGACACGTAGGCTCGTCGGACCAACCTCTCGATTTCATCTGCCCACTCTTGCAATGTCTCTGTGGGCTTCTGGGTGCGCTCACGTAGTTGTGCCCTGTACGCATACTCCATGTGCTTGTCTCCATAGCGCGTTTCGAGGGCTTCCAGCAGGGTCTTCAGGGTCTCTTCAGGTATGCGTTCCAGGATAAGCTGAGCGTCTCCTTTCAGCGCTAATGTGAGCGCTGTATTTGCGTGCTCGTCTGTCCAGCCGCAACTTTTGGACAGCGTTGTGAATTGGAATTTGTAGGCTGCCCACGAAGATGTTCCGTCGAAGTGCGGCAAATCTAGCTTGAAGGGCGAGGTCATAGTGGGACCCTGGCTGCAATATCCAATTCCTCGTAACTTCAGTTTCTGATCTTCTTGTATATAGATTTATAGTCTTCTTGATGTATGACGGGATCCTATCCTAATAGCAATAGCAATTAGACCCTTAATTATTGTTGGCGCGCGGTACAATCAATTCCGCAACTGGCCGAGGTCACAGAATAATGAATAGTACAACCGAGGTTAACGTAGTATTATATTCTCTTTGGCCGAGGTATGCGGTCGCGGGGAACTGTTTGTGATTGGCGCTTCCGACTAGTTTTGATGGGCGGACAAAGTCATAAATCTTAAATAGAGATGACCATACCAAATTACCGTAAATAAATATCGATAAAAGTTAAGTACACTACCGACATGGACGTATATAGTAAAAATATAAAAGTATACAAACATCAGGTGCACTATCGAGGTTTGAAGAAATCATAAATATAAGTTAGCTAAAGTAGCCGTCAGCCTAAACTCATAATTATATTAATTATCCCATTTAGCGCGAGAGCAATATTAATATTAAGGTAGGAATGTACTTTACCTGACAATGATTTGGGAGGTGAGGGCAGGAGGGGTAGAACTCCCCCTTTGAAGGAAACGTTGCGGAACCCCCCCCCCCCTCCTTTAGGAGATATAAATATTTTAAAATTCTGAGGTTAAGTACTAAAAAATATATTCGATTTTAGGGGGGAAATAGTGGAAGGGGGGGGGGGCAGAGCCCTGTCGCAAAATCTGTACTTAGCGAACGTTTACTAACTACCTCTGTGCCAATTTTCAAGTTTGTAACAAAAAATGAAGGACTTTCGTATAAACTTGCAAGAGCCCTTAGACCTCCTGAATCCAGCCCTGTCGCAAAATTCGTTCTTAGCGAACGTTTACTAAATACCTCTGTCCCTAATTTCAAGTTTGTAGCAAAAAAATGAAGGACTTTCATACAAACTCACGAGAGCCATTAGACCTCCTTAATCCGACCCTGTCGCAAAATCCGTTCTTAGTGAACGTTAACTTTATCACCTCTGGCTAAATTTTAAGTTCGTAACAAAAAAAATAAGATTTTTTATATAAACTCCCATGAGACCTAAGACTCCTTTGTCCAGTCCTGTTGCAAAATCCGTACTAAGCTAACGTTTACTAAATATCTCTGGCCAAGTTTCAAGTTTGTAGCAAAAAATTAAGATGTTTTATACAAACTTGCGTGAGGCCTAAGACCTCCTTAATCCAGCCCTGTCGCAAAATCTGTTATAAGCGAATGATTACTAAATACTTCTGGCCAAATTTCAAGTTTGTAGCAAAAACATGAAGGACTTCCATAAAAAAGTGTGTGTGTACCAGTACCCTTAGACCCCCTCGCAAAATCCGTTCTTAGCGGACGTCTATTGACTATAAACTACCTTCCTGCTAAATTTCATCTTTGTACGTCTAGTGGTTTTCGAGACTTTCGTGATGAGTAACCTTCCGCTTTTATTTTATTATATATTTAGATTATATAATATGCCAACAAACATATGCATAAGTACTATTATGCCATTAAAAATTATGCGTTTACTGTTATGGTAAAGTAAAAAACTACGTAGAATTTACGAAAACTTGAACAATTTTAATACTTGACACTGGCTAAATACACACATAAATGGTCTGTGGGATCAGGAGACACACTGCATGCAAATTTACAAATTATACCTAATTGTAAAATGAGTGTCGATAATATTCCTAGTTTATCGATATCTATATATATATCACTGCAGCAAAGGAACACCACTAAATCCACGCAAAAACGGGATAGAACTATTAAACATCGCCCGTGACAAAAAGAGATGGTGATTAAAGACAACTAAAAGAATATCACAGAGTATCGATAATCAGTTAGAAATAAAATAAATCGTACTGAATATACACAGTTCTTAATCGATTATTAAACGATATCATCATGCAATGCAACTATCGATTCTAAGTTCTATGAGAATTATCGATAATAGAATAATTTTATTAACGATTATACACTACCTCATCCATACAGTAAGCTGTCAAAAATATCATCCTTTACTATAATCCATAATATATAGCTTGATCTCTGTGACAGTTGTCAGAAAAATCACGCCTATGAAGTACTAAATTTCTTAATAGTACAGTCCGTACCTGTCAATGTCATACTTTATGGGCATGCCGATTAGTGATGGGCGACGAATGATCGCGACCACAGAGTTTTATTTAAAATATCAAATACAAATACAAATACAAATTGCTTTATTGCGAACAAATAAACATTTTACAATATAGTGTGAAACGATAGTATATATATTATAGTGTGTATCGATAGTTTATACTAACGATAGTTTAAATAAAACTTAATTTATAAATTTTTATATATGTAATTAAATTAAACCCAATTGTATGTTACATTAGCATCGATAATAGTGAAAAACGTCGATAAATACTATCGTAACATTATTATAATTTATTTAATTAATATTATTTACATGTTTACATACTATATATATCTTAAATAGTAGTAGTTGTAGGTGAGAAATTCGATTTTATTTACTTCCGTAAAATCCAATTTCTCACCTACAACTACTCATTCGATTTCATTACAACATTGTTTGATAATCGTTTTTTTCCACCACTATCCCAACTCTAAAAATGTCAATCTTCTATGTAAATGTCACTGTCGCAGAGATCAAGCTTTTTTTATGCAATATAGACATACCTAGGATGATGGATTATAATGGATGGCGTCAAAACTTTGGCAGCATGTCCATTTTCTGTTTGTGTTAGTGTCTAGAATTGCTAGTGTGCGTGAGTAGGGAAGTGATCACTAGTGTAGAACATATCGATAAAAAGGTGAAAAATGTAGAAAACTAAAACTTATGTAAAAAGAAAACAATTTATGTGATAAAATACGTAGTTACTTACTGAACTTATGGAAATTAGTTATTGTGAAAAAATGCTACAGTACTTAACTGTAATTAGGCAACCTTAAATCTGGCGGTATAGATTTCTTAGCTTTTCTATAACACAAATCTTAAATGTTTTTGCGTTTTCAATACGTCAATTAAATATTACAATTTTGAGCTACAAAGCATCTATACTTCGATACTAATATTATAAAGAGATAACATGTATGTTTGTATTGAGTTAGCTCAAAAACTACAGGACGATTATTTTGTTCTCTCATATATAAATATATTAATTGTCTTTTAGAATTAACATAGGCTATATATTATCCTGTTTAAAAGATAGGTATATTCGTGAAGACCTATTTTGCAACTTAAGTCGCCAATAAAACGGTCGAGAAAACACGTTTTTTACGAAAGATGATTCATCTGAAATAGATGTAAGAAAGTATGTATCGAAGAGTAGTACAACTTAATAAGACCTACAAAAAAGTCCGCGATAACATATGTCTATCGCACAGACTCACAGTAACTATTTTAATCTTTATTTTTTAATAAAAAATGTTACAGAACTTTCAAGGCTATTTTCTTCTATACAATATTAATCCTTATTTAAATAATTACGCTAATTATCTTGGCCCAATGTCATAGATTAACATTGTTCTTTACAGGGGGCTGATCACGAAACCCATTGAAATGAAGGAATGAACGAAATGACGGGGACGCAGCTATGTAGGCTGTATAGCTCCGTCCCTGTCATTAGTTCATTTCGTTCATTCAATGGTTTTCGTGATACGGGTGCAGTATATAATTTATATGAAAATACTAGAAGTGCCCTGCGGCTTCGGTCGCGTTAAAGACTTCTTTTATTTACTTAAAACTTTTATTTTGTGAAACCTTTCTATCATAAAAGACATCAAAGAAGTAAAAGCCAAATCGGTTCACCCGTTTTCAAGTTATTGCGTGACTAAGGGAAATAGGGATTCATATTTATAAAACCCAAAAAACCATATTGACTGTCAGACTTTTTTTACCAACCCCTTGCAAAAATCTTGCAACACGTATTTACTTATTTATTTATAGAAGTACGGTTTGCGTGAAGGTCGAATAAAATGACTATCCAAACTTTGAACCCCCGTTTCATCCCCTTAAAGAGTGAATTTTGATAAATCTTTTCTTAACGGATACTTATGTTAAAACAGCTGGATGCCAAATTTAAGCGCAACCCGAAACAATATTGGTTTTCAGACTTTGTTACCTCATTTCACTCTTTTAGGGGTGGAATTTTGAAAAAGCCTGAGACACGTATTTACATATTTTTTTACTGAAGCACTTGTATGAAGTTTCGTATAGAAAAGACTATCTAATCTTGTTTATCCGCACAAACTTTGAACCTCTATTTCACCCCCTAACGGGGTGAATTTTGAAAAATCCTCTCTTAGTACTTTCCCTTGCGTACTAAGACAAATATACTCTTTAAATTTCAAGTCTCTACGACCAGCGGTTTAGGCTGTGCGTTGTCTGTCAGGCAGTCAGTATGTCAGGACAAAGATTCTTATAGTATTAGATAAATTATCATATAAAATTACGCGCATCGCAAATAATAGAAAAAAATGCAGTGAAACCACAAATTAGGCCATACTTACTTTGTAAACATTAATCAGATTTTTAATTGTAAAAGGTAACAGGACAAGCATGACTCTCACTTGATGGTAAGCGATGACTTCTATCTATTACAGATACAGCTATACAGGAAAATTCTGGCAGTCCAGAATTTTGCATGTCACTCCACTGCGCCTGTTACCTTGAGACATAAAGATGTTAAGTTTCACATGCCTCGTAATTTCACTGGACACCTTGCCATTTCAACCGAAAAACATTCCTATGAAAATTATTTGGCAAAGTGGTCGGCCCAGGCGGACTAGCAGAAGTCCTACCACTACAGAAAAATTAGCTCATTTTTTTGTAAATGCTAACGATATAAAGTAATTTGATGTCAATATAGTATGATCTATTGTATCATCATCATCATCAGCCAGTGTCAGTCCACTGCTGGGCTGTAGGCCTCTCCCAAGATGCGCCACTGAGCCCGATTTTCAGATCTTTTATTCCAATCACTGCCCACCGCATTGCGTAAGCCGTCGCTCTCCACTCTCCAAAACTCAAAATTTGAAATCACCCCGACTGATCTATGTATAATCTATAATGAAAATAAAAAATATTCCAATGAGTCTGAACACGACATCTCACCTGTAAGTTGGCGAGGAGTTGAGTATTCAGCAGATTCCAGAAGATGTCCCAGCATCATGTCAATGCTTCAGTGTCCTTTGTCGTTGAAGAAAAGGATACCAAATTTCGAATTAATCACTATGAAAGTTGATTTCATAGCGCCATCAACTAGAAAAATGCTCTTAGTTTTACAACGGCTAAACAGATTTTCATGAATCAGAGCTAATAACACTTTCGATTAAAACACATTCAAAACCGTTTCATCATCCTTCATTGCTCGCAGAGGAAGATTATAGGAAGACTTACAGGAAGATTTTCTATCTTGACTCCACTAGCTTCTATTCTTATTGTTATATACCGGCTGTAATTCACGTACCATTAGTCGATTTTTCTCGACCTGGGTTTCGAGCGAGTCAGTCGCTCTTCCTCGGGAGTGAGGTCACGCGGTGAGATCGCGATGTTTACCAGTAAATTCGACTAAAGGTACGTGAATTACAGCCGGTATATAACAATAATAATGTTACAAATTCACGATAATTTTAAAATCAAAATAGCTTCTATTCTTTTCCGTTTCCTCGGTGTCAGTTCCAGCTTGATTGATAATCTAGTAGGTACAAAATTGATTTATCAAAATGTTTAGAACAAAGTATGAAGTGTTTCGTTGGATCCTAATTTTCACGCCTTACTGCCTTTATCCACTTGATTGAATTTTCGGACATTTTGGAAACCTACAACAAAATGATATAATATACTAGCTGACCCGGCAAACGTTGTTTTGCCATATAAATAATTTCGTAGTAATTTCTAGTGTAGACAAAAAATAGCTTACTCATTGTAAGTATGTATGGAGGAAAATGATTAAATTACTAAAATGGCTATTAAAAAATAAGGGTTGATCGTAGAAGGGTGAAAATTGAGGATTGTATGTATTTTTGTATGTTGTATCATAAAAAAATAGTAATTAAAAATGTTGTCTAAAAAATAAAATAAAAAATTTAGGGGTGGACTACCCCTAACATTTAGGGGGATGAAAAATAGATGTTGGCCGATTCTCATAGATACCGGATAAGCACAAAAAATTTCATCAAAATCGGTCAAGCCGTTTCGGAGGAGTATGGCAACGAAAACTGTGACACGAGAATTTTATATATTAGAAATTAATGTGGTAAACTGTCACACATTCTTCATAAAAATATATATAATAGCATTATCATAAGTAATAATAGATTGAATACGAGTAAGTATAAGTGCTGATAATATAATTAGGTACCTAGTTACTACTAATTTTGCGCGACATTACTTTGATCACTTTTTATAATATTTTAAGATCGTTCACAAAACGAAATAAAACATTAAATAAAAAAATCAAAAAACCCGACTGCGCAAAAAGTGAAGTGTTAACAAACGAACTGAAAAGAAAAAAACAAGTAAGTCTAGTAGTTTAGACTTCTGTTTATGGATATCAAAAAACTATACCATTTAAATTCTTTCTCGGTCGATACACTCATAAAATAAATTATACATTGTTATATAGAATATAGAGACTTTAACAGTCGGTAGTATAGTTTTTTGATATCCATAAACAGAAGTCTAAACTACTAGACTTACTTGTTTTTTTCTTTTCAGTTCGTTTGTTAACACTTCACTTTTTGCGCAGTCGGGTTTTTTGATTTTTTAATTGAATGTTTTATTTTACACTTTTTAGTTAAGTAAAGGACGGCTAATTCCGTAATCTTCTCATTTCATTTAGAGAGTTGATGTCATGTGGATTATAAGCACCGCAAACTTGTTACTGAAAGTGACTAACGCGGCATGTAAAATTGTTTTTTTTTCGATTTGTACGATCATAAATTATTTGTTATAAATATATTTTGAATCTCCATTTTAAGACCTTTAATTCGATACCCCACTCGATAGGTTTTGAAAAAAAATTTTTTTTGAACCCCAAATTTTGGCGTCTGAAATCCGCCATTTTGAATTTTTAAATTTTTTATGTTTTCGTTGACACTCGCGCTAGCATGGCGAATCTATTGACGTGCCAATTATCAAAATCGGTCCACGCGTTTGGTCTCTAGTGTGCCACAAAGGAACAAACATACATACATACATACATAAATACATACATACATACATACATACATATATATACTGATAAACACATTACCTCTCCTTTGCATTGCGCAGTCGGGTAAAAACCAACTTCAAATGCCACGCTATCCATTTTCAGTATAAAGTTAAAGTTGGAGGTGTTTATGTCCATATCTCTGGAGATATTTATCAGATTTCAAAAAATGTACAATGGGACCAAACGGGCAGAATAAACCATGAAGCTACTACAAAGAATAAACTCTCGAAAAAAAATTTCCAATCCGGTTAAGAACTTACGGAGTTATGAGATAACAAACATAAAAAAAAACTGAGAACCTCATCTTATTATTGTGAAGTCGGTTAAAAATATTGAAATTTCGTTCTAAGCAAGGCCATAAGCTAACCGTTCCATCCTTTAAAAAATCTTCATATTATAAATCAACTAGCTGGGTCCCGCGGCTTTGTCCGCGTTTAATGACAGCGGCAACATGCGCGTGGGCTGTGCGCGGTAGAAAACACTGCTTAATTTGCACATTAACCTTCCCTATTTGTATCAGATATTGTTCCCTGTTTCATTAGCTTCAATTTTTATTTCGCGGAACTTTATTTTATTCTAAAATAAAAGTAGCAAAGTTACTTGGTAGTTAATATTTTAACATCAGCGTTCTGCTAGTGAAAGTCCCGTTAAATTGGTCCAGTCATTTCAGAGATAAACCGGAACAAACAGACAGACAGACAAACATTTAAAATTTTGTTTTTTATGTAAGTACCGTAAATTCTTTCATATGCATTTAGTGAAAAGCTGTTAATTTGGAATTACAGACACTTCAATTTTTTTATATGTATAGATTTAGTGTAAAATGTATATAAACGATTTATATATTTGAAGTTTTAAGTGTAATATTATAATATTACACTTAAAGGAATTTATATATTCCTTTTTATAAGGTTATCGACTATATTTATCGACAAAGTTTTGGAGGGTTCTCGTACATCACTAGCCGGGCGGCGTAAAATAATGTTTGTTATTTACATAAATTAAAGTTTTCAAATGATAACCATTTACCACCTCGGTAGTTATATGACGAAAAAGATGTATATAATGTAAGCAAAATAAATATTTTGATTCAAAAAGTGGTTATATATGAGAATAAATGCCCACAAAGACTTACGTGTGAAATGATAATTCTGGATCTTTTACGCCTCCTTTAGTTGTTCTTGATGGATAAAACACAGCACAACACGACATAATTGATGAGAAAGAATGATTTAACCATGTAACAGGGTTTCAGTCTTTAAAGCTATGTTTCTATTTAATTTTTAATTAATAAGTATGATGCGTCGCTATATTATGGCCTGCTAGCCGGTCAAAAATAGACACGCTCACCCATGCGCGAGGTTGTCAATTTGATATTAGCTTTCTCGTTTACTCTTATCTCGCGATCCCTGTAATAGAAAGGGTAGGACAATGTGTTGATAGAATGAAAGTCGATGTGACAACGTCACATGGCTGACATGGCTCCATCCATTGTAATCCATCATCCTAGAGACATACTTATATAGTATACTAATGCCCGTTTGCACTAAACTTAAAAATTGCCTAAGATTTAAAAATATCTGAATTAAAGCAACATCAGGAATCAAAATCTGAAAATATATCACGCAGATAGGCTAATGATCCTAAAATTATCTATATTTTGAGATTTTGGTAGCCGGATTTGTTTATTTTGTGATATTTTGACAAGCTAAGGCAATTCTTAAGTTTAGTGCAAACGGGCAATACTTGTATAGTATATAGTATCTCCTTAGTAGTCTGTGATATAGACAAAGCAAAGGTTCCAATATTAAAAACTCTTTCCACGCTAGCGCACAAAATGCACTTTTGCACGCAGATTTCGAAGGATAAACAAACAGAACCTCTCTGAGGATGTGAGGTGAAAAAACAATTGCTAAACTGCAAGCTACATACAAACATTGAAGCGTGACAATGGACGATAAAGTACTGCTGATTGCTGAAGCGGTGGCTTTTTGAACACAAATCGAAACCTTAGCCCGACGACAAGGAAATGTTGGATCTCGCCGAAGGTAATAACTGTCGATCAGTCGTCTGGTCGTCAAATGGTTTGGTAACGCGTCGTGCGTTACGCGCGTGCCTCGCATTCTGCCGAATATGATGCGTTATGCAGACACCAAGGCTGCATCCACGACCACATCAGACGCGCCTCGACCTTTTCGATGTGACAGTTCATATAGTTGATGACTGTTTCTTTTCTCTCCGGCTAAACATACCGAATACGGTGGAAAGCCGTGGTACGATCCAGGCAGCCGGCTCAAGTAACTGAAGGCTCCCGAACTAGCGTTGCTGTGTCTCAGGAGCCTATGGCTTCTCCCATATTTGTGATCGCTTCGTTTTGTTCATTTTATTAATAATTTATTACAGCATTTAAATGCTGGAAAAAAATCTAATTACTAACTTTTAGTTTTAATTAGTATTAATTTGTGTGTGTTTGTGTTTATGTGTATATTTGTGAGGGAGGGTGAAGGATGTATGTAGGTGTGTGTTTCTGTGTATGAGTAAGTGTATAAATGTGTCTTTATTTGTAAGTCTCTGAGTTTGTGTGTACATATGTACATTTATGTGTAAACAGTTAAACACTTTAATTTATATTGAAATCAGAAGTATGTATCACCAAGTAGTTTCTCTAAGTTGTCATATTCAAATGTTTTGAGGTATGTAATAATTTCAGTTTTTATATCCATTGTTATTAATTTTCCTAATGTTGTGTATTTTATCAATTGCAATATAAAGACGAGTAGTTAGTATGTCATAATGTTTTTGAGGGAATCTTGTTTTGGAGCTTGGAACTGGACAATGTTTTACTCTTTTTTGTTGATTCTGGTAAAAATGGAACAATTTTCCTATGGTATCGCCGCAAATTTTCATAAACAAATATTTTTCTAACAGAGAGAACATTCGCCTTTTCATAGACAGCAGATGTAGAATGCCTATAAGGTAGGTACAACATAACTTTTAACAGGGCGCATAGTTCTCGTTCCGCTTTTATCAAGTGCGTTTTGGCTGCACTTCTCCATGCACATATGCAGTACCTCATCAGGAATTCACACAGCTCCTTGTATGTTTGTACTACAAGATATGGTTCAGCTACAGTTCTCAGAGTTTTGAATATATATATATATATAAGTTTTCTTATTCTAGATGCCAAATCGTTTACAGTTGATTTTTTCATCTAAATTACAATTTCACTAAATAAAAAAATTATGCACCGTTCACCCAAACAAAGTCCCGACTGCCATAGTCAAGGCGATCATTGTAAATTGCAACAACAATGGGACGAATAATGCCCAGCAAAAACCTTATCAATTTGCTGAAACATTTTTGGGAACATTAAACCTCGTTAACTTTTTTTTAAATGCTTACTGCAGGTTTATTTAGCTAGGAAGTTTTGCTATTTATTTGTTTTTTATTGAAATAAATTATGCTTTTGAATGTTGTTGAAAAAAAGTTGTTTATTTTAACCTCCTTACTCCAGACAGACCAGACACAGGTTAAAAGTAGAAATTAACAAGAGTCGGAAATGCTCTTGGAAAAACTACAGCAACTCCATACAATCAGAGAGTGAGACTGCAAGACTAAGGAAAATTCTGTCAAACGACGCAAATGTGAAATTAGGTTCACTAAAAAAGGCTGACGGCACCTACACCGTGTCTGAGCAAGAGCAATTTGAGCTTCTGCTTCAAACGCATTTTCCGGAATGTCGCATAGACAACGATGTTACCGAATGGGACACGCAAACTCTTCATGAGCCAGATCCTGAAGACTGGGCCTTTGCAGACAGAATCGTCACTGAAGAGGCACTTATCTGGGCTGTGAGTACTTTCAAACCCTATAAGGCAGCAGGGACAGACGAAATATTGCCCGCCATGCTACAGTGGAGCTTGACCAAAATAAAATACCATTTAATGGGTATATTTAGATCATGTCTTGCGTGGAAATATATACCTAAATCTTGGAGGCAAGTCCTTTACTTGTGTTCCTCCCAAAGCCGGGCAAAACAGATTACACAAATCCTAAATCATTCAGACCTGTAAGCTTAAGCTCATTTCTGTTAAAAACCATGGAGCGTTTATGCGACAAATACATAAAGGTGGACCGCTAGCAGAATATCCGGTTCACAACAATCAACACGCCTATCAATCTAGCAAATCGACGGAGACTGCCCTACACCATGTGGTGAATAAGATCAAATCGACACTGGAAAGTAAACAGTCATGTCTCGCGACCTTTATAGATATTGAAGGGGCATTTGATAAGACGACCTTTTCTAGTATCGGAAATGGATTAACAGCACGAGGTGTTGACGAAAGAATAAACAAATGGGTTACAAATATGCTGTCAAGCAGAGTTGCTTGCATAGAAGGAACAAACGAAGCACGCTGCCTTGTAACACGAGGTTGCCCACAAGGTAGAGTTCTTTCGCCACTGCTCTGTGTATTGGTAGTGAACGAGCTGATCGAACTCTTAAACCGGGATGGTATAACGACGATTGGGTATGCGGATGACCTTGTTATTATGGTCTCCGGCCTCTTCGAAACGACGCTCTGTGAAAAAATGCAGAGGGCGCTACGTAAAGTTGAAAACTGGTGCAATGAACTCAGACTATCAATAAACCCACATAAAACGGAACTGATCTTATTCACGCGCAAAACCAAGGTAGCTAAACTTAAACTACCGACGTTATTTGGAACCGAGCTGACCCTAAGCAAAGATGTAAAATATCTTGGAATATGGTTGGACAGCAAACTTCTGTGGAACAAACATCTAGACCACATTACTAAAAAAGCAACTAACATCTTATGGCAGAGCACGAGAGCAGTCGGCAAAGACTGGGGTTTAAAACCCAAGCTCTGTAAGTGGTTATACACTGTAATCGTGCGTCCAGTACTCACATATGGGTGCGTGGTGTGGTGGACGCGCACAAATCAAGTGACTACAATTACCAAACTACAACAGGTATAAAGACTAGCATGCACACTTATCAGTGGCTGCACGAAGAAGACTCCGTCGGACGCTTTAAATGTCATCCTGGGCCTAACACCGCTACATTTGCACATACAGCAAGAAGCGATGGCCTCGGCTCTCAGAATAAAATCTACGAACCAGTGGAAAGGCACAGGATCTACCTACAAACCACTGCAAAATCATATCTTTGGCGACGAACGTCGTTCCGGAAGGCATCAAAGGCACGGGCAGAATTGCGAGTACTCACCTCGTTGGCAAGAAATACGAACTTTTAACGGAAGACAAGATGTCTGAGTCGGAGCTTCCTACGTACACAATCTACACTGACGCTGCAAAAAATGACTCGGGAGCAGCAGCAACAACATTTCACAGCAATCATCATCATCACCATCTGCTTTAGATTTATCATTACATCCTAGTTTACAAATGAGCAGGCATACACACACACATTCACCAGCATCATCGTTACTAAACAATTCACCACCTTCAACATTGGAAGCGTTATGTCAGTAACCTAAAGCCGTGCTCCGCTTCGTCAAGGAGCTAGGATGGCTAGGGTAGACGCTGGCAGGGGAAAATGCACAATACACCCTGAGCGGGACGTCAGTGCAGGTCTTATCGCCCCCATTACCAATTAGAATTAGAATTATAACCTCCTTACTCCACCCACTGCCGGGAATAATACTTTTCAACTGACTTCCAAAAAGGAGGGGTTCTCAATTCGTCTGTTTTTTTTTTATTTATGTTACCCGATTACTCCGTCAATTGTAAACCGATTTGAATGATTCTTGTTTTAATCGGTAGGGTACATTTCCGAGGTGGTATCATTGTAATTTTATCGAGATCTGATAAGTATTTTCAGAGATATGATGATAAACGTCTCAAAATTGCTACTGAAACTGACTTGCGCGGCATGGAAGTCCTGTGCTAACCGCATCTAGGTATGACCTGTGATATTAATCATGTCAAACACCAACTTACAGCTTGCTGCGGGTCGACCAACATTTAAGATAAAATAACCTATTTGCTGGCTGTTCTAAATGCAAAATCTAATAAGTATTTACATTATCTAATACTATAAGAATCTTTGTCCTGACATACTGACTCACTGACAGACAACGCACAGCCTAAACCGCTAGTCGTAGAGACTTGAAATTTGGAGGGTATATTTGTCTTAGTACGTAGGGGTGTACTAAGAAAGGATTTTTCAAAATTCATCCCTTAACGGGATGAAATGGGGGTTCAAAGTTTGTATGGAGAAGCAAGATTAGATAGTCTTTTCTATCCGAAACTTCGCACAAGTGCTTCAGTACAAAAATATGTAAATACGTGTTTCAGGTTTTTTTGAAATTCTACCCCTAAGAGGGTGAAATGGGGTAACAAAGTCTGAAAATCAATATTGTTTTGGATTGCGCTGAAATTTGGCATGCAGATAGTTATTACGACGTAAGTGCCCTCTAAGAAAGGATTCTCCAAAATTCACCCCTGAAGGGGATGAAACGGGGGTTCAAAGTTTGTATGGAGAGACAAGATCAGATAGTATTTTCTATTCAAAAACTTCATACAAGTGCTCGAGTAAAAAAATAAGTTAATACGTGTTTCAGGTTTTTTTTAATTACACCCCTAAGAGGGTGAAATGGGGTGACAAAGTGGGAAAATCAATATTGTTTCGGATTGCGCTAAAATTTGGAATGCAGATAGTTATTACGACGTAAGAGCCCTTTGAGAAAGGATTCTCTAAAAATTCAACCCTGAAGGGGATGAAACGGGGGTTCAAAGTTTGTATGGAGAAACAAGATCAGATAGTATTTTCTATTTGAAACTTCATACAAGTGCTCCATTAAAAAAATAAGTAAATACGTGTTTCAGGTTTTTTTTAATTACACCCCTAAGAGGGTGAAATGGGGTTACAAAGTGTGAAAATCAATATTGTTTCGGATTGTGCTGAATTTTGGCATGCAGATAGTTATTACAAAGTAAGTTCCCTCTGAGAAAGTATTTTACAAAATTCACCCCTGAAGGGGATGAAACGGGGGTTCAAAGTTTGTATGGAGAAACAAGATTAGATAGTCTTTTATATTTGAAACTTAACACAAGTACTTAAGTAAGTAAATACGTGTTTCAGGCTCTTTCGCAATTCCACCTCTAAAAGGGTGAAGTGGGGTAACAAAGTCTGAAATCAATATTGTTTCGGATTGCACTGAAATTTGGCATGCAGATAGTTATTTTGACTTAGGTATCCACTAAGAAAATTTTTCAAAATTCACTCTTCAAGGGGATGAAGCGGGGGTTCAAAGTTTGGATAGTCATTTTATTCGAAATTTCACACAAGTACTTCTAAGTAAATCAACACCAATATTATAAATGCGAAAGTCAGTTTGTTTATTTGTTTGTTTGTTTGGGACTTCTTCACGGTCAAACGGCTTGACCGATAGAACAAAAGGCAGAATAGGATATAGGATATTTTTTTTATGGCTATGGAGTCAGGGGGTCCAGATATTATTAATTGAATTTTGTAAATATAAGACTTCTTCTCGAATGAACGGCTTGACCGATTTCCCGGAAATTTTGTATGAATACATGTCATAGGGCAGAATAGGATATAGGATACTATTTTCTGGCTGTCGAGTCAGGGGTCCAGTTATTTTTAATTGAATTTTGTAACTAAAGGACCTCTTTTCGAATAAACGGCTCAAAGACAGTTCATAAGGCAGAAAAGAATATAGAATACTTTTTTTCTGGCTATCGAGTCAGGGGGTCCAAATATGTTTAATTTAATTTTGTAAATATAAGATCTCTTCTCAAATAAACGGCTTGACCGATTTGCCTGACATGTTGTATAAAGACAGTACATAGGGCAGAAAAGGATATAGAATACTTTTTATTTGGCTATCGAGTCAGGAGGTCCAGATATTTTTAATTAAATTTTGTAAATATAAGACCTCTTCTCGAATAAACGGCTTGACCGATTTGCCTGAAATGTTGTATAAAGACAGTTCATAGGGTAGAATAGGATATGGGATACTTTTTTTGGCTATCGAGTCAGGGGGTTCAGATATTTTTAATTGAATTTTGTAAATATAAGACTTCCTCTCGAATAAACGGCTTGACCGATTTGCCTGAAATTTTGTATGAATACATGTCATAGGGCAGAATATGATATAGGATACTTTTTTTCTGGCTGTCGAGTCAGGGGTCCAGTTATTTTTAATTGAATTTTGTAACTAAAGGACCTCTTTTCGAATAAACGGCTCAAAGACAATTCATAAGGCAGAAAACAATATAGAATACTTTTTTTCTGGCTATCGAGTCAGGGGGTCCAAATATGTTTAATTTAATTTTGTAAATATAAGATCTCTTCTCAAATAAACGGCTTGACCGTTTTGCCTGATATGTTGTATAAAGACAGTACATAGGGCAGAAAAGGATATAGAATACTTTTTATTTGGCTATCGAGTCAGGAGGTCCAGATATTTTTAATTAAATTTTGTAAATATAAGACCTCTTCTCGAATAAACGGCTTGACCGATTTGCCTGAAATGTTGTATAAAGACAGTTCATAGGGTAGAATAGGATATGGGATACTTTTTTTTGGCTATCGAGTCAGGGGGTTCAGATATTTTTAATTGAATTTTGTAAATATAAGACTTCCTCTCGAATAAACGGCTTGACCGATTTGCCTGAAATTTTGTATGAATACATGTCATAGGGCAGAATAGGATATAGGATACTTTTTTTCTGGCTGTCGAGTCAGGGGGTCCAGATATTTTTTATTTAATTTTGTGAATGTGTGGCCTCTTATCAGCTAAACAGCTAGACCGATTGGACTGAAATTTTATACATATTACAGTTCATATTGCATAGAATTACATAAGATACTTTTTTTCTGGCAGTCGAGTCCAGTTGTCCAGAATTTTTAAATTGAACTTTGTAAATGTGTGGCCTACTCTCGGTCAAACTGGTTAACCATTTAAGCTAAAATGTTGTACACGGACAGTCAAAAAGACATAGAAGGGCAACGAATACTTTTTTTTAGGTGGAAATTTCGGTTTTCTATATTTTTATTATGGAATTTTGTAAATGTGTGGCCTCTTTTCGGCCAAACGGCTTGACCAATTCAGATGAAATTTTGTACAGACATTTAATAGGGCATAAAGGGGCAAAGAATATTTTTTTCGGCAGTTAAGTGTGGGTGCCTATATATTTTTTTAACTTTACATAGAGTTTGCATAATCATAAAAGTTTGAGCTTAGGTTCATAGATAATGACTAAACTTAATAAGTGCCTTAATTAGGCCATAAAACTGTCAGGGACATTAAAAGTCATCAAAATTTACGCGATGGCTTTGCTTGCCCAACGTGTTTTATCTGCTTTGTGGGAAGTATTTCAAAAGCATTCGTGTCTTAACAGCCACATTTAACCTTAGGGTCATCAGTGTTGACTAAGTAGGTTATAAAAACTGTCAGGGTCATAAAAAGTAAAAAATTTCGCGCTCACTTCGCTCGCGCATTTATAGCGCTCCCTGCGCTCGCGCAAATCTTTGTTTAATCTACTTTGTAGGTAATATTTCAGCAACTTTTGTATTTTAATAGCCACATGCATCAAAACGAGTCCATAAATTGAAACAGTACAACCTTCAATAATCATAATGATTATTAACCTTAAAATAAGTGGATGTCAAGTTTAACCTTTGTGTCATTAGTGTTAACTTAGTAGGTCATAAAAACTGTCAGGGTCATAAAAGGTCGTAAAAATTTTTCGCGCTCGCTTCGCTCGCGCAGCAATAGCGCTTACTACGCTCGCGCAGTAATAGCGCTTGCTCCGGTCGCGCAAACTTTTGTAATATCTACTTTGTAGGAAACATTTCAGCAACTTTTGGATTTTCATAGCCACATTCATCAAGACGAGTCATAAATTGGAACAGTACAATTTACCGTAAAATAAGTGGATATCAAGTTTAACCTTAGGGTCATCGGTGTTGACTTAGTAGGACATAAAACTGTCAGAGTCATAAAATGACGTAAAAATTCGCGCTCGCTGCGCTCACGAAAACCTTTGTTTTATCTACTTTGTAGGTAATATTTCAGCATTTTTTTTGTCTTTTAATATTCACATACATCAAAACGAGTTTATAAATTGAAACAGTACAACCTTCAATAATCATAATTATTTTTTACCTTAAAATAAGTGGATGTCAAGTGTAACCTTAGGGTCATCGGTGTTGACTTAGTAGGTCTTAAAAACTTTCAGGGTCATAGAAAGTCATAAAAAAGTTTCTCACTTCGCTTGCGCAGTAATAACGCTACATAGCGTATAGTGTTTTAACAGCCTCATACATTAGACTGACTCAAATACTTAAACAGAAAAACTTGGTAAACCTTGGTTAGGTTTACCAAGTACCAAGTAATTATTAATAACTTTAACAAAAGACGATATCGAGTTCGACCTAAGAGTTATCTATATTGACTTGATGATTAGGTCATTAAACTGTCAGGGTTATAAAAAGCCATAAAAAATGTTCACTCGCCCAATAATAGCGCTCGCTACGCTCGCGCAGCTATTCACCTTATTTTCTTTGTAAGAAATGTTTCAGGAACTGTTGTGTTGAGTCAAAAATTTAAACAGCACAACTTCGTTTACCTAAGCAAAATGATTAATGACTTTAACAATAGAGGATATTGAGTTCGACTTTGAGGGTCATCTATGGTGACTTGGCCTAAGAGATCATCGATCTAGGCCTCAATGGTCATAGACACAAATAACAGCTAGTCTAATACTATAAGAATCTTTGTCCTGACATACTGACTGACTCACTGACAGACTACGCACAGCCTAAACCGTTGGTCGTAGAGACTTGAAATTTGGAGGGTATATTTGTCTTAGTACGTAGGGGTGTACTAAGAAAGGATTTTTCAAAATTCACCCCTTAAGAGGATGACAAGATTAGATAGTCTTTTCTATCCGAAACTTCACACAAGTGCTTCAGTACAAAAATAAGTACATACGTGTTTCAGGATTTTTTGAAATTCCACCCCTAAGAGGGTGAAATGGGGTAACAAAGTGTGAAAATCAAATTTTTTTTTTGCGCTAAAACTTGGCATGCAGATAATTATTACAACGTGAGTTACCTTTGAAACAGGATTTTTCAAATTTCACCCCTGAAGGGGATGAAACGGGGGTTGAAAGTTTCTATGGAGAAACATTATTAGATAGACTTTTCTATTCGAAACTTCACACAAGTGCTTCAGGACATAAATAAGTAAACACGTCTTTTAGTTTCTTTCGAAATTCCACCCCTAAGAGGGTGAAATGGGGTAACAAAGTCTGAAAATCAATATTGTTTCGGATTGCGCTGAAATTTGGCATGCAGATAGTTATACGACGATAGTTCCTTCTGAGAAAGGATTTTCCAAAATTCACCCCTGAAGGGGATGAAACGGGGGTTTAAAGTATGTATGGAAAAATAAGATGAGATAGTCTTTTATATTCGAAATTTAACACAAGTACTTAAGTAAGTAAATACGTGTTTCAGGCTTTTTCGAAATTCCGCCCCTAAAAGGGTGAAGTGGGGTAACAAAGTCTGAAATCAATATTGTTTCGGATTGCGCTGAAATTTGGCATGCAGATAGTTATTTTGACTTAGGTATCCGCTAAGAAAGAATTTTTCAAAATACACTCTTTAAGGGGATGAAGCGGGGGTTCAAAGTTTGGATAGTCGTTTTATTCGACATTTCACACAAGTACTTCTGTAAATAAATAAGTAAATACGAGTTTCAGACTTTTTCAAAATGCCACCCTAAGCTAAACTGGGGTAACAAAGTCTAAAAATCAATATTGTTTCGGATTGCGCTGAAATTCAGAATGCAGATAGTTATTATGACAGCATACATGCAGTAGGTATCCGCTCAGAAATGATTTTCTGAAAATTCCTCCCGGATACGGAACGGGGATTCAAAGTTTGTATGGCGAAACAAGATGGGATAAAGTACGTGTTGTAGGATTTTTCGAAATGGGGTAGGTAACAAAGTCTGTAAATTTAGGTTTTTAGGGTTTTATAAATATGAATCCAGAATTGCCTTAGTCACGCGATAACATGAAAACGGGTGAACCGATTTGGCTAATTCTTATTTGATGAGTTTAATGATCGAATCGTTTTTACAAAAGAAAAGTTTTAAGTAAATAAAAGAAGGTTTTAACGCGGGCAAAGCCGCGGGATACTTCTAGTTATATATATTATTTATTAAAAGCTAAAAATTATTTGTTAGTGTTATTTACTTGTTTTGCGTTACAACACGTTAATCCAAATCGGAAAATGTTTATATTCACACGGATTGGCAGATAGCTCCATAAAATAGATACAGCATGGATATACTCAAATGCTGTGGGGAACCCTTAGCCCAGCGGTGGAGCAGTGGACTGTATTTCTTCGAGATGAGGACTCCGGATTCCCACACTTATACTATGAAGCTTTGGAGCTGGGATTTAAACACGTCTTCAAGCCTTGAAACGCTAATTTATTCTTTCTTCACAATCTTCTTATAGCTACTGAGCTATTCACTAGGCACTATCACTATTTATTATTCTTCCTAGTTTTCCTTTCTTCTTTCTTCTAGAGCCGCCGTTGGTAAACTGAACAATTTGGCACACATCGTTGCTTCTTCATGCACCACTGGTGCAGGTAGAGGGGTTCAGGGCTATGCCCTTTTCCCCTGGCTTTCATCTCCACCTGTTACGACAGGTGTGGCTTTTGTGTTTGGGCTTCTCGGGTGGGGGTGCCGCAAGCAGCCACTATGCGCCGGGGCGATCAAGCCCTGCCAGGTTAATCCCCGTTCGGGGAAGCCCAGCGAACCGATCAGCTCGCACGGCAGCGGCCGCCTGCGGTCCCACCCTGTCTTCCTGTGCTTCTTCTTCTTCCTCTTCTATAGTAGTGGTAGTCGTTGTTGTTATCCGTTCTACATTGGCTGTCTTTGGTATAATTTCCCTCTGTGACGGCTTCAATCTTCTTTTTCCCGGTCTGTCTGGGGGGCGCGCGTGGAGTGGTGCGATGCCGCGGATGTGGTCGAATGCTGACTTGTCCGCGGCTTCGAACATCCTTTTGGCGAGATGTCCAATGAAGGCGTCCAGGCCTTCCACCTTCAGATCCCTTCGGATGACTTCGTTTCTCACGTACCTGGGAGCTCTCACTATGCTTCTCAGCGCTAGGTTTTCTTGAGCCTGAATCCTCTTCTTTCCGGTGGCTGCGACATAGATGTACCACGCCGGCGAAGCGTACGTCAGCCTGGATCTTATGTACGTCTTGTAGATCATAAGCTTCGTCCGGAGTTGCAATCTGGAGGTCAGAAGAGGATTCAGTCTAGCTCTTGCCTTTTTCACCTTCCCGATGACCTCTTCACTGTGCTTCTGGAAGGTGAGGTTGCGATCTATTGTGACTCCCAGGTACTTTATGTGAGGCTGCCATTTGATCTCTTGTCCGGCTAATATTATTTTGGGGGCGTTTGGTCTCTCCATTCCAGTCATTAGCGCTTGTGTCTTGGAGACGTTCATCTTCATCCTCCATTTCTCCAGCCAATCTGGTAAGGCGTCTAAGGCTTGCTGGAGGTAGCGGACGGCTTGTGCTGGGTTCATGGATGCCGCAAAGTACGCTGCATCGTCCGCATATAAAGCGAGCTTAGCTCGCCCAACGACAGGGATGTCGTCGGTGTACCGAGCATAAGCTATTGGGGAGATACAGCTTCCCTGCGGGACCCCCCGCTTTTATCGGCTTCAGGCTTGATGTTGAGTCTTCAACTGCGACCTGGAACGATCTTCCTTTAAGATAGGACGCCAGGACCAGGACGATTTGTCGGGGGGCGGTAGTCGTTGACAGCTTGTATAGCAGCCCCTCATGCCATACCCTGTCAAACGCTTTTTCCATGTCTAAGAATGCTGCTGCTATGACTTCCTTTTTGTTCGAGGACGTGGCCATCTCATACACGATTCTCGTGACGTCAACAATTTGGCACGGTAGCGACGCTCTATTTATACTGTTGTTGGTACTTGCAAAAGAGCGAGAGGTCGATAGTCTGGGAGCGCCCGCACTCTGTCTCGCGGGGCGTGTCCTTGTGTGGGCGCACGCACGAGATGCCGACTTTTCGGAGATATACTCTCCCGAGATGCTGTTCAGTCGAACGCTAACCATCAGAGTGCGGAGCTCTCCCAGACCTATGCTATTTGCAAGTACCAACCCTATTCCTAAACCTAACCTGGTCTAGGTTGACTATCTGTTACATCTGTCTATTAAAGCCGAGCATGTTTTATTTTTATCTATTACCTATCTACTTTTTACGAATGACCTGTCTGTAGTCCTATAAGTCCTATTTTACTGTTACAAACCTTATACGAGTTATATTCCTATGTTCTAATAAGAATCTAACAAAAATCTATCTATAATAAGGCTGTTTACGAATACGATACAAATACAAGTTACTATCTATCTATACGAATATGAACGTTATACATTACAAATTAGCCTACCTAATCTTGAGTGCTTAAGTAAGCTAAAACTTATCTTTATTATATACATATAACTATATATCTATCTCTATACGCTATCGGAGTACGAAGCTGTCCGGAACAAATGCGCTTAAAAAGTACAAAATAAACTGCCAAGTGCAAGTCGGACTCGCACTAGTAGGGTTCCGTACCACACTACAGTATTTTATAAGATTGAGCAAAAAATACCACCATCATTTTTCGCCAGCAAAAAATAATAATTAATAAACATTTTATTTCTTATAACGCCATCTAACGTTTAACAAAGGTGTTAGGGATCGACATTTCAATATAACGCCATCTATGGGACGTTTACCTAACTAAGCGTTCATAGATGGCGTGAAATGCCGAAAAAACACGTTTCTTGTATGGGGGGACCCTGTATTATTTTTAACTTTATTCTGTTATTAGTATTTGTTGATATAGCGGCAACAGAAATACATCATCTGTGAAAATTTCAACTGTCTAACTATCACGTTTCATGAGATACAGCCTGGTGACAGACGGACAGACAGACAGACGGACAGCGGAGTCTTAGTAATAGGGTCCCGTTTTACCCTTTGGGTACGGAACCCTACAAAGAATAAAACTGGCCAAGTGCGAGTCAGACATTTGTTTCGCACAGAGGGTTCTGAACCGCAATATAATAAATATATATATATAACAAATATAATATATATAAGTGTAATAATATGTTATTACACTTATATATATTACCGTGTCAATACCAAACATGCTTATTACCTACAACGCCATCTAATGAATAGCTACCGAACTTCTAACATCAACTAAGTGAACGTTAACACAAAGATAGGTAATTAATATTTATTAATAAGTTAAACAATCGTTCATAGATGGCGCTGTAGTAAAAACACGTTTTTTGTATGGGGACCCCTTTAATTTTTAACTTTGTTCTGTTTTTAGTATTTGTTGTTATAGCGGCAATAGAAATACATCATCTGTGAAAATTTCAACCGTCTAACTATCACGGTTCATGAGATACAGCCTGGTGACAGACGGACAGCGGAGTCTCAGTAATAGGGTTCCGTTGGTACCCTTTGGGTTCGGAACCCTAAAAACAAAGCAAACGCGAGATAATGTAATCAAAACAAAGTTGCAGCATTTTAAAGCTTTAGAACACAGAATTTCGAAATTGCCACATCACCTACGTACTAAGCTTTGATTATTTACTTGTCTAGATAGTCAGTCCAAAAACCTAAGCCACACCCCGGACACTCGACAAAATCTCCATACAAACTAGCGTTGTGTATGTGTCTAAGGCGCTCGACCTAGCGTTGTTATAACTTCGTTCAACTCGCCGAGATACAGTAAAGGGTTGACTCAATAAACTAAAAAAATTTTACTAATTATTTTTATTTACCTCACAAAACTACATCAAAGTTCTTAACTAAGAGTCGAATTTTATGTCGGAAAAGTGAATTTTACGCCGTCTTGTCATTTTAGTATCGGCACACCACGGGCACTCGCTAAATCTCCATACAAACTAGCGTTTTAACGACCGACACTGTGACACCGACACAGACACTACACACGGGTCGTTTTTCTATACGTGCATTTGTGTGCGTGATGTCTAAGGTTGTCGCCCGTAATCACCGTATCACAGATTATATAATAGGTACTACGTACATTCGTACTGACCGTATGAATATTTTTTGTACACTTACCCAAAAAGCTTTTAACACTAAACATTTTAGTCGCTATTTCGTAAACCATCATCTCCAGGTCCAGTCGACTTGCATAGAACAAACTGCACCACAGTAACTATTTTTTATTCTGTGTTGGGCGGCCAGCCAGAGCTGTACGAAACAATGTCGTGTGTCTTGCTCGCACGTTAGAGCGACATCAAGTAAAGAGAATATAAATACTACGTACCTACATCAAGTTCCCAATTGCTATGTTATAAAAATGTTTAAACGTGAAAGTTTTTTAAATATTTTACAAATTAAGCGTTATTTACGCACGAGTATATATATCGTTGTTTCATTTATGAAAATGAATTCTAAAATACGAATATGTAGGTAGGTATACTAATATAATTAAGTGTTTACTATATACCTACGTAATAAGAACCTACGTAAATTTGAACCTCCAGTGTCTACTGGTCCCAACATAAATGTATGAAGTTGATGTTCTTCTCTCCGTGAGTAGTAATTGTTCTATAGTTGTACGCGTGTGGCGTCCTTGCTCAGCGCAGCTCCTCGACAGCTCCAGAGCGGTGGCGGGGTGAGGAAGCCCGGAATTGGTGGGGGGAACAGAGTGTCCGTTCTATACGTAGTATTATTATCTTTTCTATGGTATCGGTAGCATAAAAAATGAAATATATTGTGCTTGTTTTATGTCAAACCCGCAAAATGACTATGAAAAACTTAAATCGTTTCTAAGATAGAATACGAATGCGCAGTTATCCCGTCATTAGAATAATAATATACGTTGCTCGCGCGTGAGCAGTGACAACCGACTGGCAGATAGTACCGGCGCAGGTGACGAAAGTTTAGGTATAAATCGCAGTAGCTATGGGCGAGTGAGAGAGGCCTGGTAATACTAAATTTGTCTTTGTTAATAAACTACATACTCACGGTTTTCAGATTAATTCCTACATAAGTGGTTCAAGAACCTGCTTCTTGCCAAATTGTATAATTCTAGGTCAATGGATAGGTTTTGATTTGATTCCCTTGTGAAATCGCAAAATATGCGACATAAACGGTAATTATCTTTTGATCTCATAGATTCACCAGCTCTTCTTTCTCTTTTAAACTTTAATATCGAACCTAGATTACGTCATCCTCATTTGAAAATATTTATATTAGAAACTTTTACGAATAACACATCATTCTACAACCCAATCGTTCGGATGTGTCACCAATATAATGATCTTCTAAGAACACATAATAATCAAATTGATATTTTTGACCGATACTTTTATAAATTCAATAAAGATATATCCTCTCGTCAGAGGGGATGCCAAATCAATCAATCTGATTTGGTATCCTCTCTGGTGAATCCTAATTTCATCAATGTATTACATCTAGGTAATGTAACTGCTTGTTAATTTTATCATGCTGTGTACACATAGTCTATGAATTCTTTTCAGCTCATAAATTGTTACAATGTTTATATTTGTTTAGTTTTAAGGGAATTCTGTTTTGTGTGCCAATAAATAAATCAATAGATCGCGTTGACTTATGTATAGTATATAGTATTTTTATCGAGGGTAAAGCCATGGGGCACAGCAAGTTAGTATTTAAAAAGTATTCCATTGTAAATTGTAACATAAAATATAGTTAAGTACAAAAATGAAGTAACAAATTACAAAATATATGTAATTAATCTAAAATTATAGCTTTCTTCTCATAATAAAATGATATTTAACCAAATGCACTCACTACCTTCAAAAATATTATAATTTATAACACCATAATTTAAATATAGGTCAAACAAACTAATTCCTCAAAACCAAAACATGTTTTTCCCTACTTTTATGGAAAATATTGAAGAGCTGGTATCACTCAGAATGCCATCAGTGACGTACCGCGCTTGTGAACAATGACGTGACACGCTCACGTGCGCTTCAAACCAGCCTGTCGTTTAATTGCGACTGCAGCGCAACCCTCTATCTAGACAAGTAAATAATCAAAGGTACTAAGCTGCATAATTATACCTAGGTATCCAATGTCTTGTACTTGTAACCAAACAAATCCAATCCATAGAAATTTCTTTAGAGGAAACTTAAAAAAGCCTTTATTTACTTTCTAATTTTCTATTGAGTTTTCTATTTTCATAAATAGTTACGGTTTCAATTACGCATAATTTAGCATATCATCGACATGAACGACATTTGAAGCCATATCTATAAAAAAAAGACTAATTTACTCCTTGACGTCAAACGGAAACCACAATGTCAAAATCAAAAACAGCTGTTAGTTTCTTAGTCTGTGGTTTGTTTTGTTGTTGAGGAAATCCAACCAAGGATATCGTGATTTAGCATAATTCTCTTGTTATTCCTTATTTTCTTTCCAAAACAATTTACTGTAGTCATTCTACTAATATACAGTTATCTGTGCATTCTACACCGATTTCAATTTGAACCCTGATTAAAACTAAGTCTACTATAAGTCAAGGGATACTTCTAATTGGTGTTTTATAAATAGGTATGGAATTTCCAACCTTAGGTGAGCACTGTCAGTATGAAGACTGCAATGATACAGATTTCCTGCCTCTGCAGTGTAAATGTGGCAAGGTATTCTGCCGAGAACACTTCAATACTCATTGCCTCTCCGGGGAATGTGAAATGGCGCCAAAACCTAAAGAAGTTAACCTCAAAAATGATGACCAGATCTTCAAGTGCTCAGAGAAAGGTTGCAGGAAGGGGAATCTACATGAAATGTTGTGTGCGAAGTGTAATAAGCATTACTGCATTGAGCACAGGTTTCATCCGTAAGTGTCTTCTTACTTTACTACTAGTAAAGTAGGTACTAGGTAATCAGAGGAACTGCCGCTACGTCTAAAACATACTTATTATAATCTTACTCGTCCACAGAGAACTATATGCTGAGACAGCCATTTAGTAGCATCTTACACTATGTTACAGTAAGCTTTACTAAAGCTTAACTTATTTGGAGACTGGCAGGCTCCACTAGTAAAATTCTGCTAACACTAGCTGTTTTATCCACTAGATTATAAAAATAAAAGCTATTGTGAAGCTACAATTGATTGATTCCGAAGCTTGCTGAGCAGAAACATTATCAATTGCTTATAATACAAGGAATCTTTTCTGAATGTTATTAGCTTTCATTTATCCGGAGAATAAATAAATGTTTTTAGTTTGAGTTTGAATCCTTGTGTATCATCATCATCAGCCGATTTCCGTCTACTGCTGGACATAGGAGTCTCCCATAGCACACCACTGAGCTCGATCTTCAGCTTTTCATTTCCAACTGTTGCCAGCCAGCGGTATCCATGTGCTAATATTTAAATGTATAAAGAACTAGTGGTTATTGATAGACATTTTACTGTTACAAATGTCTACAGGCCAATATCAGTAATTGTATAACTACCGATTGGGCCAGTCAGTAGCTGTTAGTACTATAAGCAGCTTATAAACATTTCCCATTTAAAGCCTAGCTATGCTATGCTACCATCCTCGACCGCATCACCACTTACCAGATACCAGACCACTTACCAGATGAGATAGTGGTCAAATGCTAGCCTATATAATATAATTAAAAATAAACATGCTAAGGGCCAGTTTCACCCGTTTCTGAAAATGCATCATATAGTTATCTGACACATGACACCACATAAAAGTAAATATAAAAATCTGTCAGATTTTTTCATATTAAGGCTATCAGGACCCGTCAAACTGGCCCTTAAAATTATATTTTACCGTCTATTAGTACGTTAAATAATTAAAAAAATTATGAACATATATTGTGATATTTTAAGGTCATGTCCAGAAATAGATGATGAGACAATGGCGGCTAAAATAGAAGAGATTGAAGCACCAAGAAGGCAGTTCAGAGAAGCTAACAAACATTTACAAGATAAGGTAATTAGGACTGATATTATTGCTGCAGCTCTGTCTCGCTGTTTATTCTTCATACCGGATCAGTTGACGAGGCTGCGCTGCCGACATTTGTTCACGATCCCATCGGTTCGTACGCAAGCCGCTCGGTCTGCGCCTACATTCCAAGCTCTGAGTTTGCTCGATGCACTCATTACTCAGAAACCAGACATAGATATATTTTGTGTAAGATTTCATGCATTCTTAAGTGCTTCAATAAGTTATTTAAGTTAATTAGGTTTAATAAGAATGACCTTTGTAAATTTAGCTGGTTGTGCGATTTGGCTCGACTGTAAGCATAATAAGCACTTAATAAATAAATAAATAAATGCTGGATGAATCTATATGAAGTTTTGAGTTCTATTCAATTTCTTTATTATCATGTATTCTACAAGCAATTACTTACCAAAAAAAACTTACAAATAACATTGTCCTTATTATATTGCTTGTCGTTTGTTCACAACATAACTTATAATTTTATTATAAAAACTCACATTCATTTTAAACTTTTAGGTTTAAAATCGGGAATTTATTATTATTATGTATTTATTAAACATATGTCGATTGCTATATTGTCATTGCGGAAATCACGTTAAATTCCCTATCTTAAATATATAACCGACTATGGCTGAAAATTGCTTCAACTATTTGCTAATCTATTCCGAATAAAATAATTAAACTACATGGGATTGAAAACATCTCATTCCCAGATATACACATTTCTTTCAGTTTGTGTTTATATTTACTTCATCCATATATTTAATCTATTTCAGATCACAGAGAACATAAGGAAAGCACTCCAATCCTCAACAAAAGTTAAAACTGCATCAAAAATCCACCTAATGAGAATAAAACAAAAGGCAATCGGGCCCAACATCAAACCGTTAACCAACAGGGTTTATTTCGCCATAAAAAAACCAGTTAACATGGACCCAAAACCCGTCAAAATCATACAGACTGAAGAAAGTATTTCAGCTATAGAATCAGTTACATTAGACCCTGATTTGAAAGGTACTGTAGCCACTTACATTAGCTCTCAGTGGAGCTTGGGTAAAGCTATAGACTCAATATGCGAAAGTTGTAATATTACAAATTATAATAATAAAATTGGCAATGTGAAGTTAAGACTCTTTCGACAAATAGACGGCTACTGCATAAGTCCGTTGAGAATGGATGTAGAAATGTGTGAATTAATACAACAGCAAGTGTTACTTGAAGGTGATAAACTTATTATTGAATATATTGATAAAAATGTTATTGATAAATTAGATGAGAATGATCAGTTGTTTTTAGTTTCATAGAATTTTTAATGCTTTAAATTTTACAATTGTATTTATTATATCATTTATTTATTATTGCATTGTAAATAAACATCTCTTTCTCAAATCCTTTTGTTTTTATTTTGTTTGTTGTACTGTAGAACTACTGTTTCAACTGACTGTTGGTCTAGGTCAGTGGTTCCCAATTATTTTTGCTTGCGCAACCCTTCAAAAAACGACTTCATCTCACGTATCCCTCAAACTGCAAAATTTATGCCAGCGTTCTGCAGGCCAGCACACAAGTCTTGTCTAGAGATTACCGCACGTACCCCTTCATGTTACTTTACGTACCCCAAGGGGTACGCGTACCACTAATTGGGAAACACTGGTCTAGGTGGTTAGAGAGCCTGTCCACGAAACCGAAGGTCGTAGGTTCGATTCCCACACGGGACAATTCTTTGTGTGATCTATATAAACAATTGTTCCGAATCTGAGTATTATTTGTATGATTGTAAAGTTCTCCGTTACAGGGTATCCTTAGGTAGACCCTGCCCATTTGAACCCGCCTACTGGGTAGTTTAGGTAGGGTTGATAATTATTTGCAGTCAAACGGCTTAGCTGATTTAGTTGAAATTTAACATAGGAATAGCCAGTAAAGAATGGAACACGGACAAACCCGCTGGGCTCAGTTAGTATACCTATAATAATTCTAAACATCACTGATAAATCAAACACAGAACTGTTATAAATAATTTAATAATATCATTAACATTATAACATCGATCTTAAAACTATGAGGTAACTTATATCATAGCGGCTTCACTGTATTCCTTATTACTGACTTGTGACTGACTTCGCTTATAATCTACCAAAAGCATATTAGCTGGGGCCGACGGGTTTGTGTGGCCCGTCGGCGGAGGATTAGCCAACTTATGCTTTTCTATCAACCAGTTGCACTTCCCACTTCGAGCTATCAGCGTCAAAAGGTCTCTTCTGTACTGCTTCGTCAATATAGCATACAAGAACGGGTTCGCACAAGCGTTCAATGGATAAAAGAACACGAGTAACACCTTCCCGTGGCTTACGTCTACTAGGGGCACTCCAGCCAATGCCGTCACTCCGAAGAAAGCAACGGGAGCCCAGCAAAGCAAATCTGTTCCGATTAACAGAGCCATTTTGTTCGCTATCTTTTTCTCGGCCGCGGCTGCCGCGCCGCGACCTCCGTAACTCTCCCCACCTCCCAGAGATCGGTATATCTGCACGTAGCAAATCACTATCGTGACCCAAGCCACTGCATTAGTCAAGAATAAGGACCCTTGATAAACTGCATCACCAACGTCTTTACTCTCTACTGGCAAGCAAATCGAAGTCGAAGAATAATCGGAGACTCCAGCGAGCGGCAATCCAGCCATTAGTATGGAAAACAACCATCCTGTGAACATTATCTTGCCAGCTACGGGCAGAGAGATGCGTCGTTCTAAGTAAATAGCGTACGTAATAGCGAACCATCTCTCTAAAGTGACTATTGTGAGAGTGAACACTGATAATTGTCCGGAGAAGACTGATAGGAAGCCGGCGATCTTGCATCCCACTCCGTACTGCCAGTCGTAAGCGTAGTTGAAGAACTCTCCGTAAGATCTGAGGTCCACGACTGCGATCATGAATAGGTAGAGTCCGGTGCAAAGATCGGAGAAAGCTAGGTGACACATCAGGAAGCGTGAGACGGTGAGTTCAGTGTGGTTCATGAGAAGGACCACTAGGACGGCCACGTTGCCGACCACGGCTGCGGCTATGACCACCCACACGCTGACCCGTAACCATGACCACCCCATCACGTCCTCGCAAGGGTTGAGGGCGTCAGGTAAAGGGGTGCAGTTTATTATGCGGCGACTGGAATTAAGAAGAAAGTTAGGTCAAAAAACAATACAATAGGTAAGGTACCTGCACGCATATTTTCAACACGGAAATACAATAATCAACATAGTAATTTGTGTAAGAAGTCGAGTTTAATTCAGCATAACACATGGTTTTAATTCAGCATAACACATGGTTTAAATCTCTCCCAAGCCCACTAAACCTAACCAGTTGACTACAATCCAGCTCTACAATTCGAGAGGCCCCGTGGTGCATTGGAAGAATGGAATACTTGAACGCCAGAGGTAGCGGGTTTAAATCCTAATACGCATTTCATATTTGCCCTCCGCTGTAGGAAAACATCGTTAATAAACTCCCAGCTTAGTAAGCCGGCAGGCTACAGGTGTTGGACGAGCTTGTATCAATATAGTTCCTAATTACACCTGCATAGTGGTAGGATACTGTGAAGTGTCCTTCTGGCCAGGTGGCCTGGCCATCTTTCACCCTCAAGTTAGAAAATCTGTCACCAAATATCAAAAATTATACCTGCAGCTGTCCTTGAGAGCCAGTATCCATTCTAGGCCATGCGTGCTACCATCCTCGACAGCATCGTCACTTACCGACAGGTGATATTAGTTGTCAAACGCTAGGCTGGCTATATGGTATAAAAAACCCCATGTAAATGTGACGAAGCTGTCGAAAAAGGGAAGTGCTTGCCTGTAACGGTAAAGACTGATTTATCTCCAATTACCAGACTTCCGGTTCCTAGCTTGATCAAACGTCATGTAGGATCGCGAGTCTCGAAGTCACGAGTGAACAGGTGAACTTCTAGGCAAGCGTGCTACATCGTGGATCGCATCGTCACTTAACATCAGGTGAAATACTGGTCAAGCACTTACCTATATAGGTAGTACAAAAAGGATGATAAGTGAGATTTATGTATGTGTGTATGTAAAAGTGAGAAGTACCTAAGATCTATATCAGTGGTTCCCAAATAGTTTTGCCCCTTCAAAAACTTTCGCGCCTTAAACTATAAAATGTACGCTAGCAGTCAGCCAGCACAACAGCTTCTATACACTTCGACATACCCGTAGAAGTTAGCATGTTTCGCCGTCACCACCGCCCACCTGCTAGATAGCATCCAGTATGGCTAGAAGATAGTCAAGAGATTTCCGCACGTACCCCCTCATCTACCCCCTCCCATATTACTTTACGTACCCCCTCATGTTACTTTACGTACCCCCAGAGGTACGCGTAGCACTGATTGAGAAACGCTGATCTAGATCAATAAAAGTAGATATTCTTACCTGATGGTGAAGTTCCCGCAGTCAGTAGTGGTGCCTCCTCCCAGCGTATCATTAACAGCTTCATGGAACTCCCCCTGGTAGTCATCCTCGGAGCTGCCTGAGTCTCCGAAATACTCCTCCGCGTACACTCCTACGTCGTACTCCTCGCTTGTTGTTGCTGGCTCTTCCATTGGTGACCTGAAGTTATCAACCGTGTCAGTTAATATCAAAGACATTTCATGTAAAAATTGTGCACTACCGGCCCGAAAGAGACTGACACTTACACGGAGTTTATCCCTTTCTTTTGTAGGGACCACATAGGTATATATGTACTATACATATAGTATAATACATATATAGCACTGGCACGTTGTTAGACAAGGACACACTCCCTTCTAGGCTCCTTTCGTTAAGGCCGTTTTGATGTACATAGCAATTACAACCTTATTTTTAGAGCATACGGATTAAATTGTGTGGGCCCGGTGGCGTAATCGGGAGAACGGTTGGCTTTGATGCCAGAGGTACCGAGCTCGAACCGCCGTGCACCAATGGATTTTTCTATCGAAAAATGTATGTGCGCCTTTCACAGTGGCCCTTCAGTAAAGGAAAAACATCGTTAAGAAACCAACAGCCCCCGTATGGCCAGTTACCACCCTCAAGTAAGAAAATCTTTCGCCAAACATCTATTGTGTTCCGGCAGCTATTATATTGTCAAAAAATCTGCAGTGCACAATCTACTAAATAGTACATCCTTCGTTAATATAGAAACGTATCGTAGGTTAGTAGAAATATAGTAGAAACGTGGGGTTGTTTATAATCATAACAAGGCATTGTCGAACGGTTTATCGACACCTGGCTTTATTCGATTAATATAAAAGTTGATTCGCTTGTTTGACACTTTACCCATTCAAATAAATTGCAATTTTTACGTTAGGTTATATAGAACACAACTCTAAGTAGGCCTATATTTCACTCGAATTAATTCGCAAACCTTAACGCTGTTTACTAAAGGTAGCTTGAAAACTTGTCCGCAGAAAACTTACCACGCTATGAGTCGCTACGTCGCTACCTACATCACTACGCATGCGGCCTACAGCTACGAAGCTGCGTAGCTAATTTTATCAAAATCCATACAGCTATCGATAAAGCTATGCAAATGATGTTGTCGTTGCTGTAGTGCTTTACATAACATTATTAGGGTTAACCAGAATGCAAACAAAAAAAATACTTTGAATAGAATACACAAGAATCGGCTACACGTGTATAATTGACGTCATAAAGTTTAGACAATCATGTATGAAGGCGCTCATTAAAGTGGAAGAAGTGAAAGAGGTATGTCAGGATCGTAGCATGTGAAATAATTAGTCTCTGTCTGCCCCAACGGGAAAAAGACGAGATTTTATGTAAGTATTGTAAAACAGTCTTTATCCGCGATATTAACCAACCTCGACGTCCTCTTATTCTCCCAGCCATCCAGTTCTATCTCCCTGATAGGTTCTAGAGACCTCTTCCTCATTTGCCCCTTGTTGTCCAAGCACCGTTGTTTCATCTGCTCTATCTGATGCTCATACAGTTTGTGTCGAGCCGGGTTGTGACGCTCCGGGAACTCGAACGCGCAGCAATGGAAGTGGTGGGTGAGGTAGGCCTTTTCTAAATTCTGGAAATTAGGAATTTTATGTTTTTACTTCCTAAGACTAGGTGGAGCGATGTCAAGGTGGCTGGCAAGAGCTGGATGAGAGTAACCGAGGATTGTGCTCAGTGAAGTATAGTAGGCTAGATTCCTTTATTTTTTTAGTCCGTCATTTATATTATCAAAAACTATTGGATACGTATTTTTTACGAAAAATTACGAAGATATAGAGCGATGAAATTCCGCGTGACCTCACGAACCGCCAAAAACTGTACTACTTTTTAGCGGTTCATGACGTCACGAGCTTGATTCACCCCACTCCCAAACTTTAATGCTCTTTATCTTTGTCAATTTCTATTGATATATTAGAAAACATTAAAAAAAATCCAATATTTTTAGTAAGGCAGTACTTTCTTAGTTTATGGCTTCTGTGGCTTGTTTTCGCAGTTCTGCCAATGTCTGTTCATGCTAGTTTTATAAAGCATGTGGAGAGTGTCGGTAAAATAAAACTATGGTCGGTGTTCAGGAGTGAGAATCGACCAGAATTTTACACATTCAGTGGAGGTTGTTGTCCAATATATTTTGATAATTCAAGTGACGGACTAATTGGAATTATTATTTTTTAGCCAGGCCACATCCACATTGGAGAGGCCTATGTCCAGCCGTGGATTAGTATGGGCTGATGATGAGGAAGTTTTAAGATTTGAAAATTCAAAGTGTTCAATAAAAATCCAGAGCGTGCGAATATCTCAATGTCAAGGTAATGGACGCAATGCAGTGACTCATAACACATTGGCAATCCAGACTTTGCATGCCACAGTTTCTAGCACAGAAATACTCCCTTATTATTAATATTTTTGTGGTTTCTAGAATAGGCTAAAGTCATCGTTTACCATTCGGCGAGCGTCGTACTTGTTATGTTAATGACTACTCGTAGTAAACAAAAACAAATAAACAATCGCTTTAACACTTGCAGAAGTTTTTAAGGTCTATAGTATCCTATCGTATAATATCTTAGAATTATAATATCGTATCTAAAGTACTTATCAATTGTTTTCTTCGCCGTAGATTGCGTTTGTTTTGGACCAGCCTATTCGTTAAAAGTAGTATTAATGCACTATCTGATCGCGTCCGTAGATCGCACTGGTTTGGCCGTACCATAATACTTTCTAAAAAAATCTAAAACCACCTAGATATACTCTCCATAGTAAAATGAACGGCATAGCAGCCATCATTTATTTGGTAGTTCTAGGTAGGTAACAAGGTACGCAAGATACATTATATCCAATATAATTTAAGATCGTTTAAAAAACTAAAAGACCCGACTTCAAACGTCGCGCTAGTCAAAGTAGCCAGCAGCCAGTATGTTATCGAAGTATACAAATGCATCGTAATACAAATGTTGATATATTAAAAACGGCTTGGCCAATTTCGTTAAAATTTAAATGGGACCACCTGGGAAAGGTACCCTTTGAAACGAAAAAATAATTTTCTAAATCGGTCCAGGCATCTTCGAGTACTCGGTGAATATAGAAAAAAAAGATTCCGGCGAATTGAGAACCTCCTCCTTTTTTGTGGATTGGGTTAAAAATTTGAGGCTAAACTATAATTAAATATATCATATCATTAAAGGGAAATAGGTAACGTCTTACAAAAACTTCTTTAAAATTCTATATAGCCTAGCGTTTGTCTATACCTAAACTGGGAATTAGATGAACCGTGAAAAATAATTTTAAATGTTGACACCACGGAGATTGGCAATCTTGAACTTGACTCTTGAGTGAAGGTTGTTTTGAAACCACACTACCACGGATAAAGACAAGAGTCTATTCTCCGTGCACACTACGAAAATGGAAAATACGAGAATGGACAAAACGAGAATGTAATTGCAGGTATCTAGTATGTACATACTACATACATAAAAAATAAAATATTTCGCTGAATTGAGTATCTCCTCTTTTTTTGAAGTTGGTTAAAAAGGCATTGAATTTTACTTTTTTATGATTTTCCTTGCAGGTACGAGTATCTAGTATGTACATACTAGTACACATTAACCCAATTCTAGTATTTATGTACATACTAGATAACTGTAAGGAAAATCATAAAAAAGTATAATTCGATGCATTTTATTATTTAGCGGAATATTTTTTTTGAATGTATGTTCCTCGATTACTCAAAGACGCCTGGACCGATTTGGAAAATTATTGTTTTGTTTGAAGAGGTATACATCCCAGGTGATCCCATTTAAATTTTATCACGATCTGATGAGTATCTCCAGAGATATGGAGACAAAAACTTCAAATTTAGGTTCTTATATTTTTTTAAATTATCCTAAATTAAAAACTAATAAAATTAAAATATCACATAAAACTTATAATTTAGAAAACTGGCTTGAAAAGAAAATATTACAAACTTAGAAAAACATATATAAACTGACCTGGAACTCATATATTGACGGGATGTACTTCAAGGACGGCGTTCTCTCTATTCTAAGCGTTTCTAACTTTTCCAACCCTTTAGTGGGTAATGAGGTAATAGCGGTATTACTTAAATCTCTGAAACAAAACAATATAAACAGTAGTAAATACAGCCGGAATATATTTTTATTTGTTTGCTTATTCCAAACACAAAGACACAATCTACACAAATGTTATATAGAGACAATGTGTGTTTGTTTCAAATGGATAAACTGAAAAAACTACTTCACCAATTTTTTGGATATCAAAGCTACATTATTACCGAGATACATGGGCCATTATTTCGCGGGTGCAGCCGCGAGATGGGGTTTCTAGTCAAATATAAAATTTGATCAGTTTATTATTGTAAATAACCGTATATGGCATCAAGCGTAGAGTAGTAACAAATACGTAATAGATACTATAAATATAGATTATAATATAATATAATATAATATAATATAATATAATATAATATAATATAATATAATATAATATAATATAATATAATATAATATAATATAATATAATATAATATAATATAATATAATATAATATAATATAATATAATATAATATAATATAATATAATATAATATAATATAATATAATATAATATAATATAATATAATATAATATAATATAATATAATATAATATAATATAATATAATATAATATAATATGATATAACGTAATATTTTCATGTAAAATAATGTATCTGATTTTAAGTTCCTTAAAAGTCGGCAACGCATCATCAGCGGCCACGGTGTTGCAAATGTTCATAAGCGACGAGGCGGGCCGTCAGCTTGATAGCCAACTATTTCATGAAAAAATCGCGTAAAGTAGCTTATGGCTACGATATGTCTAATTGTGGCTCTACGATGTCATTGATACAAGCGTAGCAGTCATGCGCGTAACAAACGTAGCACATGCTACACAGTGTGTAGCGCCGTAGAATTACGCATTTCTTATATAATATTATTCTCTGGTAGAATGATGACAACGGCTCTGCGGCGTAGCGACGACGCTACGTGGTTGTAGTTAAACAAATCAAGTGATATGTTTTCAATTTTAAGGTGATGCACATATATTTTTAATTTCAATGTAAAATAATTTTACAAATAAAGCTACGTGGCTCCGTAGCCGTAGACCCTAAGCGCTACAGAAATGAAGACGTTTTTAAACTGTGATAGAAGTTATTCGACACATATTTATCCATATCTCACATTTTGTTACAGTAAAAAAAGTAAAATGTATATTTTTCTAATCTTTAAATAGTATAAAACAAATAGTAGGTCCCGCTGTCTGTACGCTTAGATCTTTTAAACTACGCAACGGATTTTAATGCAGTTTTCAGAAATAGATAGAGTTATTCAAGAGGAAGGTTTTAGGATTTAACACGGGCAACGCCGCGGGTCGCAGCTAGTTAGTTATAAACAGTTCGGTCGGTACTTACAGTTGTCTTAATAATAAATTTCCTGAAAATGCATTATCATCTAACCGCGTCAATCTCGTGTTGCCTCTGAAGCTCCTGAAACAACGCAAAATAAAATAAATCGTAATGCCTGAATATACACAAAACAAATATACATCCAAATTGGGAACCTCCTCCTTTTTTGAAGTCGGTTAAAACTATAGAAAGTTATCGAAAATGTCATATACCTAACCAATTTTTATTGGTAGGTTACTACCTACCGACTGAAGTGACTAGCGTCATCCGTCAGAGAACCATAGTTATCGACATAGCTCAAAGGATTAGCAAGCTAAAGTAGCAGTAAGCTGGTCAAATCTGTCGTAGAACCGATAACCGTTGGAGTAGACGTGTTCTACAGTGGAGACCACGGCGCGGCAAACGTAGTGTAGGGCGCCCTCCAGCTAGGTGGAGCGATGATATACGTAAGCTGTCTGATAGCGGTTGGAAACAAAGAGCTGAAGATCGAGCTCAGTGGCGTGCCATAGGTGAGACGTATGTCCAGCAGTGGACAGAGATAGGCTCATGATGTTGAAAGTGAATAGGTAACTTACAATTTAGATATCTGTGCGTTCTTGAACGCAAAAGCAGGTACTTCCTCTATGAGGTTGTAGCTTAACGATCTGTAAAGTAAAACATTATTTAGCACAGTAGAGATACAGTCATTTAAATTTATTTACAAAAAAGTGAAATAGCAAAAAATACAATTGGCAAATAATTTAGGTATAACAAAGTAAAGCGCATTTCAGACGACGCTATATATTCCCAGACCTGTGACTATTCCGCTATATAGTATAGCATGACGAGCAAATTACAAGCCAACCGGCGTATTTAGGTATAGTATAGCTAAGTGTGAATGTGTTCTAAATAAATGTACGAGTGATCGATATCGATGACGTGGTGATTGATGTTGTTGTGCTGTGAACTATATGCTATACGCTATCATGTTAAAGCGTAGTCTGAAATGAGCCTTAGACTCTTAAAGCCAGCTTTTCACTATGGGATATAATGTAAATTACATCTTGAGCTATATATTACGTCCCGCGATAGGTGTTTACACTGTAAGATATATAGTTCAGCTTTGATTGTCTATGGTTTTATTCAAACACCGGCTAAATACACTAACGGCCTTACTAATAAAAATTTGCCTATACGTCTGTTAAACGGTTGTGCAGTTGCACAAAGAATAAGCGCTTAACACGCGTCAATCTATTGTTTGACTAATAAACGTTGAATAGGAGGTGGGTATCTACATAGACGTTTAACACTTTTTTATTTTTCATCTGGCAACTATTAGTCAATTCGTTTAGAAACTGGTTTACGTCTTAAATAGTTCCGTAAATTATTATTTCATAAAGTTTACTAATTATTAATATTAGTCATGAAATTTTATCCCAGGCTGTTTAAGAAATGGACAGCCTCCTTTGATAATGGCACATCTGTATACCAACTTTATCCAAGGCTTACGTCAAAAATATTTTTATTGGTCAGCTTTTGTGGTATACAACGTGTGTACAGAGTGAAAAAAACTTTATTAGTAAGGCCGTAACTGTGTAGAGCCATAATAAAAATTTAAAAAAAAACTGAAGGCGAGGTAGGGGGAGGCACGGTGTCCGGGGACGTGAGGTAGTATATATACCTTTAAATATCGCTCAGTCGTTCGAATAAATATTTATAGCTTGGGACGTAATATATATTATAGCATAGTGTAAACTGTCTCATACAAAATGTATGACGAGCGATAAAAAATTATATCTCAAGATTTAATATACATTATATTATATCCCATAGTGAAATAGAAGAATATATTGTGTACTAACAGAAAAGAAAGAGACAGAAACTAAATGGAACCAAACACAAGTATGTATACTTATAGCCAAATGAGCAGATGTATTCTTTACCGTAAAACCTTATTTGCCTATAATAGAAGCTACCACTTTTACTCGACAAATAATTAGTGTTAATAAGACTTCGAGCATTTACCAATGGAGATGTTAACGCAAGGCGTACCCCTCTGCTGGCCATATAGCCATTTTTGGCCATATGAGCGTGCGTAACTACGCTGTATTTTTAATACTGTGTGCGTGTTTCAAGCTAGTGTTCGGGATCGTTAAAGTGAGTGATTTGTTTGTGTGCAATGCGTGTTTACCTCGTCCCCCGTAAGTATCGGCAGAAAAAAATGTTTGCGGATTACAACGTTAACATCTCCATTGGTAAATGCTCAAAGTAATAAGATAAAGATTGGGAAAGTGAAAATGAATAATAGGAAATGTCAAAAATTCTAAATAGTTTTTGACGCTTACAAAAGTATTTCAGTAGCTACACATCAATCAACATAAATATTGGAAATACGATGTTTAGTTTGTGTACATATAAATTCTAATTACCAAAAAAATATAAATTGAGTTATCTATCATCGCAAAACTTGACAAAAATAAAAAATCTCAAAAGGATAATATATATATATTATACTTTTGAGTATATATAATAGTACTAGTAGTAGTATACTAGTAGATTTACTACTAGATTATATTATATTATATTAAATTAAATTATTATATTATAATAAAATTAAGATTATATACTACTAGATTATATAATAGTACTCTGTCCATAACTATATACGGACTTTGGTAAAACACAAATCTCAATAACTTTGTGAATAATAAGTGAAAGAAATCCTGACGGCGCATTCTTCATTTGCAGTCCCTTAAGATGTCTTTAATATTTGGTGGTGTATAATTATTTGTTATCTTAGCTCTTTATTGTCAAGCGGTCATGGTTTACGAAAAGTAATCGTAAGGGACAAATTTTTAAGTTCGGGTAACAATGAAACGTAAGCAATCTTAACTAACATTATAAAGAGGAAACATTTTATTTTTTGTTTGTTTGTTTGTTACGATTTATCTCAAAAACTGCTGGACCGATATTAATAACTCGTTCATTAATGGAAAGCTACATTATCAGCGAGTAATAAAAGCTATATTTTATGCCCGTGTTCTCACGGGTACGGAAACTACGCGGGTCAAACCGCGAGGTGCTGCTAGTCTAAAATAAAATAAAATAGCACATAAAGGTATGTACCTAGTGACTTACACTTGGTCTGCCCTCACGTGGAGCGCGTGCGTAGGGATGTGCTTAATGTGGTTACCTTCCAAGTCTCTGTCAACATAACATGTACAAGATGTAAGATGTACCTAATCATAGTTTTAGAAATTGTAAAACTGTGATGTAGGGAGTTGTGAACAGTACAAATCCTTACGCGGGCGCCAGACATAGCTTCAAAGATTTTCACATATCTTTGACGACTTTGCAAAGCTTTTGAACACATATTGACGTAACCTTCCCGACTTGCTTCGCAAACATTTTTCTCCACAGTATGCTGGTAGACAACAAACAAGATGAACGACGATTTCCGCTCAACAACGCTCGAGCAACTGAACACTGAACAAGTGTGGCAAGCTACGCAAACTTTTGAACACATTCAACTTTGAACGCTTTGATGTGTCGAAAAAGACCGACACCGCATGGCAAAGTGCAAATCTTTGCTCAAACTTTGAACACATACCCAAAGTCCCGTGCCACACTTAGCAATGAAACATGTGTTCAAACATGTGAAGCTAAGTCTGGCGCCGCCATTAGGGCAAATTACACCAGTGCCTGATATAGTTATAGATATATTTAAAATATGACAACATATAAAAGTTGTCATAAATCTGTCAGAAAAGCACCTAACTAATACAGTACAGACTCTAATGTATACTTACATAGCTTGTAAGTAAGACACGTTAGCCTTCTTGCTGTCGTGAACGTGGCTCAGGTTCGGCACTTCCAATAGGCCCGATGTTGTTATCATACTGAAAGGGTTTAGTCAATTATTTAATAAAACTATGTATATCTAACAAAATGCAATTGAATAAGATCGTTTAAAATACTAAAAGATCGAGTTCCAGTGAAAACCAGCGGTAGTGGTCCGAGCGCTCAAAACGAGAACGAAAGAGGGTAGTCCGTTTCGTTTGCTTGTAAACATTACTTCGACCCGCAATCTACAGTTCATCCGTGATCATGGCGCTTGCAACAGAGCCGAAATATCGGAAACTCATAAATAATAATAATCATGGTAAATATTCCGTTAGTAGTTCTAATAATAAAAGAACCGACTTCAAAATCCGCGCTAATAATGATTAGTACCAAGTTTGAGGTGTTTATCTCCATATCTCTGGAGATACTTATCAAATCTCGATGAAATTTCATTGGTACTACGCTTTGGATATCTCTTTTCTAGCAAAAAATAATCATCAAAATCGGTTCATAAACGATAAAGTTATCCGCGAATTATTCTGTGCGAGTATATAGAAAACGGGTTGGGATAGTTGCGTTTTGTAGATTGCCTCGATCGTCTCAGTGCCGTCTTCCTATATCAGATTCAAACTTGATCACATCTCCACGTGAGGTCAAGGGCTTGTCTATCAGACATTAAAAAGTTATGCTGTGTAATAAATTAGTAATAATAATAAATAAATAACGTACTATCGGCAGTTTTATGGTTCATCAATTATTGATTGGTCTCTTTCATTAAGTCAAAGCATGAAAACTGATCACGTGAATTATTGAGCAGATTACTATATTAAAGGCCAATTTCACCAGTTCCTTATAGCTCTAGGCAAACTTCTATTCTGACAGATGTTTGACAGATTTAATTTCATTTTTTTTTTTTTTTTTTATTTTTTTTTATTTTAGTTTTTATATGGTGCCATCTGTCAGGTAACTATCTGGAACTTTATCAAGCACTGGTGAAACTGGTCTTAAATTTAAAGTTAGTAAAGGAGACAATCTGCTGCCAAAACATTACGGTGTTCTGGCAGCACAGAGTCAGAGTATTCTAGGCCTTGCGTGTTCAACATCCTCGACCACATCGTTGCTTACCACCAGGCGAGATAGTGGTTAAGTTGCAAACGTAAGCCTACAGTGTAGACCCTACACGATATAAAAAAAATAAAAATAAATGTTTTTAATTCTGCATTATATTATGATATTGCGGATACCCAGCGTGTGTTACGCTAAAAAAAAGAAATATCACCGAATGTGCCTTGTTTTAGTATTCTTTGTATTACTAGTATTGCCTTTCTAATGAAACCGGTTTGGTGGTTTCAAAGTCTTTAACGGACAATAGGTACAAACAAATTTTATTTATATCTATACTAATATTATAAAGAGAGAACATTTATATTTTTGTATTTTTGTATGTTTGTAATGATTTGGCTCAAAAACTACTGGACCGATTTAAAAAATTCTTTCACTTATATATAGAATAGACTTTCAAAATGAAAATAGGCTATATATTATCCCGTTTAAATCAAAGGTACATTCGTGGAGACCTAATTTGCAACCTAAGTCGACAAAAAAAACGGTCGAAAAAACACGTTTCTTACGAACGCTGCTCAATTGAAAATAGATAGAAGAATATTTTTTATGGAAGAGTTGTACAACTTAATAAGACCTACAAAAAAGTCCGCGACAGCATATGTCTATCTCTGAAGGTTGACTCACAGTAACCATTTTAATCTTTAATTTTTTGTTAAAAAATATTACATAACTTCCAAGGCTACTTTCAAGTATATAGTATTAATCCTTATCCAAATAATTACGTTAATTAGCTTGGCCACATATTATAGATTAAAATTGGCCTTTACAGTATATAATTCAAATGAAAACTCTAGAAGATATCACGAATTTCACATACACGCGTCGCAAAATTAATAAAATATTTGCAGTGTAACCACAGATTAGTTCATAGTTATTATGAAAATATTAATAAAAGCTTAGCTATTCTGTAGATCCCCACCGATCACAATCAATTTGAAGTCAATATAGTATAATAATATGATCTATTGTATAAAATGATCTATATACCTATATAATATTATAATATTTTAAACCACCCCGACTGATCTATATAATAATAATAATAAGTTATTTATTGGCTCATAATCAAAGCTTAAACTAATACAACAGACCATAAACACCCTTACACTATTTAAACAATAATAGTTTTTTTTTTTTTTTATGCAGTAAGTATTTAAAAGAATTTGGACATCATGTTATAATTTTAACATTAACTTGGCTCAAACGGGTCACTTAAATATTAGTATAGGTTCATGTCTGCGGCCTAACTCCTAACTAGGTTTCCCTGTATTTAGGATATTATAACCCATCCAGTCACCGACTAATTAATTTGATTTTAAATTGTGTAGTTATTTTTTTTTAAGATGCAATTTACTCAATCAACAATTAATACTATATTGATGGTAAGGTAGAAAATATTATTTTGTTTCCAAACAGTTAGCTAAATTATGGAATACTATCGTTATGTTTCTAATACTCAAATTTAGCACTCGAAATATTCTACTGATGCAAATAAGAAAATAAACTTTAACATACAATAATAAAAAAATCTATTAAAGAGAAAAAAAAAATATCGAGTAGACTTACCAAGCGTATTGTTCCAAGTCCGACATATCTTTATTCGACATAATTTATGCACACATTTAATAAACTTACACTCTATAGATCTATAAATAATCTTTTCATTTAAAGCGTTCCAATGACTCTAAACACGTCATTTAGAATCTGAGCTGTAAGTTGGTGAGGATTTGAGTATTCTGTAGAGTCCAGGAGATGTCCCAGCATCAGGTCAATGCTTCCATGTTCTTACAATATCGTTGAAGAAGAAGATTTTCGAATTGATCAGACCTATGAAAGTTGATTTCATAGCGCAATTAACTAGAAACAAGCTCATAGTGTTATAACGATTGAACGAATTTTCATAAATCAAAGCTACTACTAGAACACTCTCGATGAAGATGAACAAACAAAAAAAAACGATCAATAAGAAAATCAAAATCGGTTCATCCGGTTGGGTGCTAAGATGCTACAGACAGACACACAGATACACACGCTAAACGTATAAACCCCTACTTTTTTCGTTACGTCGAGGTTACGGCGGCAGATGTTCTCCTAGGTGGTAAGCTATTTTTCAACCGACTTCCAAAAATAAGGAGGTTCTCAATTCGTCTGTATGCTTTTTTTTGTGTGTGTATGTTACGTGATTACTCCGTCAATTGTGTACCGATTCGAATGATTCTTTTTGTAACGGTAGGGTACGTTTTCGAGGTGGTCCCATTGTAATTTCATCGAGATGTGATAAGTATCTCCAGAGATATGACGATAAACGTCTCAAACTTGCTACTGAAGTTGACTCGGGGGGCATTGAAGTCGGTTGTTTTAGTCAAACTATCTTAATTATTGGTAGATCTAATGAATGCACATAAAACTTTCATTGGTAGGTATATAGCTAGGATTAGAACCAACGACCCTCGGGTCAGAATCAGGGTAACTATCCTTTACGCCAAAGGGCCGTCCAATATCACTACGTAAGTATTATAAAACAAAGTCCATCACTGCGTCTGTCTGTCTGTTCGCAATAATCTCAATAGCTACTGAACGGATTATCATGCGGTTTTTACCAATAGCCAGAGTGTTTATGAGGAAGGTTTAAGTGCATAATTCGTTAAGGTTTTGTGTAAATTGGTTGAAATATGACGATGATTGTTAAATATGTTAAAATTTTATATTCGATGCAACACACAGATGCAAATTTTGTAGGCATATATGTTCTACCCGTGCGAAGCCGGGGCGGGCTGCTAGTGTTTTATATATCTTGAATTAAGTTATTGTTATTGTCACTCACGAGGGTCAATAACAATAATAAATCCACCAGTATTACCTTCCCAACCTCAATTTAACGCATGATCCCTGGGTGGTGCAAAATAGGTGACCACTAGTGGTAGGCCTCGGCTGGGGCTTGAAACACCCGGTGGGTGAACCAATCGGCTTGCCAAGTAGCTTGCTTGGAAAACTGATTTCTTTTTAATAATATTGGTGTTGATAAGTATAAATATAAATACAAATATTGAGGCGGCAATAGCCCAATGGATAGGGTGCCGGACTGGCGATCAAGAGGTCGTGAGTTCGATCCCCACCCCACCCATTGCACTATTGACGTGAACCCACTCCAGACACAAGCATATTTAGCTTAGTTGGAGGGGTTAACAAGAATACTAGTAATGTGCAACCCACATTGCGAGTAATCTTTTATTAAAAAAAAAAAAAACAAAAAAAATATTTAACATACTGTTATAGTTTACACAATAAATTTTGAATCCATAGACTCTTGAACTTGCATAGCTGTGTAATTTATGTTTCTTTTAAGTGTTTACACACTTTGTATTTTTTTACATTGTTACACACAATCCAAAATTTCATCGTACCGACGGGATTTGATCCCGCAGCTTCCTGGGAAACATGCCCAGGTGCTCTGACTCCCAGGAAGGTGCGGGTACGAATACGTCGGTACGTTGAAATTTTGGATTGTTTGTAACATTGCAGCATAGCTGTTCCTCAGAAGCCAGTGGCTACTTAGGGTATGTGGATTAGACTAAAGTTGGTTGTCCAGCGCCCTGACTCACTATGTTCTTCCATTTCTAAAGAAAGACAATTCCATCTTACATCATCGCATTACATGAGGTGAGTTCTGTGGGTGAGATAGCGGTCAAGTACCTTCTTAAATGTGCCTTCTAGATAGATAGATAAAACTCTTTATTTGCACACCAAAAGAACAGAAACAATTTACATCAAACTATAAGTAATGCAAAGGGCGGTCTTATCGCTTAATTTCTTCCAGACAACCGAAATAGTAAAGAAGAAAATTACGAGACTGTGAAGGACGGTGGTGTACCAGTGTGTGTTCTACATATGCAGTTATAATAAAATGCGCGATAAATGTTTGCCGCAGATAAGCTCCGAGAAGCATGGCAATTAGATAAGCTTAAGGCGTATTTCTATAGATAATTTATTGGATATTTACATTGATTATATATCATAATAGAATAACGCCAGCTTTGTTATGAATATAAACCGGCCAAGTGTGACTCGCACTTACACGCAAAGGATTCCGTATAGAAAATGTCACACAATGACCCGTGGACATGTTATTCTGTATGTTTATACTGAAAAATTATTAAATGCTCAAAAAGTAGCTAATGGAAATAGTAAAACAAAAATTTAAACAAAAAACATCTATTTCTGTCTAACAAAGAAATCAAATTTAACAAAAACAATGAAAAAATCAATATATATAATTAAAATTACATTATTAGATATGGTTATAAATATTTTTGTCGGAAAACGGAGTATTAATCTTTTTTTAATTTTACCAAACCCGAAAACCGGTTCCTACAAATTTAATCCCGAAATGTTCGGCATTAGAATTTTAACGGGATTCCGAATTGAGTCCTCGGGTTGTGTACCACCGTAGAATATTTTAATAAGATCGAGCTAAAAATGTCAAAAAAACTCACTTTTTGTTCCCCATTGTTTATTTTTTTATTATTTGTTGTTATAGCGATCATAGTACTAAGTAATACACCCTTTGTGAAAATGGTTTGTATCTCAAAAGATACTTTAAACCTGTGACAGACAGACGGACTGACATCGGAGTCTCAGTAAAAGGGGCCCGTTGGCACCGTTTGGTCGCCATAGCTCTAAAACTGCTGACTGTATCTAGTTCAAACCAATTTTCGTTTTTAGTTTTTATTAAGATCTACAGCATATATTTTCTTTAGATTTTTCACTCCCATACTTTAATAGTTAGAGGGGGAGGGGGACACACATTTTACCACTTTAGACGCGCCTATCTTTCAAATGATTGACTTTGAGAAAAAATGATTTTAGGAACCTCAATGTCATTATTCAAGACCTATCCATACACGTATAGGTTGGAAGAAAAACAAAAAATTTTGTTCCGTTCTATGTATGGGATGCCCCCCCTTAAACTTTTATATTTTTTATTTTTGTATAAAACTCGGAAAGCGGTTCACAGAATACATCTACCTACCAAGTTTCAATTCTGTAGTCCTAACAGTTTCGGAATAAAATGGCTGTGAAATACGGACGGACAGACAGACAGACAGACAGACATGAAGAATCTATAAGGGTTCCGTTTTTTGCCATTCGGCTACGGAACCCTAAAAACGGTATTGTTGTTTTCACGACGAATGGCTAACCAACGAAAGTTTTTCGCAGTGGCTTACCAAAGAAGACGATACAACGGCTTTTTGTAAAATGTGTAGAACCTCATTTACTGTTAAACACGATGGGGTGAAAGCTGTTAAACACCATCAGCAAACCGAGGGACATGCTCGAAAGTGCCAATCAGCCAATCATTCGTCGCTTATAAATAATTTTTCATTAAGATTGGTACTGCAGAAGAAGAAAAAGTCGCGAATTTTTTTAATTTTTTTTTATTCAGCATAATAACCAGAATAAATTTGTTGTCCGGTTAAGGCGGCCAGAAAATTTGGCAACCCTGCATGGAACCCTAATAACGATACGCTATTTGATGGATTACTATTTATACGAAACAACGCAACTGATGAAAGTTTGACGATTTCACTGTTCTCTATTTTTAGCTGAACCACTTCAGAATGGATAGGATCAGTTTGTTTGTTTTTCTTTATTGTAGACGAGTAATCGTTTGAACTTCTCTAATGGTAGGACTTCTGATATTCCACCTGGGGCGGTACCACCATTATACCAGTTACTCAGTGCACAACAGTCATGCCTGCTGGTAAACGATGATGTGGTCTACGATGGTGTGCACGCTAGGCCTAGAATATTCTGACTCTCAAGAGCTGATTGCTGCCGGAACTTTGTAAGGTTATAGCAGCAGAGATTTATCCTTGATGGTGGTATGGTACTTTTTGATAGTTAGTTAGTCGGAACATCGATATAATATGCTGCTACCTGTGGACGAACACCCGGGCTAGGATTTGAACCGGTGACATCAAGTCGCCCGCTTAGAAGTCAAGCCAACAGGGTTCTCGGTTTTCGGATTGTCCGATATGGTGTTGTTAGTAGATAAACTTAGCACCTAACCTCTAAATAACACAAAAACAACATACATACGTACAATGTGCGTAGCTCGGGCAGAGCGGGTAGTTTCGCAATTCGGTGGAGCAACGGCGCTTGCGATATAATACTGAAATAAAAAAAAAACGTTACATTAGTTGTACGCCTACCGTACTCGCAACTCAAGAATAAAATAAATACATGCATAAATTATTACTACCTATAATGATTAACGAACGATTTTGTATGTGTATACAAAATCGTAATTATGGCCGGGGTAGGCCTGTCGTACTCCGCGCTGTAGCTATGAAAATATTAGTACATACGCGGCAGCCGGGCGGCTACAAGTTCAGTCAGTAGTGTAACGCGCGCTTACGATGTGACGCGCGCCTTTACTTTACTATTCAATCTGTTTTCTCACAACACTCAACCTTACGTAAGAGACAGCTGACGGCCCGCTAGCTGACCGAGTGATACAGAATCTCGCAGCGCGGACGTACGGTGCAATTTACGGTGCGTAACAGGCAGTTCCAAGTTACTATTAGCTTATTCTGTGACGCAAATTCAAGGACGCATCCGAGGTGTGTAGTGTATTTTGAACGATACCTACGTTGTAAATAGGTTTAATCTCGCATTTTTGATCGCAGGGAGTGCAACTTCTGTAATCTACTATTCATTATTCTGTGGCCTGGGTTACATAATATGTTTCCGTAGTTGAGTCACATTGAGTTTCGTAATTATGGTCTGAGTAATATGTTTCCGTAGCGGGGTTTCGCAAGCATGGGCGAAAGTATTAAGAAGGAAAAGAAATAACAAAATAGTATATTACCATACGTGTAACTTAAGTTAAGTAGTATATTATTGCACGGATGCTAACTCATGCAGACTTAAGTCACGAGTATTGTATATTATTTTATAGCTGTCAGTGTGACAGCCCGATAAGCCCGCACTTTACGCCTGCCACGCTTTTCTGTCAAATAGAAGATTATTGCACGGCGTGAAGTTGTCACCCGTGCGCAGCGAGGGTGCTAAACGTCTTGCAATAATCGACTATTTAAGTCACGGAAAAGCGTGCGTAAAGTGCGGGATTAGGTCACACTGTGCTTTAAAAAAATATATGCATACTTACAAAGATTTGAGATTGGGCATCTTAGTGAGATCATTCACAGCTATATGTTCTAGTTTGGGTGCGTCTATCACGGATCTGTGAACAAAGAAAAGCATAAGTAAACAGTAAAAGTAAAGTAAAGTAAAATTAATGAGTATTCCTAAATGGAGACGAGGAGAGGAAATGTTTAAGCCATTTTAATTTTACTACCAACATGTGCATCAGGATTTGACCAAGTTGGTGTATTATCAACCGAATTCCAAAAAGTAGGAGGTTCTCATTTCGTCTGTATGTTAATTTTTGTTTTTTTTTTGTGTGAATGTGACGCGATTACTCCGACAATTGTGAACCGATTTGAATTATTCTTGTTTAAATCGGTAGGATACGTTTCCGAGAGGGTTCCATTGTAATTTCATCGAGATCTGATAAGGATCTCCAGAGATATGACGATACACGTCTCAAACTTGCTACTGAAATTGACTCGCGGGACATGGATGTCGGTTGTTTTAGTTTTTATCTTAATTATTTTGTTCCCTTTGACACCAAACTCGTAGCTTGTATAAATAAGCTAACCTGTTATACTTACACGTATTATAAAAGCTACAGAACCAATTTTAACGTATTCTCTACGTACCCTAACAGCGTTTGTCCACAGCAACGGCACATGAGTAAAGAAGGAACAGAGACAAAGCTTCATACAACTGCGCTGTCATGATGACGTAGACGCACGTGTGTGCGTGAGCACCAGCGGCCTGTGTGCCGCCTGTCAAGTACGGAGTGAAACCAGTTTATAGTGGCTCGGCTGGTGCTTTAACACAGGGCTGTCGCTCTTCTATATTGCCCGGTCTGAGGAGGCTCAATGAAATTTCTTGACATATCATGACAATTTTTTTTAAAGCTGGATAGGCAAGCATTTGACCACTGTCTCACCTGATGTTAAGTGACGATGCGGTCGATGTGGCACGCTTACATTTCATGCCATTTCGTCACATTTTATGAAATTTCGTGACATTTCGTTACTTATTGTAACATTTCACGACATTTCACGACATTTTGTGACATTTCGTGACATTTGATGACATTTCGTGACATTTATGACGTTACATGACATATGGCACATCATGACATTAAATGACATTTTGTGACATCTCAAGATCATGATCGACATACATCTTTGTCGACATTGATGAAGCTTGACGAATTAAAAAACAGGTCATGTTTACTTGAAGGAGGATTTTGTTACGATGAAGATTTTTCTTGTTCTTTTTTTGTACCAACCCTACAAGAATAGGTAAACATTTTTTCCGTTCCTAAGAAGGTTTGTCTCTGTTCCTTCTTTACTCATGTGGCAACGGCACCGGGACGTCAACAGGAACAAGATGACGGCGCCGAAGTAGCGGTTCATATGTTTAGTATGGCAGCTTGTCCACAGCATGACCGGCAACGGGCGACATCATCCCGGCCGCCAATATTTCGAGTATATCGGCGCGACCGCTGGAAATCGGCCCGAGATTCTGACGGGCCGATGTGCCGGCATTGGCTGGCAATACAAAACACGTTTGATCTTGTCCACACACTGCCGCCGCCCGTCGCCGTTCGATCAGTTATTGTTTTTTAGTCTGAGGTTGTTTGTTTTATTTATAGATAAATAAATAAATCCATAGGGAAACGCATCTGCCACGCATGACAGCTAGAAGAAACAGAACCACCGGAATCGGTGGCGGTGGACAAACGCTCTGATGTTAAGTGACTATCATCATATTATGTTACTCTTTGGTAAGTACTTACAAGTGTTCAATAGCGAGCAGGTTGTATCCAGCTGCTTCTATAGTCTTGGCGCTGAGTTTCGTGATGTTGCTCATGTGAAGCACCATTGACCCACTCTCTGTCATCGTGGGGGGCTCGCCGTGACCGCCCTTGCAGACTGCAACAAAATACATAACAATTAGAGCTAGTTTCACCGGTTTCTTGGTAAAGTTATCTGACAATTATGGCATATAACGCTATAGAGTCTGTGCAAAAAGAGAACCGTCGTGGCTTTGCGATGAACTAACATTCAGAGGTAAGGAAGGTATATACCTACCTACTACCAATTGATATTGATAAGAGTAGGTACCTACCTAGGTATCAAACATTTTTAGTCGTATTGGCAATGACAGAGCAATGTTGTCAACGCAACAAAAACAGTAAATTAGAACCACCAACACGCGCACCATCAATTTCTGCGACGGTTCACTTTTTGCACAGACTCTATATAAGTTGTAGTTAAGCCCGCCACATATATACGAATCAAAGTCGAATCGGGATTCCGTCGCCGGCCACACACATTGTGAATTCCGTTTCGAAGAGAAAATTTCGAACAGAAAATTATCGTACGTATTATATGTGAAGTAGTCTGAGTATTCGAAACGGAATTTCGTAAGTATGTGGCCGGCCTTTATCTGGTAGATAAGTTTTTAGGCGATACCCTCGACTTTATTAGGAAATGGTGAAACTAGGCCCTAGGCGTCATGTTATAATTATTTTATATTTATAAACACCCTCTATCTACGAAGACATATTCGATACAGTTCAACGAGTTGTACTTAAAAAAAAACATACAGACAAATTGAGAACCTCCTTCTTTTTTGAAGTCGGTTGATAATTTGTGGTATTGACAAATAAATTTAATGAACTCGGAAGTTTCATTTCTAACGCGTAGCTATTTACGCACCCTCTTTCCTTTTTAGGGTTCCGTAGTCCTGACATGGAACCCTTATAGTTTCGTCATATCCGTCTGTCTGTGTGTCTGTCTATCTGTCCGAGGTTTTGCTAAGACTGTTAATAATAGAAAGCTGTAATTTTGTGGGGGTATGTTTATAAATTACGCCGGAAAAGTGCTGAAACAAAATTGTGAAAAATATTTTTTTTAGGGTAGCTCCCCTATATGAGAAGTGGGGATGAATTTTTTTTTCATCGTCTACCCCGTCGTGTGGCGTATCGTTGAATAGGTCTTTTAAAATGACTTCAGGGTTGCTAATACCATTTTTCGATTGAATGCTCCATTTACGAAATATTAAACTTTAAAGTGCAAATTTTTGTTCCAGTAGGGCGTCCCCCCCCCCGTCTAAAAGCTAAACTGCTGGCTTGAAAAATCTGGAAAAATTTGTGATAATAGCGCATTTTATGAACTTGAAAGGAAAACTATAGCGGTTAAGATAACTTTATTAGTTTAGCAGTAATAGTCGTTGAACTTGGGTGTTGGATAATTTTGTACCAAAAACAAAATCCTTAGAATAAATCCTTTAAAGTGATAAAGACGGAGTACCTAGTTGCTTGTTTATAACGGGTAAAGACTTGCATTAAATAACAGGCTACTACGGAACCCTACACTGCGCGTGACCAGACACGCACTTGGCCGGTTATTTAGTTTGTTACATTGTATAATTGATATCAATTAAATCTGTGTCGTTATTATTCGTTGGAGTGACCTTTCAACATTCAAGAAAATATAGATTTAATAATCCGTTCATTCCGTACCTTAGAAATAAAAAGGGATCCCTTATAGGATCACTTTGTTTTCCGTCTGTCTGTCTGTCTCTCTTCTTTTCAGGAGGGTTCCTGAGTGTTTTCTACGGGTGTAGAGGTATTAAGTTTAAACTTATATCAATTACTCGGGTCTACGGTGTCTTTTGGCTGTGAAAAAAATCAAACCCGTAAGTCAACGCAATCAAAAGATATTATGACCGTTTAAGTAGCAAGTTTTTGCATATTTTGCGATTTCCAAAGGGAATCAAAACCTTTAGGGTACTTCCCGTTGACCTAGAATCATGAAATTTGGCATGAAGCAATGTCTTGAAGCACTTTTAAAGGAATAAATCTGAAAACCGTAAATATGAAGTTTAATAACAAAAAAAAGTTAATTTACTAAAACAAACATATTATGTGTAGTTGATGCAATAAATTTGGTTGGTACAAAGTACGTTCATAATTCTGAGTTATTTAATTATGTATGCAGTGTCGCGGGACTGATGACAGTGACAGAAAGATCGGTTGTGGGGGCACGTGAGAAATTTTCAGTAAATTATAGGCTGATTTTTGATAATATTCTTAATAACAATTACTTTAAACGTTTAGTTAAAGAACTATTGCCTGTCTAAGTTCCTTTTTTTTGTCACTGACACACTGACTGACTGATGATCAACATAATTTAAGGTACTTCTAGCCTTTGATTATATACATGTCCAGATACCGTATTAAATACACGTAACTTTCTAAATAAAAATATACCATATATAGTAGATTATTTGTTTACTTACAACAGTGACACTTGAACTACCGAGCGCGCGGAGCTCATGAAAAAATAATAAAATATGCCGGTTTGTGCTATGCTATTATGCCACAATCACGCAGGAAGGCATGATATTAATAAGAAGATTCGTTTTCATCGGTATGATTTAATATTTCTCAATCGTTTGAGTATAAAAACACGTTTTGAATTTTTCGTTGGTTAGTCGGACTGGTCAGCGTTGTCAGTTTAATAGTGGGGTAATTATCCAAATATTTCGGAACTTTTTTTCTGTGTATAACATTATAGTGTACAACATGTCACAACTATTATACAATCGTACTTTAACCGACTTTGAAAAAGGAGAAAGTATTCGAAAAGTATGTTTATTTTATTATGTTGTTACCTCAGATCGTAGACAAATCTGAACCGATTATTATTAAATTAGACTAGTAGTGTCCCGCGGCTTTGCCCACGTATATAAGTATTCTACGTCCTATTCTACCTATTGGCTATGATATGACGTTTTCCCTCACGCGTCTGTTCGTGTTCGGGGGCAGATACCGTGTTAATATGTTTTTTTATTACAGAGATGTTGTGGCCACCTTCCGTCTCCATCATCAGAGTAGCTCCATGATACCATATTTTTGTATTGTCACCAAAGATACATAACTTAACCAAATTTGAGTCAAATCGGACATTAGGAAGTAGGTCACAAAGTACTTTTCTGTTATGCTAATCAATTTGTAGAAAATGTAGTTAAATAATTAATAAATCTGACTAAAAAATCATATATAATACTAATATTATATCGATAAATTTGTACGCCGGTGACGGCAGAATATGCAGGTTCAGAATGTATTATAGATCTTAAGTATTACCATATTCTGATAAATTGAATAAATGAAATGAAATGTCTCATTTAGCTTCCAAGATTCCACCTGAACATACAGACATGCATACATAGCCATATTGCTAGTTAAATAAAAGCTTATAAAATGGGTAGCGACCACTTTAACAGCTGGCATCCCTAAACAGGCACGTATTGACAATATTTGACAGCTTTATGACAGAGTCACGCACACACAGCAAAATTTGGGCCGTTTTTTGAGTGACTTTGAAATGTCATGTTCCATCTGGACGAGTTTTAAATAATCAAAGCTTCTAGCAGACCACCCACAAGCTCCAAATTTTATACATACTTAATTATATTTTAGCCTATCAAATCGTAAAGATCTAAAAATCTAAATATATGCAATTTCAGTTACGTTTTGGAGATATACAAACTACATAAGTAAGTTTGTAATCCTATACAAATATATGCGATTACATAGTCAACTTTGTAGTTCCTGCAAATAGTAACAAGGTAGGTACAGTGCACTACGATGTAAGTTACTTACTTAGTACTTACAGTAAGCAGGAAGAATGCATACAAAAAGAGATGAGATCACATAAAAAAAATTACATGTAAAAAGCTGCAAGTTTCGCAACGCAGTTCTTATCCTACAAAAAAGTTTTACGATGTAATGTTAAACCAAGTCGGTTTAATATATAGAAGGGCTCGAGAATCTCAATTCGACTGTATTTTTTTATGTTTGTTATCCCAGAACTCCGCTATTTACTGACTGATTCGAATAAATATTTTTTCGTCAGAGTATATTTCATGTTTGGTCCCATTGGGGGATACTCATCAGACAATGCAAATATGGAAATAAACACCTAAAACTTAGTAGTGAAAAGGACTAGCGTGAAGTAGGTAGCATGGCACTTGAAGTCGTTTTGTAAGCTTATAATAATTAAGTAAGTTATTCTTTTATTTCTTTTCAAATTAAAATGTATCATTAACTTTTAATCATCTAAATAACATAAAAGCTGAAACTTGCTTTGAAGTTTTTTAAACTGTAAAATAGATTAAAATATCTCCACTAGATGGCGTTGTATGGAAGTTAGCACGCGGTGGTGTTTCATTTACCAGCATTTGCGGCCTTGAATCAGAAAGTTGAAGACTATCTGAAATATAACTAAAGGCTCGAAGATAATCAACAAAAGATTGTTGATTGTATTTTTCTCAGGCGTCATCTTTTAATGGCGCTACGTAACGGTACGTTGATTAATAACGTAGACAGGAGTATTAAATTAAGGATTCTAATCTGTCACTGAAATTTTTTAGTTGATATAAAATGAATGGTAACTGTTAATTCAATTCAATTAAATTTTTATTCAGTAAACAATATAACATTGTGTGTGAAATAAATACAATATTAATTTATGTCTAAAAAAAAACCATCACAATTAAAATTATTAATGACAAACAAAACCAAAAAAAATATATAATGAAAACAAAATTAAATTAATTAAATCGATAAAATTCATTCAGTCATTAAAATTACATATTCATGTCAAAAATAACAAATAATCCGAAAACAAAGTAACAAAGAAAAGCATAAATGTCACAAATAGCAAATAAAAGAAAAAAAAATAGCACATAAAAATGATTAGTTACTTAAGGAGTTTTGGAATTTAACCTTAAGAATATACATATAATCTAGCTAGACAGTTTTAAATAATATTTACTTTGACAAAAAGTATATATTGTGTCATGTAATTTCTTTTCCACTCATATTGACTATGTTATTAATATTTTATTATAAATTTGCATGCTGCGAAGCAGTAATTAATAAATAAAGTAAATTAATGCATATGGCACGATAACAATTTTCACTGACATCTGTATGACAACATTTTATGCAAATAAATGATTCTGATTAATAATAATTGGATTTATTATTTCCAGTTTCACTTCCAAGCTGCGCCCCGTAGCTTTGCCTTGCCCGGTATACTAGTTATAAGTGTCTTACTACCATCAAGGAGAAAATCACACAACCCTTGAGAGTCAGGGTATTCTACGCCTAGCGTATTCACCATCTTCCGACACATCATCGCTTACCACCAGACGAAATTGTGGTCAAACGCTACCCTCTTTTCTAGTTGATGAGGTATGAGACCAACTTTTACATCAATCGATTCAAAATTTGTGCATAGCGGCGGATACATTCGAATTCGGAATCATTGAATTATTATGACTAGCGTAAACTCACTGTTCGGAAGCTTTATTTCAATATCGAATTGCTAAGATCTGAGTCGAAGGAGAGGCAGTTTCCGAATCCGAATATGCTTTCGAATGATTGAGAATCAGAGGGGTAGTAGAATATTTTATAAATATAATTTTTCGCCACCATAAAATGTACTTTATTTTGCTATATATTTATAATTTGAACGAGATCAAACCAAATTTTGTTGAAATTGTTAATTGAGATCTATGTATATCGACACCATATATATTTTTTAGATTTTTCACTCCCTTACTTTAAAAGTTAGAGGGGTGGGAATATTTTACTACTTTAGAAGTGTCTATCTTTCAAGTGATAGACATTGAGAAAAAAAGGTTTTAGAAACCGCAATGTAATTTTTAAATAAATAAATAATTGTTTATTTCAAGTTACTAAGACTCATATACACAATCGACAAATTAAAATTAAATTAAAAATAACTAAAATAACATAACCTAAATTAAAGACCTAGACACCAACCACACCACGCACGTATAGGTTTGATGAAAAAAAATAAAGTTTTAGTTCTATGTAAGGGGAGCCCTCCTTAATCTTTTATTTTTTTGTTTTTGTACAGTCAATTTTAATTTTCAGAATCGATCATCATTCGCGTCACAGAATATACCTACCTACCAAAATTCAAGCGTGTAGTTTCGGAATAAAGTGGCAGGACATACGGACAGACGGATAGACAGACCTTAGTACGAGTTTTTATACTAAACTCGATATTGTATATAGAAAAAAATGTGTATGAAAAACAGGACAGTGCCTCTAGTGGTTTTCACATTTAACTGAATTTAGACATTTCAGACCAACCAGGGAGCCAGAATAAGTCGAAAACCATGTGAAGCGTTGACGATGAAAACTCGTACTAAGGGTACAGACATGACCAATCTATAAGGGTACCCTTTTTTGCCATTCAGCTACTGGCTACGGAACCCTAATTAGTGATTCTAAGCGGTAAGGTTTCCGGGACCAAATAGCTCACGAAATAATCAATATTCGAAATATAAATCAAACATATCCGTGCCAGAAATGTACCAGAATTGGAGGCTCGGTGAGGCATTGAATATTTTTGTACTTGTAAAATAGTTTCTAAATGCGGCTACAAGATGGCGTTATATGAAAATTAGCACGCAGCGGTGTTTCGTTTATCAGAACTTGCGGACTCTAAAATCGAACTGTGAGACATTAGCTACTTGACAGAATCGATAGATCAAACGATAAAACGTTTATTGACTAGCATCTTCTTTTCATGGTGCTTGCTTACTTGTTTATGTTTTGTAAATAAGATTATTTAAGAACCATCCAAATTTCGAATCGGTTAACAAACTAACGGAGTACACGCGTAACATACATACAAAACAAACGAAACAAATATAATAATAAAACAAAAATTGGATTTTGTCTTCTGGGCCTATTAACTCACGATTTGAGAATAAGGACCTCCGGGATGTACTAATTCATACCTACTGTAGACTATGTAGTAGATAGAATATTAATAAAATACACAAACATTTGTTCATAGAACATACCGGTCTGTAAAATCTTGTTATAGGCTGAACAAACGCGTATTCTCAAAACTTACAGCATATAGTAATAAACGTCAATGTAACTACAAACATTAGGTACATTTCCGCAGAAAGCTTCAGAAGTTTATTTCAACAACACTTGTGTACTAACATCTGGGATCTTCCAACGTACATCATTCATTTAGTATTTATCTACTGTTGACTACAATAATAATAACAGCGGATGTTGCCACCATAAAGTTGTTTATTGCAGAACTAAATATACTAAATATTTAATTACCTTTTCTCTATCGCCGTGCTGATAAATTAATTTCTTTAATAATAACCGCCAAGTGCGTGACGGGCCACGCGCAGTGTATGGTTCCGTAGTAGCCCGTTATTCAATGCAAGTCTTTACCCGTTATAAACAAGCAACTAGGTACTTTGTCTTTGCCACTTTAAAGGATTTATTCTAAGGATTTTATATTTGGTACAAAATTATCCAACACCCAAGTTCGACGACTATTACCGCTAAACTAATAAAGTTATCTTAACCGCTATAGTTATAGCTATAGTTTAAAGTTCATGAAATGCACTATTATTACGAATTTTTCCAGATTTTTCAAGCCAGCAGTTTAGCTTTTAAGGGACGCCCTACTGGAACAAACATTTTCACTTTAAAGTTTCATATTTCGTAAATGGAGCATTCAATCGAAAAATGGTATTAGCAACCCTTAAGTCATTTTAAAAGACCTATTCAACGATATCCCACACAATGTGGTAGACGACAAAAAAAAATTCATCCCCAATTCTCATGTAGGGGAGCTACCCTTAAAAAAATATATTTTTCAAGTCAAAGTCAAAGCATTTATTCAGTATATGGGCAAATTAAAAATTAGCACTTACACACGTCAAATAACATTAAATAGATCATATTCAACAAAAAATATAGATATAACAGAAACATAACGCTTTGAATTTACAAAAAAAAAACAAAGGTATTGAGCCATTCAGCTTTCATCTAGACGTCGAACGTCACACTTAAAACACATGTTTAATTCCCCTTATTAATGTAGGGTTGCCAACCGTACCATTACGTGCACCCGCAACCCAGTGCATGTTTCAGTACTTCAGACAATTTTTATCCAAAAAATTGTGAAATAATGAAACATAATAGATAAATAAAACGCAGACTAATTGCAGTACAAATCATGTTCCGAATGGAACTGATTGTCCGACTATCAGCCGCATAATACCGTCGTAACAAGATTTTATTTCACCACTTTGTCTGCTTAATTTATATACATACAATACATACAATACATACAGCTTTCTAGTATTAACGGTCTCTTAGCAAAACCTCGGACAGACAGACAGACAGACAGACTGACAGACGGACATGACGAAACTATAATATAAACTTAGAAAACATTCTAAATTAAGGTTTTAACCCTAACATAATTGTGTCACTACGAGTAGTTTAAGAGTTCTTACAGATTTCAGCCTCCATCATCAGGTCAGCTTGATGATACCGTAACAAAGCATTTTGATCTAAATTGTTAAACACAATCTAAAATTTTTATTTGCGGGTTCAAGTCCCGTTGGTACGATGAAATTTTAGATTGTGTTTAACAATTTACAAAAATATTAAGTGTGTAACACTTCAAAGAAACATAATATTTCATTTTGATCTAATTTATATATGTAATGCAAAATGCATTTCAGCCTACGAACAAAAGGGTTCCTTGTCAGGACTACAGAACACAAAAACTATACGATGCGCGGCCACAGAATACTTAATAGTACTACGTACGCAACGTTAGAGAAAAACTAAGGACATGTAAATTGCTGCTAAAAAGGGCTTGTCACACTTGACTATAAGGCCTTTTGCACGATATAAGATATTTTCTTGTCTATGCCAGACAAGAAATGTCTTGTCTAACCTATAATGCGCACGAGACAAACACGGACGACGGACGACTAGCATGCGAGTGTCTTATCACTCTTATCAGACATAAGAAAAAATATCTTGTAATATGTATGGTATCATGTAACAATCAATGCGACTGAATTTCTCATGTCTCATCAGACATAAGACACAAGAAAATATCTTATAATGTGCAAAAGGCCTAACGCTACTGAGTCCCTGTCCCAGACCTGGTCTTAGAGTAACAATTACTAAAGTATAGTCACATAAGTAAATAATTTTCTTTACTCATGTTGTATAGTTATTGTTACTTCACAATCGACAGAGTAATCGCATCACATAAATACAAAAAAAACATACACACTACTTGAGAACCTCCTTCTTTTTGCAAGTTGGTTGGAAATAAACTTTGTAGCTGTAGTAATACAAGAAGATTGAAGAAAGAAAGAAAGAAAATCAGTTTATTTGAACAGCCAGACAGAAATACGAAAGCATTTTCGCCCAAGCTAAAACAGAGACACTTCGCTCGCGCTTCGCGCTCGTTCGGACAATAAAAACTTTTAAAAAAAGGTACAAAATAACGTTAGCAGGTTATTATCAATCATTCGAAAGCAAATTCGGATTTGGAAACTGTCTTTACTTCGACTTGGATCTTGGCAATTCACAATTCTCCGATCGGTTACTTTTGATATTTCAATTCGAACAAATCTGATTTTAATTGCCAAGGTTTCCGCGACAAAATACACGGCTTTATCAATATTCAAAATCAAAAATGAAGCTTTCGAATCCGAATAGGTATTCGAATGATTTGTCCATCTGTACTCCTCTGAGGAGGACAAAATGATTATTTTGCTAACGCTATATCATGATCAAAATTGGGTCATGCGACCGACTTACAAAAAGAAGGAGGTTCTTAATTCGTCTGTATGTTTTTATTTGTATGTATGTTACGCGATTACTCCGTCAATTTTGAACCAATTTGAATGATTCTTTTTTTAATTGGTACCCTACCAATTCCAAAGTGGTCCCATCGTAATTTCATCGAGAGCTGATAAGTATCTTAAGAGATATAGAGATAAACATCTCAAACTTAGTATTGAAAATGACTAGCGCGGCATTTGTAGTTCGTTTCTAGGGTTCCGTAGCCGAATGGCGGAACGAATGTATAAAGATTGGACATGTCTGCCTGTCCGTCCGTATGTCACAGCCAATTTATTCGGAAACATAAATTTAAAAAAAGATTAAATTTGATCTTTTTATTCTATTTATAAATTTATTAGAATAATTAATTAATAAGATTAATTATAATCTTATTAATTTATAAGATTAAGGAGGGGCTCCCATATACAAGGTACTGAAACTAAAAAAAAACTTTTCATCATAGGTACCGTGCGGGGTGGGGTGTCTGTAGATAGGTCTTTAAAAATGACGAAGTTTTTAAAACGATTTATCTCAAAGTCAATAGTTTTCTGAAGTGGTAAAATGTGTGTACCAGGGAGTACACACATTTTACCAGAAGTTAGAGGGGCGGGGGCTCTAACTTCTAAAATAAGACAGTTAAAAATCTAAAAAAAAAATTATTATGTAGATCTCAATAAAAGCTTTCAACGAAATTTGATTCGATGCCAGCAGTTTTTGAGATATAGCACACTTTCAAAACCGCAAATATAACTTTGTCATTCATACAAAGACTATGAAAAACAAAGTAATTTTTTTGGTGGCGGATTTTTTTTTAATCGTAGATAAGCAAATGTTTAACCTATATTTCACCTGATGTTAAGTGAAGATGCGATCGACGATGTAGCACGCATGTTATTTTTTGCTCGATCTTATAAAATATTGTAGTGTGGTACGGAACCCTACGAGTACAAGTCCGACTTGCACTTGGCCAGTTTATTATTTTTTTCTAAACGATCTTAAATTATTAATGTGTAATGTAAAATATGCTAGCGTTATACCACTATAGCGTTGAGATGTGGCCGAGAATTAATTATGCAAGCTGTTTTTAGGTTTCCGAACCCAAAGGGTACCAACGGAACCCTATTACTGTGACTCCGCTGTCCGTCTGTCTGTATGTCTGTCTGTCTGTCTGTCTGTCTGTCTGTCTGTCTGTCTGTCTGTCCATCTGTCACCAGGCTGTATCTCATGAACCGTGATAGTTAGACGGTTGAAATGTTCACAGATGATGTATTTCTGTTGCCGCTATAACAACAAATACTAAAAACAGAACAAAGGTAAAAATTCAAGGGGGTCCCCATCCAAAAAACGTGTTTTTACTATAGCGCCATCTATGTGAACGATTGTTTAACTTATTAATAAATAATATTAATTACCTACCCTTGTGTTAACGTTCACTTAGTTGGTGTTAGAAGTTCGTTAAATATTTGTTAGATGGCGTTGTAGTTAATAAGCATGTTTGGTATTGTCACGGCAATATAATATAATATAATACTTATATATTATTATACTGAGGTTCGGAACCCTCCGTGTGCGAGACAAAAGTCTGACTCGCACTTGGCCAGTTTTATTTATCCACCTCTTGATGAAATGTGGCTGGTCCCTGTTTACATTTGTTTCTTACCTAACATTAAATTTCTATCTTTTAAAACTCGTCAATATATTGTTTTCTAGATGTTATACAATATACTTATTATATTTTTTCTATCTTTATACTTTGGGAGAGGCCTAAGTCCAGCAGTGGACTGACAGAGGCTGATGATGATATAATATACTGATCATTATTTAAGGTCTGGATGTTTCTATATTCGTTGATTTAAAAAAAAGTTCCGAACACGAGAAATTCTGATAATTTACAGAAAAACAAGCCGTTTCACGTGCAGCAATCGATTATTCCGTATCTATTTTTTATTCTGTTTTCAATCTGCACGTTTGTCTTGTACTTAGTCATCATTAAAGTAAGTTTGGCTGGCTATTCTCATTTAAATCGGACACATTCCAATTCGAAAGAATCACTTTCAATTTTTATTCATACGTGAGCTTAGCGGCCGCGGAAAACTTTCGAATAGAATCACAGATTTTTCGAATACTTAAGAGTGTCAAAAGTAATCGACTAGAACAAAGACACGAGTCGATGGAGCAGTTTCCGAATCGGAAATTGTTTTCGAATTATTGTGAGACTAAGACCATTAAGGTCGTAGCCAACTTATACAACACCGCTCCCACCCGGGAAAAATATTCATTAAAATGTAAGCCTTATAAACGTCCACTGTAGACAGATTTTACATTGACAATATAAATGAGCAGACAGCTCCCTTTGATTTTGAACCGACTTCACAAAAAAGGAGGAGGTTCTCAATTCGTCGGAACCTTTTTTTTTAATGTATGTTCACTGATTACTCGAAGATGCCTGAACCGATTTAAAAAAATCATTTTTTGTTTCAAAGGATACCTTTCCCAGGTGGTCCCATTTAAATTTTAACGAAATCGGCTGAGCCGTTTTTGATGTATCAACGTTTGTATTACGACGCATTCACTTATCTCGACGACTTACTACTAACTACTGGCACAGATTATGTAATGTTACTACGTCTACTGGCTACTTTGACTAGCGCGACGTTTGAAGTCGGTTCTTTTAGTTTTTTAAACAATTTTAAATTATAATGAACATTTTTTGCCGGCTGGGAGCGGGGTCGTGTAAGTTGACTACGAACTTTAAACCATTTATAACCACACTAAGTTATTAGTTGTAAATTGCCATACAGGTTGGCAACGACGAGACGAGGCGAAGCAGCGTGCTAGAAACGCAATAGTCTTACAATCAAGTTAAGTGCCTCGTCACGAGGTATCTACAGGAAATGGCAACGGAGCCAAGATGCATTTTTCTTGCGCTCACATAAAATTTACTGTTCTTTTATGAGTACAACATTCCTTAGCTATTGAAGTTATTATGCACCAGATTAAACAGAATTATTTTATTATGTGAAATTTATTGCACGTGCTGCGATAAATAGCTTATAAATTATAATTTATACACTTGTTTATGCCGAAACTAACGGTCGGAATAATAAAATGTTGAAAATATATTGTTATCTTGGGGAAATTCCACAGCAGTTGCAGACAGATGAATTTAATTATTGATCTATTAGAATCAGTGAGTCAAGTGTTTTATCGTAGATTGTCCTTTGCAACTACGTCAGAGTTTATCGATTTATGAATAAGCACTTGAGACATGAAAGTGCATATAATGCTTACATGAAATGAAATTAAATGAAATGATTGTTTATTCCACAAAAAATAGAGTTAACATTAGGATGTTCCAAAATATTTATTCCTTCTATTTTGACATATGAATAAGTTATACGTTGGCCTTTTGGCGGGGACGTGGTGACGTGTGTTCTTCCACGAGTATAAATGTGTAATAAATATAGATTATTATCCATTAAGTGCCGGTGAATGTGTGTGAGTATAGGGAAACAGCACAATGCTGAAAAATATGCTATTTACGTTTTTACCAAAATTCCACTGAAAATCTTCAGTAAACATTTTAGATTTTTAGTTATCGTGACTTTGAATCATGATTATAAATTACCGACTATTATACTAACTACTGTTTGTTGTCGACTGTCACGACCTAGGTTATAATCATCGTCAGTAAAGTCCACCTTTACTACCATCTTTACTGAGGATATGACTTGGACTAGACTATGACTTCAACTTGATCTAAAATGTGACTTGACCCACGTTTATGACTTGACTTCACAAAAACCTGAAGAATTTTAAAACTTGACACTGGCTAAATACACTAATCGTGTGGAGCAATAATAACACTAAAAAAAAACCTTAATTCTGTTTTTTATTTGTAGATTTCACATGCAAAATTCTGGCAGTCCAGAATTTTACATGCTGTAATAAGTAGACGTCATCGCTTACCATCAGGCGAGCGTCGTGCTTGTCCTGTTACCTAATATCATAAAAAAGTAACCCAATTTCAAGGAAGCTCACTATTGAGTATTGACGCACCTACCCTCATTTCCCAGTTGATATTGCTTGCAACATTGTCGTCTACCCACTTCAATTAAAATACTTCAACAACAGCTCTCTCTTAATTGGCTCCACGTGTTTGTGTTATATATTGACTCTGGATATTTTAGTGATGTTTGTACGCAGCAGATAGTTGCCACAAATAAGTGATCGTGACTGGAGCCAGCTAAAATGTTGACTTAACCACTTATGAATAGGACATGCATGACCTACTTGTTAGTACGTTTAAATATTTTCATATTGTCAAACGAATATGCCATGAACATAATATAGTCATCTTATATATTTCAGATCGGGAATTCAACGTGACTTACGCGATGTCGATGTAGCGATCGACATATAGGCCGAATCATTTGTTGATCGCTATACTGACATCGCATAAGTCACGTTCAATTCCTGAGCTTAAATCTTTAAAGGTACGGACACACCGCAGCGTCCTGCGTGCGCGATCTAGGCGGCGATCAGATAGCGCAGTAGTATTTGTGCCGACTGGTTCACACCAAACGCGATCAGAAAACAATTAAAAAGTACTGACATCGCGCCCGCAGATCGCAGGACGCCGCGGTGTGGCCGTACCTTCAGTTTAAAATGAACGTGAGTTTTCAACCGTCTTCCAAAAAAAAGGAGGTTCTCAATTCGTCTCTATGTTTTTTTTAAAAATGTGTATGTTACGCGATTACTCCGTCAATCGTGAACCGATTTAAATGATTCTTTTTTTTAATCGGTAGGGTACGTTTTCGAGGTGGTCCCAGATCTGATAAGTATCTCCAGAGATATGACAATAAACGTCTCAAACTTACTACTGAAATGGACTCGCGGGGCATGGAAGTCGGTTGTTTTCATTATCTTAATTATATAGATAACTAGCTGATACCCGCGACTTCGTTCACGTACACCAAGTATTTAGTAGTCTAAATGTTAATCATCATGCTTTGAAGTATCTCCTTGTTAAATTTCAGTAAGATCACATCGTCCGTTTAGGCGTGATTAGATAACAAACACGCTGAGTGACAGAGTTACAAACGTTTTTAGGGTTCCGTAGTCCTGACAAGGAACCCTTATAGTTTCGTCATGTCCGTCTGTCAGTCTGTCCGAGGTTTTGCTAAGAGACCGTTAATACTAGAAAGCTGTATTTTTGTAGGGGTATGTATATAAATTACACCGACAAAATGCTGAAATAAAATTTAGAAAAATACTTTTTTAGCGTAGCTAATAAAAAAATAAATATAGCTAATAAATAAAAAAATGTATCCCCACTTCTTATGTACATAAGATGTGGGGATACATATTTTTTTCGTCCTTTACCCCATCGTGTGGGGTATCGTTGAATAGGTCTTTTGAAATGACTTAAGGGTTGCTAATACCATTTTTCGATTGAATACTCCATTTACGAAATATTAAACTTTAAAGAGCAAATTTTTGTTCCAGTAGGGCGTCCCCCCCCCCCCCCCCTCTAAAATCAAATGCCGTGCGAATCATTTTCAGTACTAAGTTTGAGGTGTTTATCTCTCTATATCTCTGGAGATACTTGTCAGATCTCAAAAAATAACAATGGATCCCAACGAGAAGTATACTTTTTCAAACTTCCGGCGAAGGAAAAACATCGTTGAGAAACCCTCGCATGCGGGTAGGACACTATCCGTCCTGGCCAGCTACCACCCTCAAGTTAGAAAATCTGTCCCCAAAACATCTAATGTGTTCCGGCAGCTATCCTTGAGAGCCAGTTCCCATTCTAGGCATGCTCCCATTCTCGACCGCATCATTACAATCAGCACTTAAAAACAGTCAGATAGTGGTTAAACGCTAGCCTTTATGATATAAAAATAAAAACTACACAATATTTTCCAAATAGATTAAGAAATGACGGAGTTCTGAAAAAAAATACAGGCAACTTAAGAAACTCCTTTAACTTTAGAAACAAACCTTTTTTGTGAAGTTGTTTAAAAATATTATCGTTGAACGTAGAATCTTATGTAGCTATGATGGTAGCTATTAACATAAACAACAAAAGTAATTAAAAGTGGTTTAAGAGAAACTGTTATCAAAGTACAAAGTAAAAGCACAGTGGCGCACAGGCACGCCAAGTTATACTTGCCGGACTGTACCTATCTTTACTAAAAAGTTATCGCTTGGTGCAGGTCAACGACAAAAGGACATTTAATTTAGTCAGCTATCTCATGATGACATTATGATCATTATGAAAATATAAAGATAAATCCATGTAAGTATTTAATCTACTGATTACGTTATTTATATATCCAGAAATGATAACGTTATTCTAAAGATAGAACGTTCTTGTTAACGGTGAAACGTGGATTATGTGACGGTTTAGTGTTAATCGCCGGCTTACCTGCGACTTATAAGTAGCTAAATAAATAAAGTAACCGCATTCTATAATAGCATACCTGCTCAGAATCTTACTTGTAGTTACTAGACCTTATATATACTTAAAAGGAAATACATACGTACATGAAAAATATTGAGTTTTTGTTTTCTACTTGAATTTGACAGCACTACTGTAGACTAAATAATAGTACAAGACGGCACTAAAATTCCTGGCGTCTCTATTCTACGTAGACAGAGAAAAGAATAGACCGCGGGTAGCTCTGTCTCTTTCGCACATTAAATAGGATACACTATGGAGTTATTCCATGTAACGGAAAAGGACAAGCTATAGTATTTCCCTCTCTCAGTGCGTGCCGGTTTTTACAGGGTCAGTAACGTAGTTAGCCGTTTTTAGCTTACTAACTTTGACCTTTATTGCTACGTGTCACTGGGTTCTAAATACATATATGGTGATGTCAAAGATTATATAATAGTTACTACGTGTTATGTTACAATTTTCTATCTCATGTGGCCACGCTACCCAAATCTCTATAATTCCTTTCTTTATGCTATTCTACTTTAGATGTATGACAAGGGACAAGGATAGCACGATTTGTAGTACCTACTGCCAAATTAAGGCCCGCCAAATACATACATACGGAATTCCGTTTCAAAATTTCGAACGCAGTAAATGCACCCAAATCTATGAACCTACCGCACACGTACAGCCCTTCGGCAGTCCAATTTTGCAGGATCGGCTTTTTAAGGTATCCTGCTAAACTGGACGCTGTGTTCACATGGCAGTTCAGTTTTGCAGGATTCAGTAAAAAGCTGGTCCCGCAAAACTAGACTGCCGTGTGAACACTGCTATTGAAATATATGTGTGATTAAACGGGATTCCGCTTTTTACGGATCCAGTTTCTAGTGACAAAACCGAATGGCACAATTCGACCGGATCGGTTTTTTGCAGGATCCCGCATGCGGGATGCTCGTTTGAACGCTAACATATAAACACATTGGCCATCAAACGGGATCCTGTTAAAAACTGGACTGCCGTGTGAAAGGGGCGGTAGGGTAATTTTCCGTTCGAAGTTTTCTCTTCGAAACGGAATTTCGTATGTATGTGGCCTGTAACGGAATCCCGATTCGAAATTTTGATTTGGAATTCCGAAACGGATTTCCGTATCGGCCTGTTGAATAAAAAACACTGCAGAGAAACGTCTCAAACTTGCTACTGAAACTGACTCGCGCGGTGTGGCAGTCGGTTATCTTATTCTGTATAAGCTGTGCCCCGCGGTTTTACTCGCGTAGATATCGTTCTCGTGGGAAATGGGAATATCGGGATAAAAGTTTTTCCAGGATCTAGGCTATCTCCATACCTAATTTCAACTCAACAGTTCAGTCGTTTTAGCGTGAAAGAATAATAAACATCCGTACATACAAACAATCTTTCGTGTTTATAATATTAGTAAGGATTCTGAGCACGAGTCCTACTTGAACAGTTGTTTTTCTTTAGGAGAGATATTCGAATACTTGTCTTTACTACCAAACAAGTAACACACGTCCTTAACGACAATGTCCTTTAGAAAATTAACGTCAGAACATCTATCTAAGAACTATCACTGATTAATTACGTTTATTTAACAAATTCGAACTAGTTTCGGAGAAAAATGGATGGATTTCCACAAACAAATGTTTACTGCAGCCCCTGCTGAGTGGACACCGTAACACCTATTTAAGAACATCACAAAATAGGACTAGTAGTTTTGTAGAAAATGGCAACATGGATTTGCACACACAAAGAAACAAACAAATATCGTCTCACCCCAAACGCATAAACAGTCTCCGTTCCGTCGTGGGTAAAAAAACAATGCACAGGAGATTTTGTTTTTTAACCGACTTCAAAAAAAGGAGGAGGTTTCTCAATTCAACCTATTTTTTTTTTTATGTTTGTTCGCGGATAACTTCGTCGTTTATGAACCGATTTTGATTATTCTTTTTTTGTTCGAAAGGAGATATCCCAAGTGTGGTACCATGGTAATTTTATCGAGGTATGATAAGTATCTCCAGAGATATTGAGATAAACATCTCAAAATTGGTACTGAAAATGAATAGCGCGGCATTGAAGCCGGTTCTTTTTTAGTTTTTAAACGATATTATTTTACGAATAAATAAGTTGGATTCCTTTTGGATTATAGATAGGAAATTAAATGAACGAAATGATGGAGATTTTGCAAAACATATTGTATAGCCGCATCCTCGACATTTAGTTCATTTTCAACCGACTACCAAAAAGAAGGAGGTTCTCAATTCGTCTGGGTTTTTTTGTATGTATGTAATGTACTCCGTCAATTGTGAACCGACTCGAATTATTCTTTTTTTAATCGGTAGGGTACATTTTCGAGGTGGTTCCATTGTAATTTCATTGAGATGTGATAAGTATCTCTAGAGATATGACAATAAACGTCTCAAACTTGCTACTGAAATTGACTTGCGGGGCATGGAAGTAGGTTGTTTTATTTTAATTAAATGTCAAAAATCGTGATAAGAAGGCAGATCCTAGCATCAGCTAGTGAGATTAATAGTTAATAAACATTATAATCGATTAAAAATAGCGCTATCATTTACGTGCCGATTATATGCGTACGTTTTTTAAGATAACAGGACCTTGTTGGGTAAAACCTTCGATCAAGAATCTATAGATAACGGGTTACCTACAAAATCAAAGCCAAATTCTGTCCAAAGTGTATACTGACTAATAAACAGAGACAAAAGTTATAAAACCGTTTTATGATCAACATCTTTACGACCATAATACCTTAAAATAAAGTCGCAATTCTGTAAAACATCATCTTATACTTACGGCTATTCGTCACAAAAGTTCGACGAACAAAATAAGAGCTCACCGCCCGGTGTGAGCTCTTATTCGTCGGGACATTCTTTTTGCGTCGATCTTATATCTATAGATTCTTGATCGAAGGGTAAAAATATCATCTTAGTTTTAGAAATAAAACTGTAAAAAGGTAAGTACTCTTCAAATGTCCTTGAAGAGTCGAGATATTGTTTTAGATGTGTATAGAAAATTTTGTAATATTTTATCAAGTCGACGCGTATATTTTTTTTATTTTTTTTATGTATGACCACGCATAATTTTTTACAGAGTAGTCACAGTCACAGTACAGAGTTTTATTGGAAATGGTATACCCCCGAGGGTCTCATTTAAATTTTAACGAAATCGGTCGAGCCGTTTTGAATAAATCATTCAATATAAGGATATGTGATAGACGTGTTAGTTACCTATAGTCTCAGGTCATAGTATTCAGCCTGTGTAGATATGTAAATATTAAAATATCGTTAAGCCACGGTCACACACAGCGAGTACTCGCTGCGAGTGCTTCTGCGCAGCGAGTAAAATTCGCTGTGTGTGACAGGGTACTCGCTGCGAGTAAAATTCGCTGTGTGTGACAGAGTACTCGCTGCGAGTAAAATTCGCTGTGTGTGACAGGGTACTCGCTACGAGTCAATTCAACTCAGCGCGCATTTCATTCGTATACCATTCGCAGCGGGTGGCAGTTTTTTTTTGGATGTTCGTTCACCTTTACTCCGCTAATTGTAAACCGATTTGAATGACTATTTTTTTCATCGGTGGGGTCTATCTCTAAGTTGGTCCCATAATTTTTTTTATCAAGATCTAAAAACTATCTACATATATATGACAATAAAAGTCTCATCTTGCTACTAAAACTGACTCGCGCGGCATGGATTCGGTATTTTTAGTTTTTAAACTGTCTTAATTAGATTTATCCTAAAGCTACAATTGAACCCTATTAGGTACCTGTACCCTGTAGGTACTTTAACGATATTTTTATAGCGCCGTAGTTCCAAAACAATGTGTAAATATCTCCTAAAATTTAAATGACTAACATTATGACAGTATAAAACGTGCTTACAACGTTTTATTGTTTATACTGTCCACTTTTACGAGTAATTTTACCGCCTATTTAATGACTGTGTCGCGATAAACACCGTAGTCATTACTGATTGTTCGTGGTTTATTCACACACTAAAGATCACGTGATATTTGCTGTGCCACCCATCGAAACTTTTAGTTCATGTATTAAGTGATTATATTTAAATTTTGAACTGTAGAACATTGCTGTGAAGACAAATTAACTCACCCCACTTTGTTTCTAACTCACTCACTCTTACCGTAAAGGGCCCCGACACGAAACACGACAACGGGTTTGAAGTTTTGAAGGCCCGTTGGCGCAACGTAAAGGATAGGTTTTACTTCTTACCTTACTATACTTTACAAGTGGGGGTTCTCGGTTCAATTCCTAGCATGGGTGTTCGTCCGCAGGTGGAGCACAGCCTAACTTGCTACTTACCGAATAGAAGCTTACTACCATCACCTACATCTACCACACAAGCCCTTGAGAGTCAGACTATTCTGGGCCTAGTGTGTTCACCATCCTCGACCACACTCGTTTGCTTATCAATAAGCAAGATAGTGCACAAACAGCCTTCTAGATATTAAAAAAAAAAACACTAATATCAACTCGAAGAAAAGGGCAAAACAAGATTAAAGGTATAAGTATACTTTTAGCCTTCAAAAGTTTGTCCTACATGCAACCTCTATTGTGTATAAACCTTCTTGTTAATTCTAACCGTATTCAAATCACAAACATCACATTGAGGGCTCACAGTTATCGCGAACGCTAAAGTTACGGTTTTATAAACCAAATACTTTATTTATTTAATTACTAAAACATATAATTTAGATATTAAGGGCCAGTTTCATCGGTTTCTGATAGCTTTATCAGGAACTTATCTAACAGATTTTTGACAACTTTTATCATCGTATGTCAGATAACTATTTGTCACTTTATCTAGAACCGGTGAAACAGGCCCTTAGTATTGTGGTTTATATATTTTTGATATTGTTCTTAGGTAATTATTTTTAAATAGTCCAAATAAATACATTATTGACATTGATTGAGTCAAATCTCCATGACTACGGTTGTTGTGGCGGTTATTTGTGAAATACGGGGATAAATAGTTCATGTCACGTATCTAAGATATCGTCGTGTCTACGATAGTTAAAAAATAATGTTCAAAGATACATTATATGTATATAGTCCATTTAGATATTATTTTTCAACCAACTTCCATAAAGGAGGATGTTCTCAATTCGTCTGTATGTTTTTTTTGTATGTATGTTACGCGATTACTCTGTCAATTGTGAACCGATTCGAATGATTCTTTTCTTTATAGGTAGGGTACATTTTCGAGGTAGTCCCATTGAAATTTCATCGAGATCTGAAAAGTATCTCCGGAGATGTGACGATAAACGTCTCAAACTTGCTACTAAAACTGACTCGCGGGGCATAAAAGTCGGTTGTTTTAGACTACTTTTTAAACTACTTATCTTAATTATTATGGGCTAATTATTTATGAGCCTTGGTGTCAACCACAAACCTCAGATTAACATCATCTATGGTGTCAATACTATCCTAGACACAGCCCAAGAAGATTATAGCCAATGGAGGTTGCATGTAGAATAACCAAACACTTGTAATAATAAGACCTTGAATGACGTCAAATTGTACATGAATTCATGATGATATTTTTAGTCTTTGATAGGATATTACAGACTGTTCGTACGGTGAGTGTAAGTGGGCCCCACGGAGAATAGGCTTTAGGTAGAATCCGTGGTGGACCGGATCAAAACAAAACTGGGGTGAATGAATTTGTCTTCACAGCAATGCTAACTTGCTTGCTTGTCTACCTTGCTTGCTGTAGTTTTGGTTCAACCTTTTTGACACAGTCCAAAGTATGTTAGAATCTTTGAGTATTCAGCCAATTACATCGTATAACTTTAGGGTCAGTTCACACCGAAACGCGACGAGGCGACGAGACGTGACGAATGCTTGTAGTTTCGCGCATCGCGGTACAGCCCGACGCCGTGCGAGTCGCGACGCACTGGGACGCGCGGCGTCGAAGAATTATCTCATTGAAATGTGTACCTTTTAACCGAAGAAAAAAAACGAAGAAGGTTATTGTGTACCTAGTAATTTTTTTTATCACTCTCATAAAATGTGCGCGTTGCGTCGCGTTGCTTCCCGTCGCGGTCGCGCGGTCTGAGCTGACCCTTTATAGACATAGCTTAGCGTCAAAACAATACGCTATTAATTTGCGACTCGTTTAAATTTATTATGCTTACGAATTGTGTTAATTATGACTAGTAGGAACACAAATGAAAAGAATCGTAAACGCATCTGTGTCACAGCGTAGGTAGTCTAGGTATCTACTACTTATTGTTTTTGGACACAGGAAGTTGCTCTATGATGCGAGAAGCTTGTACCTTTTTGATCTCATGATAAGTGATGACCTCAGTGATAGACTAGACACGTTATTGCATAGCATACATAGGGCCACTAGACGAAGTACATTGTCTGTTTCCATTCACGCTAACGCAAGTTCAAAATGTATAGGAATGATATTTATTTTGTCATCAACAAAGTTGTCATTTCCATACATTTTGAAGTTGCGTTGTAAGTAAAATTAAATGTTGTCTAGGGGTCCAGTACTGCGATTTTCTTAAATATCTTAAAGACAAGCGTTTGACCACTATCTCGCCTGGTGGTAGCCAAGCGATGATGTGGTCGAAGATGGTGAAACACGTTAGGCCTAGAATACTCTGACTCTCTGTGGCTATTTGCTGCCGGAACACCGTAAGATTATGGCGGCAGATTTTCTCCTTGATGGTGATAAGCTACCTTATGGTAGCAAGTCAGGCGGAACATCGATATAATTATGCTCCTACCAACTGAGGAAAGTATTAGTCTTAAATGTCCTGTAATTTCCCTCATATTTTTTTTTGTAACTCTAAAACGTTTCTGTAAGTATTCTATTGCACAGCTGAAACCGGTGGCTAGTTGTTCATTATTATAACGAATCGTAAAAAAAGTAACTAAATAAATCAGATTTATAACCACATACCTCGGATAACATACTACGCTATAAATTTATGATTATATTATACCTAACGGACGATGAATAGGCATTACCGTAAGCCTATTTAGAATATTTGTTTGCCTACATGTGTATCATAAATCCACTATGGCTACCTCTAATATAAAACAAGAGGCCAGCAAATCTATCTCTCCCATTTTTTTACGTCCGTGTATCTAAAGGTGACTACACACCAAATCCGCAAGCATCCGACGGGCAAAAAGTCTGTGCAAAAAGAGAACCGTCGTAGAAATTGAAGTCGCGTCGGTCGTCGGTCATTTTAATTTACTATTTTTGTTGCATTGACAACACTGCTGTCATTACTAGTACGACTAAAAATGTTTGATACTTCATAGGTACCTCACTATCTTTACTTTCACTCTTATCATTATCGTGTGCTACTAGGTAGGTATGTACCTTTCTTCCTTACCTTTGAATGTTAGTTCATCGTAAAGCCACGACGGTTCTCTTTTTTTAACAGACTCTATGCCGCCGGATTTGTATTGCGTGTCTCCTACGACCTAGTAAAACAAGCCAGCCGGGATCGTGCCGGAGGGACGGCAGCGTTGGTGTGAAGACACCTTAACATCTCTGAAAATACAGCTTTAAATCTACCTCGTTATTCTATAAATAAAAAAACAATAACTATCTGACGCGCTCGATTCGCTTACGTACACCAAAGAGCGTTTTATCTTATGATTTTTGGGCAGCAAGATAAGAAAGGTGCTCGCCTGATGGTAAGCGATGACACGGACATGTACTACCTTTAGCAGACATTGGCACAAAAAACTCTGCTTTCAGAATTAACGTCGCTAACGCACAGATTTTGTTAAGAAAGTAATGATTTTTATATATTTGGGCATCAGGACAAGCAAGACTCTCGCTTGATGGTAAGCGATGACGTCAGTCTTTATATAACAGACATACATTTTAAAAACAGAAAAAGCTCGCGGTTTCACATGCCGCACGCGTCCTTTTCAGTAGCGAGTTTTTTTTACACCGAACTGGTTAGCAGGTTAGCACTTGACCACTATCTCACCTGATGTTAAGTGATGATGTGGTCGATGATGGAGCGCGCTTACCCAGAAAATACCTATTCACTTGCATTTGAAGATCTCCAAATTTTACTTAACCGGAAACACAGACTATGGAATGTTTTTTTTAATTTTGTTTAATTTAAAAATAAATAATGAGGTTTGAGGTGTTTATCTCCATATCTCTGGAGATACTCATCAGATCTCAATGAATTGTATAAAGGGACCACCGTGAGATGTACCCTATCAACGAAAAAAAGAATCATTCAAATCGGTTCACAATTGATGGCAGGTGGAATAATCGCGTAACAAACATAAAAAAAGCCAGTTTTTTTTAAAGTCGGTTGAAATGTCAGGATAAGACAACTACGTGACACTGCGCTGCGGCCGTTACCCTGAAACATATAGATGCCACACGTCCTGTAATTTAACCGGACACTATAGACGCGTGTGCGATTCATTGCATTTTAGCTCTGTCCCGTGGCTTCACCCGCGTTATAAAGTACCATAATGTCTCTACCATACGGCCATTCCTGTGCAAAATTAAGACATTTCAATTCGTTTTATCGTGTAAACGTACCAAACAGAAAGACTGACGAAAGTAATTTCGAATTTAGAAAAGTAAGTATGCATTTAGTTTATACTAGCATCTGTCCGCGGCTTCGCTCGCGTAGCCTAATTTTTATGACTTTTTATGACCCTGACAGTTTTATGACCTATAACCTTTTAGTTAAGTCATTAGAGAGGACTCCAAGGTCGAACTCGATATCCTCTATTGTAAAAGTCATTAATCATTATGGTCAGTTTAAGTGTTTGCCAAAATAAAATTGTCCTATGTCTTACTATGCTCTACTGACTATATTTGTACAAAATTTCAGCTGAATCGGTGAAACCGTTTATCTAATATGACATTACACATTTACAAAATTCAATAAAAAAATCTGGACATCCAGACTTCGTTGTCAAAAGAAGTATTCTGTCTTTATTTACTGTCTTTATACTAAACTAGCTGGCCCGGCGAACTTCGTACCACCTAACAGACAATAAATGTCGTGTTACCTTTTAGATGAACTTGTTTTAGGCTTTTATGAATGTAATAAATCAATACAAAAGAGATATTAAGTTTATTAATGTATTATGGCAATCCAGATATAGAATAAAAATTGGTAAAAATGATTTTTGGAAATATAAACTTTTTTATGTTGCTTGTAAGCATACATTTCTGAACGCACGCATATTTGACAATCAATAAATATGTCAAACAATTATCATTACTGACAATTATTGTTATATATAACATTGTTATTTATCATGTTTCAGATAATTTGGACACGGAGCGTTATAAAACATGATATTATAACATGTTTTATAACATTCCGTGTCCACATTATCTAAAACATGTTAATTAGGGGTGGAATATCGAAAAACTATTTCTTAGTGGATACTTGCACTTCACAAAGAATACACCCTCCAAATATCATGTTTCTAAGACCAGTGGTTCAGGCAGTGCGTTGATATATCAGGCAGTCATTCAGTCGGTCACACAGAAAAACGCGTGGGGGATCATTTTTGAAAAATTGTGGTTCCCGTCACTCACTGTTTTAATTAAAGAGTGTATGTACCAATTTTCGAGACAATTTACTCAGAGAATAAAAAGTTTCATTGAAAATTCAACCCTCTATATTACCCACTTAGCGGTTGAATTGCGAAAAAATATTTCTTAATGGATACTTGCACTTTACAAAGAACACACCCTCAAAATACCATGTCTCTAGGACCAGTAGTTTAGGCAATGCATTGATATATCAGGCAGTCATTCAGTCAGTCAGAAAAACGCGTGGGGGATGATTTTTGAAAAACTGTGATACCCGTTACTCATTGTTTTAATTAGAGAGTATGTGTACCAAAAAGTTTCATAGAAAGTTCAACCCTCTATTTCATCCACTTAAGGGTGGAATTTCGAAAAACTATTTCTTAGTGGATACTTGCATTTTGCAAAGAATACACCTTCCAAATATCATGTCTTTAGAACCAGTGGCTTAGGCAGTGCGTTGATATATCAGGCAGTCATTCAGTCAGTCAGAAAAACGCGTGGGGGATGATTTTTGAAAAACTGTGATGCCCGTTACTCACTGTTTTATTTAGAGAGTATATGTACCAATTTTCGAGACAATTGACCTAGAGAATAAAAAGTTTCATAGAAAGTTCAACCCTCCATTTCACCCACTTAGAGGTAGAATTTCGAAAAACCCTTTCTTAGTGGATGCCTACCCTTTATAAAGAACAGACCCTCCAAATTTCATGTGTTTAGGACCAGCAGTTTGGGCTGTGCGTTGATATAGTCAGTCAGGACTTTGGATTTTATATATATAGATGAGAGATATAGATAAATAAATTATAAATAAAAAATATTTTTAAAAACAAGCTTTTATCTGGGACAATGAACTAAAATGTTAAAAATAAATTCTAGTAAGTATTTGGCGTGTAGGTACTTACCTATATTCTTAAAAGCTTGAAGCACTACCCGTTTTTCAGGCCAGGTAATTACCATACTTCAGTGCCTCAAGCTTTTAAAAATATAGGTAAGTACCTACACGCCAAATACTTACTAGAATTTATTTTTAACATTTTAGTTCATTGTCCCAGATAAAAGCTTGTTTTTAAAAATATTTTTTTATTTATAATTTATTTTTAACTTTTTAGTAGGTAGGTATAGATACCGACTACCTACCTACTACCTAAGTATTTAAGAGAAAGCATGATGTTTTAAAATATTCCACGGATATTTGATGTGATTATGGGTAAAGTGCTCTTCGCGGAAAATCAATCAACTCGGTGGGGCTATGTTGCTTTATCACAGAGATGCCGTGGCCACCTTCCAGCTTCATCACCAGTCGCTAAATATCATCTAGGTGTAAAGTTCTCTTCAAGACGAATCAATCGAGACCAAACTCGGTAGAGTTACGTTGATTTGTCACAGAGATGCCGTGGCCACCTTCCAGCTTCATCATCAGACCCTGGATATTATCTAGGTGTAAAGTTCTCTTCAAGACGTATCAATTGAGCCCAAACTCGGTAGAGTTACATTGATTTATCACAGAGATGCCGTGGCCACCTTCCAGTTTCATCATCAGACCCTAGATATCATCTAGGTTAAAAGTTCTCTTCAAGACGAATCAATCGAGCCCAAACTCGGTAGGGTTATGTTGATTAATCACAGAGATGCCGTGGCCACCTTCCAGCTTATCATCAGACCCTGGATATAATCTAGGCGTAAAGTTCTCTTCAAGACAAATCAATCGAGTCCAAACTCGGTGGAGTTATGTTGTTTTATCACAGAGATGCCGTGGCCACCTTCCGTCTCCATCATCAGACCAGCTCCATGGTACCATATTATTGTATTGTCACCGAAGATACATAAGTACACCAAATTTGAGTCCAATCGGACATCGGGAAGTGGGTCTAATTTAGCTTCCAAGATTCCACCCGAACATACATAGTTACATACATACATACATACATACATACATACATACATACATACATACATACATACATACATACATACATACATACATACATACATACATACATACATACATACATACATACATACATACATACATACATACATACATACATACATACATTGCAAGTTAAATAAAAGCTTGTAAAATAATATTTAGTCTAGGTATGAAGGAAGACGGCCATCAAAAAATGCGTCCGACAGTAAAATCCGTTTTATTTAATGTAGGGACTATAAAGAGTAAGTATGAGACGTAAATAAAACCGAGATAGCTAAACCGTGTTACCTACATAAATAGTAATAGGTATTCTTTTTTTTATTGTAACGTACTTTCTAGCAGTGCCTCGCTGTTTCACCCGCGTACTTCCCGTTCCCGTAAGAATACGGGAATAAAATAGCCTATGTTACTCGCTGATAATTTAGCTTTCCATGTCACAGCCACTTTACTCCGAAACTAATAGGAGTTAGGACTACACAGTTAAAACTTGGTAGGTATTCTGTAAAACGCTTTACGATTTTTAAACAAAAATATAAAAGATTAAGGGGGGTCGTCCCATACATGGAACTGAAACTAAAAAATTATTTTCTCATCAAACATATACGTGTGGTGAGTCTATAGTATAGATATAGAATGAACCACCTGGGAGGTTATCCTTAGGGTATCCTTTGAAACAAAAAACGATAGTTCCAAATGGGTTCAGGCATCTTCGAGTAATCGGTGAACATAAACTACACATAAATAAAAAAAGATTCCGACGAATTGAGAAGCTCCTCCTTTTTATGAAGTCGGTTAAAAACAAAATATTTGTGTGTAGCGGTAAATAACGTTTCAACAGGATAATGGAAAAACGTCCCACTCTCTGCCTTTCTTATTTGTGGTTATAAACATAGGTTATGAATAAATTTGTCACGATTCATCATTATTCTGTCTTTGCTGTACTTATGTATTTAAAACTGGTCAAGTGCAAATCGGACTCGCACTCGTAGGGTTCCGTTACATAGCAGAGTATTTTGTAACTATCATTTTTCACCAGCAAAAAATTCACTTTGTTTTTCATAGTGTTTGTATGGAAATCTAAGTTTTATTTGCGGTTTTGAAAATGTGCTCTATCTCTAAAACTGATTGCTATATATCTCGTTCAAACCAATTTTTGTTTAAAGTGTTTATTGAGATCAGATACAGAATATACTTTAAGTTAGAGGGGGAGGGACACACACATTTTACCACTTTGGAAGTGTCCATCTTTCAAACGATAGACATTTAGAAAAAAATGTTTTAGAAACCTCAATATAATTTTTAAAGATCTATCTATAGGCATCCCGCACGTATAAGTTTCATAAAACATTTTTTTGTTGCAGTTCCATGTATGCCATTGTTTGCCTGCCTGGGAGAGTACATACATTTTAACTTTGCTCTACATATGCCAATTGATAAAAGAACTGCAATTTTGCCAATTTTTCATACATTGCTATCTAGACTAGAATGCTTGAAATATACGGGCGGCGGTCACACGGGTCACAACACAAGAAACATAATAATGCATACACCCAAAAAACATTACCCTCCTTTTCCCTAGTTAAGTAAGACATCCTCATATCTTGTAACACTAACTAAATACCAATGTCCAATTTGTCCAGAAAACTAATATGGGTGTTGGTATAGCTATAGCATCAAAGTAAACAATTTGTCTAGCCGCGGAAACCCATAGAGATGTAATTTTGTTTACGTAAACGCCCACCGATATAGTAACTGGGCTCATCTCATAGACTTGTTTATTTACTCCAACATCTATGTAATGTATTGACAAAATAGTTTAGCAGATTACATATTTATATGAGTGGCCATTTTGAGATTACACCTATGTAGGTTTATTGTATAAATAATCAAGATTCAATCATCATGAGCTTCATCATCAGCATATCTCTACTCATTGCTGGACATAGGCCTTACTTAACACGTTCGTTACGTTAGGAGATTTATTCGATCTCTTACAAGACTTTCGCATTGTGCGGCGACTAAAATCATGTTTCACTCTGTGTGAGGTGAGGCCCTAAAGTCTAAAGTTCTTATACATATTTTATCATTGGTTTTGAGGAAGATATACTTAAATTATTTTCAAAACAGTTGTTTTAGGAGACTGATTAGGTCTCATACGCACCACATGATAGTTTAGTTTTGAGACCTTATAGGTCTCCAACGCACCAGCTGACAGTTCTTTAAAAATTATGCTGCAGTGACCGTGTTAAAGTCCAGTCAATTGTATTCAAAAGTAACGGAAACAAAACAAAAAGTGCAATAACAATCTATTCTATATTTAGAAACTAACTCCACAGTTTTACAATCCATTATGTAAATTTGTGCTAACGCTCTCTAAAGAAAAATTATGATAGAGAGAGAGCGAGAAAGATGCTGGTTGCTCTGCATGCCTAACACTCTTCGACTGTATATCGTGTAATATTTACATCCTACTTCCAACTCATAATTATATAATATCGTTTAAAAACTAAAAAACAACCGACTTCAATGCCGCGCTATTCATTTTCAGTACCAATTTTGAGATGTTTATCTCAATATCTCTGGAGATACTTATCATACCTCGGTAAAATTACCATGGTACCACACTTGGGATATCATCTTTCGAACAAAAAAAGAATAATCGAAATCGGTTCATAAACGACGAAGTTATCCGCGAACAAACATAAAAAAAAAAAAAAAAAAAAAAAAATACGGTTGAATTGAGAAACCTCCTCCTTTTTTTGAAGTCGGTTAAAAAGGCGAAAGTTCGTGTGAAAGTTTGAGTAGTTTTAGCGTGAAGATGTAACAAAATTCAAATCTTCACGCTAAAACTACTCAACCGATTGAGCTGCAATTTTGTATGTGGATAGCTTAGACCCTGGAATAACATATAGGCATAGATTATATTGTTACATCGCGTCGTCGAGTCGCGATGTTTCGCCAAGCTTCTCGAACAAAAATACCGTGGGAAAGAATAGACTAATTACGGGCTATAAACACCCGACCCGACCGTCATAAAAGTTAACCTTCCGGGAATTCAGACCCTAGTCAATGTACCTAGTTTTGTAGTTAAGATTGAACCTTATTCATAAGTAGTTAGAGATCAAATTAGCATGTATGGTAAAGTTGTTTACGTGAGATGCTCAAAGGAAAGCCGCCCCTTTTGTTTGTGATTGTTATTGCTTTGTTTTGAACGTCTTTTGTCTATTGTTTCGAGTCGATACTAGAAAGTTCTGTAGAAATATTCTCGTCCTATATAAGACGTTGAAACCGCGGCTTGAGTCAGTCTTTCTCTGGAAGCGACAGTGTAATTATCTAAGCGCGGATAGCGACCAAGTGATCGTTAAGTGTTATCAGTGAACTAGTGTTGTGAACTGTGAACAGTGAAATCAGTGATTGTGATTACCAACGACCTCAGTGTGTGTTAACGGACTTTTGATAATTGTGCAAGACGATTTGGACAACTACTGTGGAACATTGTGCTAACCTAGTGATAAGTGGAAATAAACGTTCATCTCATCGGATTGGCATTTTAATACCACCCCGCACGTAACAATAAAATAGTTACTGCGTAACAGATATTTCACTCCCCTACAAAAATAAAATACAAATGCTTATTTTTGCCCCAACTTTGAAGAGCGTGCCGCATCATTTTTAATCAAATCAATAGTTGATTGCTTTCCGCATTCAGTAAATTATATTCAACTCTCACAATTTGCAGCCATGGTGAGGCTTGGTGTACTAAATTATGAAAAAATAAACTGGCCAAGTGCAAGTCGGACTCGCACTCGTAGGGTTCCGTAACACAGTTAAGTATTCCATAACTATGATTTTTCGCAACTACAAAATTAACTTTGTTTTTCATAGTGTTTGTATGAAAAACAAAGTTATCTTTGCGGTCGCCATATCTCTAGAACTGCTGACTGTATCACGTTCAAACCAATTTTCTTTGTTAGTTTTTATTGAGATCTACCGCATATTTTTTTTTAGATTTTTCACTCCCATACTGTAAAAGTTAGAGGGGGGGGGGACACACATTTTACCACTTTAGACGCGCCTATCTTTCAAATGATTGACTTTGAGAATAAATGATTTTAGGAACCTCAGTGTGATTTTTGAAGACCTATCCATAAACACCCCACACGTATATGTTTGAAGAAATGAAAGCGGTTCACAGAATACATCTACCTACCAAGTTTCAATTCTGTAGTTCTAACAATTTCGGAATAAAATGGCGGAATAAAATGGCTGTGACATACGGACGGACAGACAGACAGACATGACGAATCTATAAGGGTTCCGTTTTTTGCCATTCGGCTACGGAACCCTAAAAACAACGGGTTGTACTCCGGGAGTGCCGACAGAAGTGAACACTTTGTGCATTTGGTCTACTCTCCCTCCGTCTTACGAATTTTCGATCAGGTCACGTGTCCTGACGCGAGTATAACATTTGACCCATCCCAAAAAAAGTTTCTACTCTCCCCCCGTCTTACGAATTTTTGATCAGGTCACGTGTCCTGACCTGACGCGAGGTCCTGACGCATCTTTCACATTTTTTACCCATCCCAACACATCACAACGCCGGTAAATAAGTTTTCACTTCAACAAGTATTAGATAATAATATGTACAGAAGAAGCAGATTCGTTTTACTGGATAAGACGAATCTGCTTGTATTGTACTTTTCGGTTTTTAAATTGCGTGATTTGAGTGCTTGCATGTCGTATAAAGGCTGGCTGGCAGCGGTTGGAAACAAGGAGCTCAGTGGCGTGCTATAGGAGAGGCCTTTGTAGCAGTGGACGAGTACTGGCTGTTAATGATAATGATTTCGTTAGACTGAGCGGCCAGCCCTGTTTTCAGAGTTTTTTGACCGCCTAAAGGCCTCTGACATAGCCTACGGTTGTTGTACTAAAACACACAACCAGGACCTACCAAACTGCGGTAGCGCTCAGTTGCAAATGCCACTCGCGGTCACCCATCCAAATACTGACCGGATTGTTCATTGGTTAACATTGGTGATCGGTTACTAGTGCTATGGCCGCCGATAGTACTGTCATTTTAAGAGTATGTAAATAAGTCCTTTTTTATTTTTTAACTGAGACCTTTCGAAAAATAAAAATGTATTCTCACAGAAATAGGAAGAATAATACCTTATTATTACTATTTCTGTGGGTGGGTATTCTATTCTATTCGCCCAACAGATGCCTGAATTGCATGTCTGAGGGAAGATTAAATAAAAAAATTATATATGAATTGACAGCATCCTCCTTTAGAAAAGTCGGACAAAGAAACGAAACGTCAACGACAGAATAATTAAGCCTCGGCGCACACGGGCCACCGGCCACAAGCCGCCACCGGCATATTTTCTAATATATAAAATTCTCGTGTCACAGTTTTCGTTGCCATACTCCTCCGAAACGGCTTGACCGATTTTGATGAAATTTTTTGTGCTTATCCGGTATCTATGAGAATCGGCCAACATCTATTTTTCATCCCCCTAAATGTTAGGGGTAGTCCACCCCAAAATTTTATTTTTTATTTTTTAAACAAAATTTTTAATTTCTATTTTTTTATGATACAACATACAAAAATACATACAATCCTCAATTTTCACCCTTCTACAATCAACCCTTATTTTTTAATAGCCATTTATTTATATGGCAAAACAACGTTTGCCGGGTCAGATAGTTTCCTATAGTTTTCATACATTTTATATGGACTCGCCGCACACGGTGACGCCGGTGGCCGCCACACGCTACATGATAAAATGTATGAAAACTATAGGAAATATACCGGTGGCGGCGTTTTGTGGTTGTGGCCCGTGGCCTGTGTGCGGGGACCCTAATAGTACTACGCGTCAACCTAGAAACCAACGTAGCGCTCGCAGCGTTTACGTAGTAACTATTATATAATCTGTGGCAGCGTTGCTAGCCTGAGTTGCACCATCTTACTTTAACCGTAACTACAACGAGGACGATCACACGACTCATTATTGTATTTGATGGCATTATGTAAAGGAAACAAAGCCAACAAGTTGTTTTACATAAGTACGTGTACGGATAGTTTTCCAGAATTGCGTTGATTGACCTCCTTCTTTTGAGAAGTCTGTCAAAGACAAATTGCTTACAAATTGGGATATGGGAAAATAAAACCGGCTAAGTCGAGTTGGAATCGCCCACCGAGGCTTCCGTGCCAACTTATCAAGACAAATTTAACTGCAGTTCGTGCAATATAACTTGCTTCTAGCCAAATTTCATGATTCTAGGTCAACGGGAAGTTCCCTATAGGTTTTGATTCCCTCGTGGAATAGCAAAATATGCGAAAATATGTGACTTAAACGGTCATATCTTTTGATCGTAGGTTTTGTTTTTTAATAGACTTTTCACAGCTGAAAGATACCGTAGATCCAAGTATTTAGTATAAGTTTCAACTTGATACTTCTACGCGTTCTGGAGATAAAGCGTCTTGACAGATGGATAGACGGAGAGACAGACAGACAGACAGCCGGACATACAAACAGACGGACAACAAAGTGATCTTAAAATGGTTCCTTTTTAGGGTTCCGAACCCAAAGGGTACCAACGGAACCCTATTACTGAGACTCCGCTGTCCGTCTGTCTGTCTGTCCGTCTGTCACCAGGCTGTATCTCATGAACCGTGGTAGTTACGACGGTTGAAATTTTCACAGATGATGTATTTCTGTTGCCGCTATAACAACAAATACTAAAAACAGAACAAAGTTAAAAACTAAAGGGGGTCCCCATACAAAGAACGTGTTTTTACTATAGCGCCATCTATGTGAACGACTGTTTGGCTTATTAATAAATAATATTAATTACCTAACTTTGTGTTGAAGTTCACTTAATTGGTGTTAGAAGTTCGTTAAATATTCGTTAGATGGCGTTGTAGTTAATAAGCATGTTTGGTATTGACACGGTCATATAATATAATATTATACGTATATATTATTATACTAAGGTTCGGAACCCTCCGTGGGCGAGACAAAAGTCTGACTCGCACTTGGCCAGTTTTATTTCTTTTAAGGTACGGAACTCTAAAAACTAATGTAAGATTGTAATTCAGGTGTTAACTTAGGTCTTCACCTTGTAAAAGGTTAATTATAATATTACAAGGTAAAATATAAATAAAATAAATAAAAACATCTGTATGGTGGTACATTCACGAGTACAAACAAGGCCCCTTCAATATTGTCATTTGTATATACATACTAGCTGACCCGGCAAACGTTGATTTGCCATATAAATAAAAAATGGCTATTAAAAAATAAGGGTTGATCGTAGAAGGGTGAAAATTGAGGATTGTATGTATTTTTGAATGTTGTATCATAAAAAAATAGAAATTAAAAATTTTGTCTAAAAAATAAAATAAAAATATTTAGGGGTGGACTACCCCTAACATTTAGGGGGATGAAAAATAGATGTTGGCCGATTCTCATAGATACCGGATAAGCACAAAAAATTTCATCAAAATCGGTCAAGCCGTTGCGGAGAAGTATGGCAACGAAAACTGTGACACGAGAATTTTATATATTAGATTCATTATATATTTTACTGGCTGATACCCGCGACTTCGTTCACGTAACACTAAGAATTTAGTAGCCTATGTTCCTCATTCTATAAAGTATTCCTTGGATCGTTCGTTTAGGCGTGGTTAGGTAACAAACAGACAGAGTGACAGAGTTACAAACGTTTTTATAATATTAGTATGGATATGGATAGTATGGAAGTATGGCTACCTACTTAAGGAGGTAACTATAGTTCAGAATAATTAAACTCTAATTAATAGGAAGCATACGTGTTTTAACTAATAATATTTAATTTCAAAATTTAAACCCACCCCCGACTGATCTATGTATAATCGGTTCATTGAGACGGATACCATTCCGTTGAGCCCAACTCGACATCTCAGCTGTAAGTTGGTGAAAAGTTAAGTATTCTGCAGGTTCCAAGAGATGCCCCAGCATCAGGTCAATGATACCATGTTTTTACAATGTAGTTGAAGTGGAAGTAAGAGGAAACCAAATTAGAAGTTAATTTCATAGCGCCATCAACTAGAAATAAACTGGCCAAGTGCGAGTCAGAATCACACATGTAGGGGTTCCGATTGACCAAAATTTGCCGAAAAAATAGGTTTTTTGTATAGGGACCTCCTTTATTTTCAACCGACTTCCAAAAAGAAGGAGGTTCTCAATTCGTCTGCATGGTTTTTTTTTCTTCTTTTTTTTGTGTGTATGTTGCGAGATTACTCCGTCAATTCTGAACCGATTCGAATGATTATTGTTTTAATTGGTAGGGTACATTTTCGAGATAGTCCCATTGTAATTTCATCGAGATCTAATTAGTATCTCCAGAGATATAATGATTAACGTCTCAAACTTGCTACTGAAACTGACTCGCGGTGCATGGAAGTCGGTTGTTTTAGTTTTTAAACTATCCTAATTCTTTATTTTATTTAGTTTTATTATTTGATGTTATAGCAACCATTGTTATTCACACTAGAAACAAATTTTAACTCTATTTTTTACGGTTTTTAAGATCGAGCATAAAATGACAGACAAAACGCGTTTCTTGTATTGGGACCCTTATATTTTTAACTTTATTCTGTTTTTAGTATTTGCTGTTATAACAGTCATAGTAATACATACTTTGTGAAGATTTCAAGTCTCTATCTATTATGGTTTATAGGTTCAAGCAAAAAACGCCGAAAAAACAAGTTTCTTGTAGGGGGCTTTTGGCCCCTTTAATATTTTATTTTATTTTGTGTTTAGTAGGTAGTTGTTGTTAAATCCCCCATAGTAATACAAAATTCGTGAAAAGTAGTATTTAAGTTATCTATTTATTAAGGTTAAGGAGTTACAGCCCTGTGAAGTGCGGACAGACGGACGGACGGACAGCGAAGTCTCAATAATGATTTGGGTTCAAGTTCAGGGTTTTGTTGGTACCCTTTTTGAATACCAAAAATGCTGTCGTATGCTTTTGAAATATAACAAAATACTGTACGATTGAATCGTTACTCCACACTGACCCCATATTAGTAACTACATTGTACCCGTGCGAATCCGGGGTGAGTCGCTAGTAAGTAATAAGAGAACCTAGTAACCAACTTCAGTGATTCAATAAAAATAGGGTTATGTTTACTAAAAGAACCGCCAAAAAGCTTTACCTTGTATGATATAAATGTGTTTGCGTTGTAATAAGATATATTGTATTTGGACGATAAGAGTTTCTAGAACTACGTGGGTGATAAAACTGATGCGACTAGCTGTGCCCCGTGGCTTTGCCCGCACCTAAAGGTATTCTACGTCGTATTCTACCATATTTTCAAACTCTAAATAATTTTAACGTTGTTGATGCGGTATAGCCGTGAAAATAGAGCGTTAAAGTTGGTCGTTGATTTTTTAACCCCCGACGCAAAAAGAGGGGGTGTTATACATTTTACGTGTGTATCTGTGTATGTGTGTGTGTGCCTGTATATGACATCGCGCTCAAACGGATAAACCTATTTTGATTTCGTTATTTTTCGAGCGTGTTCTTAGCTTTTATTCATGAAAATCTTTTCAGCCGTTTTGATAAATTAGCGTTTTAGGGTTCCGTAGTCCTGACAAGGAACCCTTATAGTTTCGTCATGTCCGTCCGTCTGTCTGTCTGTCTGTCTCCTGACAAGGAACCCTTATAGTTTCGTCATGTCCGTCCGTCTGTCTGTCTGTCTGTCTGTCTGTCTGTCTGTCCGAGGTTTTGCTAAGAGACTGTTAACACTAGAAATCTGTAATTTCGTATGGGTATGTATATAAATTATGCCGCCAAAGTAATGAAATAAAATTTTGAAAAATATTTTTTTTAGGGTAGCTCCCCTACATAAGAAGTGGGATACATTTTTTTTTCGTTGTCTACCCCATCGTGTGGGGTATCGTTGAATAGGTCTTTAAAATGACTTGGGGGTTGCTAATACCATTTGTCGATTGAATGCTCCATTTACGAAATATTAAACTTTAAAGTGCAAATTTTTGTTCCTGTAGGGCTGTAGTCTGGAAAAATTCGTGATAATAGTGCATTTCATAAACTTTAAAGGAAAACTATAGCGGTCACGATAACTTTATTAGTTTAGCAGTAATAGCCGGTGAACTTGGGTTTTGGATAATTTTTAACCGACTTCACAAAAAGGAGGAGGTTCTCAATTCGCCTGTATGTTTTTTTTTTTTTTTTTTTTTTTAATTTTTATTGTGTGTATGTTACGCGATTTATCCGTCAATAGTGAACGGATCCAAATGATTCTTTTTTAATAGGTAGGATACGTTTCCGAGGTGGTCCCATTTTAATTTTATCGAGATCTGATAAGTATCTCCAGAGATATGGAGAAAAATACCTCAAACATAGGAGAATGTACTGGTTTTAGTAGAAGAGTCCCAAGAAGATTATACACAATGGAGGTTGCTATTGGATATACTTTTGAAGACTAAAAAAAATGACCTTGAATAATGTTTTTACATCTTTCTTCTCGTTGATTTTGGTTTTTGACAGATATTCTTACGGTAACTGTGAGCGAGATAGAAATAAAGGTGGGGATAATAAATATATATATTTTTTTAATATCTTATAGGCTAGCGTTTGACCACTATCTCACCTGTTGCTAAGTGATGATGCGGTCGAAGATAGAGAAGTGGACTAGAATGGGAACTGGCTCTCAAGGATAGCTGCCTGAACACATAAGATGTTTGGCGACAGATTTTCTAACTTGAGGGTGGTAGCTGGCCAGGCGGACACTAGATATGTCCTACCACCATGCGGGGGTTGTTGGTTTCTTAACGATGTTTTCCTTCACCGGAGGGCAACTGTGAGAAGCGCACATATATTTTTCGATCGAAAAATTCATTGGTGCACGGCGGTTTGAACTCGGTACCACGGCATCAAAGCCGACTGTTCTCCCAATTACGCCACCGGGCCCTCAATAAATAATTATATATTAATAATTATAATAAAAAAATATATATAAATATAAATAATTTGTCTTCACAGGAATGTTCTACCTGGCAAAGTCTTGTTAGGGTGCAAACTTTTTTAAACGTACCTAAGTTTTTTGACATGACATGACGTTTGCCGAAGATGGCGGCCATTTCAGTCCCGCGACACTGCATACATTATTAAATAACTCAGAATTATGAACGTACTTTGTACCAACCAACACTGCAAAAAAAATTTATAAGCATAATACCACAGATTATATAATAGTTACGCGTAAATAATACTTTCCGTTGTTAGGTTGGCTACACAGTGCTCTCATAATTCGGGTTTCAACAATATAGGGAAGTGCCTCTTATAACGTAGTAGAGTGATTCAGTACTCTGTTGGCCATATGGCGGCAAGTAATGTTAATAATCGCAAATAATACTTTTTTATATTCATTTTGGAATACAACTAGTCCGTGTTATAAAAGTATTTGGAATTATTGTAATAAAATAGACAATTAATTATCGTGTGTGTCAGATGCTTTAATTGCACAGGGCCATTTTGGACATTGTCCTTTGATACCTTGATGACATAATTATTACTAGTCAATATTATCACTTTAGCAAGGCATTTAAGTCAATTTTTTTTGGGTTCCGAACCCAAAGGGTACCAAATGAACACTTTCTGAGACTTTGTTGTCCGTTCGTCCGTGTGTCTATACATATGTGCGCACTTTACAGATCTGTATCTTCTTAACCGTTATAGGTACATACTTGAAATTTTCAAAAAGTATATATCCGTCAGTGTATAACGGCCCAGACACCAAATGTAATAGATGCATGTAATTTAATTAAAACTTGTTATGCACTAAAAAGGGTAAAATAAGTTATTTTTCAAAAAAAATAAAACCGACTTCATAATCACAAACAGGCACTCAAAAGCGAAAAATAAATTACTTAAAATTATTATAAGCGCTACCCACTTATCTATTTGAAGTCGGTGCCAGCCAAGTCTATTGGATAGTAGATAGATACTATGTATGTAGTAGTAGTAAGTAGGTACATGTAGGTTAGTAAGTAAGTAGATACATGTAGGTATTATATATCTGCTACCTATTAGACTTGGTTGGTACCGACTTCAAATAGATAAGTGGGTAGCGCTTATAATAATTTTAAGTAATTTATTTTTCGCTTTTGAGTGCCTGTTTGTGATTATGAAGTCGGTTTTATTTTTTTTGAAAAATAACTTATGTACCAAATACAAAATCCTTAGAATAAATCCTTTAAAGTGACAAAGACAAAGTACCTAAGTTGATGACGCTTTGAAATCAACTTTCATAGGTCTGATTAATTCGAAATTCAGAATTAACTTACTTTAACAACATCGTAAGAACATGGTAGCATTGACCTGATGCTGGGACATCTCCTGGAACCTGCAGAATACTTACAGCACAGATGTCGAGTTTGGGCTCATTGGAATGGTCTCAAAGAACAGATTACACAAAGATCAGTCGGGGGTGGTCATACATTTTTAATTAAAGTATTATTTTATATGTCATAGGCTGATATTTTCTTGATGGTGGTAAGCTAATTTTTGGTAGCAAGGCAGGCGGAACATCAATATTATAAGCTTTTACCATATGTGAAGTCGATTTTTAAACGACTTTACAAAAAGAATTCCAACGAATTGAGAACAGGAGGTTCTCAATCTTTTTAGGGTTCCGTACCTCAAAAGGTAAAAAAGGACCTTTATAAGATCACTTTCTTGTCCGTCTGTCCGTCTGTCTGTCCGTCTGTCTGTCCGTCTGTCTGTCCGTCTGTCTGTCCGTCTGTCTGTCCGTCTGTCTGTCCGTCCGTCTGTCCGTCTGTCTGTCCGTCTGTCTGTCCGTCTGTCTGTCCGTCTGTCCGTCTGTCTGTCTGTCCGTCTGTCTGTCCGTCTGTCTGTCCATCTGTCTATCCGTCTGTCTGTCCGTCTGTCTGTCCGTCTGTCTGTCCGTCTGTCTTTTCGTCTGTCTGTCCGTCTGTCTGTCGGTCTGTCTGTCCGTCTGTCTGTCCGTGTGTCACCACTGATTTTCTCAGGAACGAGTGGACCTGGCAAGTTGAAATTTATACCTGATACTGAGGTCTGTAGTCCCTATTGGGTGTATAAAAATCAAGGTCTTGAGTCAACACAATAAAAATATATTGGCAAACTTAGATTTTCGCGAAAACTTGTTAGTACCAAAATGTACCTTAATTTTCAACTTTTTTATTTTTCGGAGTTTTTCCTTTACTTTACTTTTTTTACTTTTTATTTTTCCTTTGTGCTCTAAGACCTTACTTATAACCAAAATTGACAATTCTAGGTAAGCCGGAAGTACCCTATAGGTTTTGGGTGGAAAACCTATAGGGTACTTCCCGTTGACCTAGAATCACGAAATTTGGCAAGAAGCAAGGTCTTACAGAACAAATAAGGGAAAAATTCTAAAAAATAAAAAAAGTTGAAAATTAAAGGGTGTCCCCATACATACATAGTTAGCGCCAATTAAGGTAGACCTCTAAATTGTATGAGCGCTGATACAATTTAGAGGTCTAGCTTAATTGGTTAGTACGGAAGCCTCGGTGGGCGAGTTCAACTCGACTTAGCCGGTTTTATTTTTTAATGTATGTTCACCGATTACTCAAAGCCTGCCTGACAAACTTGCCTGAATAGATTTAGAAATATTTTTTTTCAAAGGGTACCCTTCCCAAGTGGTCCCATTTAAATTTTAATGAAATCGGTCGAGCCGTTTTTTAATATATATTTATACATTTGTATTACGATGCATTTATATACCTCGATGTCATGCTACTAACTACTGACTACTTTGACTAGCGCGACGTTTGAAGTCGATTCTTTTCTTTAGTTTTTTAAGCGATCTTAAATTATTTAATTTTTAAACTATCTTAATTATTTTCTATTCTTAACGATTCAGGCCTACAACTACAACCTTTTATCTAAACTACCTTCGGTTATCTATAAAGAATTTATCACGCGGCACTTTGTACTGTTATCGTTAAAAATTATATAGTGTTTGTCCAGTAATTTGTCACTCACGACGACGAGCTCGATGTTATGACATACTCACGATATTGTACATATACTAGATCATACGTTTTTTTAAATATCGTATAGGCTAGCGTTTGATCACTCACTTTGGTTGGTACCTAAGTCATGATGCGGTCTAGGATGGTAGCACGCTAAGCCTAGAATGGGAACTGGCTCTCAAGTATAGCTGCCCGAACATAATAATAGGTTGGGGAAAAAGTTACTTCGCATTGATTAATAAAATTCAAAACATTTTTTAATATAGTTTATTTACATTTAACTAAAGTACTCGTATGTAGGTACCATTTTGTTCGATAACTTTTTGCCATCTTGTAGGTAGGGACATGATCCCATTGCTATAGAAATTTTGGGGCTTCTGATCAAAAAACCGCGACAAGTAGTCTTGGCAGTCCTCTCGTGATGTTAACCTGACACTGCCTAAAGAATTCTGAAGAGACCGAAACAGGTTGAAATCTGAAGGTGCAAGGTCAGGACTATACGGCAGATGCATTATCACCTCCCAGCAGAACTCTCTTAATTTTTGCTGAGTGGCTAAAGATGTGTGAGGTCTAGCGTTATCATGATGAAAAACCACACCCCTTCTGTTGATTAATTCCGGCCGCTTTCTCTCAACTTCTTGCTTTAATCTCATCAGTTGTTCACAGTAGAGTTTAGAATCGATGGCCCTGCCTGGTGGTAACCGCTTATAATGAATAATGCCCTTCCAATGCCACCACACACACAGCATCACCTTGTTGCGAGTTAACCCGGGTTTCGCCACAGTCTGTGAAGCCTGACCGGCCTCAGACCACGACCTTTTTCGCACGTTCAGGTCGTACGTGATCCACTTTTCATCACCAGTTATCAGCTTCTTCAAAAATGGTTCGGTTTCATTACGCGTTATAAAGAATCACAAATGAGTACACGGTTCATTAGGTTTCTTTCAGTAAGGTCGTGTGGTACCCAAATATCGAGCTTTTTTGTGTACCCAGTTTTTTTCAAATGCGCCAAAACTGTTTTTTGGTCAATTCCCAGTTCTTCAGCTACGTCGTAACTACTGATATGCCGATATTGCTCCACTTTTTAAAAAATGGCATCCATTTTATCCGTAATAGGGCGACCAGAGCGAGGTGCATCTTTGACATCAAAATTTCCGGATTGAAAACGCTTAAACCAAATTTGTGCTACTCTCACAGACACTGTACTGTACACTCCATAAACATCGCAAATTTTTTTCGCGGCTTGCGTTCAATTTTTACCTTCTTTGTAGTAAAATTTTAAAATGTATCGAATTTCTTCATTAGATTCACTCATCTTCACAGTACGAAAAACAAATTAAAATCACACATTTTCCTAATTTGAATATGGAATTATCTTCTTTAAAAATTACACTTTTAATGATACCAAAACCAGCCAGATTCAAATAGTATAGCCAAAGAGATTTTATTACAAGTTCATACTTATACTATAATGCGAAAAAACTTTTTCCCCAACCTAATAGATGTTTGGCAACAGATTTTCTAACTTGAGGGTGGTAACTGGCCAGGCGGACACTAGACAGTTTCCTACCACCATGCAAAACGTATACTTATAGTTTGTTTTTTATTCTTGTTGTCTGTCTGGTAGAATCCCACCATTATACTACTCCGACCAGCAGCTAAGCTAGAGATAAGAAAAATGGTTTACAAGTGTCTATGTGAATCTCAAATTCAGTATTGCATAGGAGCCTGGGGAGTTAAAACCTTCCACTGCTAAAACCTTCATGATTGAATTAGAGCGCGCTCAGAGAGCTGTCCTGAAGGTAATGCTCGGTAGACCTCGTCGATATTCTACAGATAAGCTGTATGAAGAAGCGTCTGTTTTGAGAGTACGCCAGCTATTTATAATGCGCGCAGTAACCAAAAGACACTCATTCACAAATAATCCGCAAACGACCGCAAGAAGACAGGTGAGACGTCCAGTGCAGCCCCTCCCGACAACTAAAACGAGATTTGCCACACGTCTTCCGAAGTATGTACACATATACACATTAAACGCGGTCAATAAAGCTTTCGATCTAAGAGAATGCTCACCATCCGATACGCGAGTTAAACTCTGGAGATGGTTGATCTCTCTCTCTTACGAGGACGCTGAAAGACTTGTGTATTCTGGGGCTACATTCAGCTGATACTCAAAGACCTAGCCTGTCAGTACAAAGCAAATTCTATATATATATATATATATATATATATATATATACACTCACACACACACACACACACACACACACACACACACACACACACACACACACACACACACACACACACACACTACATCTAAGTTAAATTTTATTATCCGATATGGTTATTGATATTGATATGCATTACTTGTATTATAGGTATACTAAAATGATATTTGTCGTCTGTAACTAGTTAATTCTGATATGCCTAACGCAAATAGTCTGTAATCCTGTATAAGGAATTAATGAATGATGTAAGTATAGTATAACCTACATAGAATGAATGAGTTATTGACATATCTAAATGAAATTTTAAGAACTGATCAAAGATGATTAGATTAGGAAGTAAACTTTTAACTCATGATCTGAGATCGTATTGTAATAACCTACCAAGAGTGGCTAGAATAAAACTTAACTATAATGAATTAACTATCTATATTCCTGTATTTCTATTATAAAATGATTTGCTACGATTATTTAAACAAAAGTAATGGTTGTTATTATGTGTTATTTTTATTTTATTATTTCATTATATAAATTAATAATTCTTAAATTGTTCACGCACAGAATACCTCATAAGGAATTAATGTATGTATACATGAGCTCCCAAGATACAGGCTCTGCCGAGTTTGGGGCTCCCAGTTTTACTAATATTATTTTCTTTATGGCAATAAACGATTTTATTTATTTATTTATTACTAGAAGTGCCCCGCGGCTTCGCCCGCGTAAAAAACTTCTTTTATTTACTTAAAACTTTTCTTTTGTAAAAACGATTCTAGCATTAAATACATAAAATAAGAATTAGCCAAATCGGTTCACCCGTTTTCATGTTATCGCGTGACTAAGGCAATTCGGGATTTATATTTATAAAAACCGAAAAACCTAAATTTTCAGACTTTGTTGGGTAGGCAACAAAGTCTGCAACGTCGGCAACAGTCATTTCAAAAAATCCTACAACACGTACTTTATCTCATCTTGTTTCGCCACACAAACTTTGAATCCCCGTTCCGTATCCGGGAGGAATTTTTAGAAAATCCGTTCTGAGCGGATACCTACGACGTAATAACTATCTGCATTCTAAATTTCAGCGCAATCCGAAACAATATTGATTTTTAGACTTTTTACCCCAGTTTATCATTTTAGGGTGGCACTTTGAAAAAGTCTGAAACCCGTATTTACTTTTTTAATTACAGAAATACTTGTGTAAAATGTCGAATAAAATTAATATCCAAACTTTGAACCCCCGCTTCAGGGGATGAAGAGTGAATTTTGAAAAATTCTTTCTTAGCCTAAGTAGTAGTAGCCTAAGTCAAAATATCAGCGCAATCCGAAATAATATTGATTTCAGACTTTGTTACCCCACTTCACTCTTTTAGGGGTGGAATTTCGAAAGACCCTGAAACACGTATTTACTTGCTTAAGTACTTGTGTGAAGTTTCGAATAGAAAATACTATTTAATCTTGTTTCTCCATACATACTTTGAACCCCCGTTTCATCCCCTTCAGGGGTGAATTTTGGAAAATCTTTTCTCAGATGGAACTAACGTCGTAATAACTATCTGCATGCCAAATTTCAGCGCAATCCAAAACAATATTGATTTTCACACTTTGTTACCCCATTTCACCCTCTTAGGGGTAGAATTTCGAAAAAACCTGAAACGCGTATTTACTTATTTTTTTTACTGAAGCACTTGTATGAAGTTTCGAACAGAAAATACTATATAATCTTGTTTCTCCATACAAACTTTGAACCCCTGTTTCATCCCCTTCAGGAGTGAATTTAGGAAAATCCTTTCTTAGAGGGAACTAACGCCGTAGTAACTATCTGCATGCCATGTTTTAACGGAATCCGAAAAAATATTGATTTTCACACTTTGTTACCCCATTTCACCCTCTTAGGGGTGGAATTTAAAAAACCTGAAACACGTATTTACTTATTTTTGTACTGAAGCACTTGTGTGAAGTTTCGGATAGAAAAGACTATCTAATCTTGATTCTCCATATAAACTTTGAATCCCCATTTCATCCCCTTAAGGGGTGAATTTTGGAAGATCCTTTCTTAGTACACCCCTACGTACTAAGACAAATATACCCTCCAAAATTCAAGTCTCTACGACCAGCGGTTTAGGCTGTGCGTTGTCTGTCAGTGAGTCAGTCTGTCAGTCAGTCAGTCAGTCAGTCAGTATGTCAGGACAAAGATTCTTATAGTATTAGATTTCAGTCGGTTGTACCACCATAGTAGAACATACCTATACCCCTGAAACGAACTGAAAGTATTGTGCTGACGTCATCGTTTTAAATGATCAGGCGATGTCATGCAAGGTTCTGGCAGTCCAGAATGTCGCATGCCGCTTTGTCTGTCATAGGTAGACGTCATCGCTTACCATCAGGCAAGCGTCGTGCTTGTCCTGTTGCCTTATATCATAAAAAAACTTATCTGTTTATTCATATACCATATCTAATAAATTAAATTATTATGTACCTGTGAAATCCAGATTTCGGTATCTCTATTAGCCATAGGCACTTCTATTTAAAATATTTTTTATATCGTTAAGGCTCACTTGTTGGTAAGTGGTGATGCGGTCGAGGATGGAAGCACGCTAGGCCTAGAATGGGAGCTTGCTCACAAGGGCAGCTTTCAACAAAAAAAAATGCTTCATGAGTGAAAATTAACACTGCAGCCGAGGCCGTCGAATAACTTGGCAGTTATTTTTCGACCTTCCGTAAGATACATTTTTTAATGTTTTGATAGCTGGTTCACCCAAATGCATAAGTGCATTGGTGTTAAAGAAGAGTATTTTGAAAAACTATAAAAAAACTCTTGACTACACAACGTCTAATAAATCGATGAACGTAGGCTTGACGCCGGCTGCAAGCACGAAAAATGTCTCGTTACGCTCATTGTCCCGATTTTTGCGCCGATTTCACTTCGATCATTTACCAATGGAGATGTTAACGCAAGGCATACCCCTCTGCTGGCCATATAGCCATTTTTGGCCATATGAGCGTGCGTAACTACGCTGTATTTTTAATGCGTGCGTGTTTCAAGCTAGTGTGCAGGATCGCTAAAGTGAGTGATTTGCGTGTGTGCAATGCGTGTTTTTGCGGATTACAACGTTACCATCTCCATTGGTAAATAAATGCTCGAAGCGATCATCAATATTCTGTTGTATGAATATGAAAAAGAACATGAAAATCAATGTTTTGTTATGACGTTGTCACGTTAAACTAACGTCCGTAAACAAACTTTACAGACAACCAATTTTTTTAAAATTCTATTTTTCATTCTACTAACAATTTTTGAAACATACATACATACATACAATCACGCCTTTTTCCCGTTGGGGTAGGCAGAGACTACTTCTTTCCACATGGGTATGTACCACATGCTACGATCCTGACATACCTCCTTCGCTTCTTCCACTTTCATGAGCGCCTTCATACATGCTCGCCGGTTATAGGTACTTTTGACTTGGCCTTTCTTTAAAACGTCTCCGATCTGGTCGTGATACGTTCGCCTAGGTCGGCCTCTACCAACTGGCCCATTCACACTCGTCTCATAAATCTGTTTCGTCAATCTTTCTTCATCCATCCTCTCTAGATGTCCAAACCATCTAAGCATCCCTTTCTCTATCTTTGTCACTACATCTTCTACCATCTTTGGAACATCCCACGCAAATATACTGACACAGCAAGTTAAACAACAGCTTGTTATAAGCTGACATTTTTTATTAATCATATAATGCATCTTAGAATGTAAAGTATGACAAGGTACAATTTCCTTTGAAAACAAAACGGTACCATCCCATAAGTACCTCATTACTAGCACTGTAATCCAAATCAAGGTCACAAGAGGCATTTACTTATGTAGGGGGGACACAACGGGGGGTTAATTGAAACCTTTAGAGTCTGTGCATAAAGAGAACCGTCGTAGAAATGAGGGCGCGCGTGTTTATGGTTCTAATTTACTGTTTTCGTTGCGTTGACAACATTGCTCCGTCATTGCCAATACGACTAAAAATGTTTGATACTGAGTAGGTCCCTAAGGTTATCATTATCGGTGGTACTAGGTAGGTATCTATTGGATAAAAATTTACTGAAGTACTGAAACATGCACTGGGTTGCGGGTGCACGTAATAGTACGGTTGACAACCCCACATTAATCAGGGGAATTAAACATGTGTTTTAAGTGTGACGTTCGACGTCTAGATGAAAGCTGAATGGCTCAATACCTTTGTTTTTTTTTGTAAATTCATAGCAATAAGTTATGTTTCTGTTATATCTATAATATTTTTTATTGAATATGATCCATTTAATGTAATTTGACGTGTGTATGTGCAAATGTTTAATTTGCCCATATACTGAATAAATGCTTTGACTTTTGACTTTTGTATATACCTTCCTTCCTCACCTTTGAATGTTAGTTCATCGTAAAACCATTACGGTTCTCTTTTTCCACAGACTCTAGTGTCTATTCTCAAGCCTTGTTTACGTTTATAACTCTCAAATAGCGCCCGCAGTTTCAGGCGTGTGTAGTGTAAATTTTCTTTCCTTTCAAAAAACGAGGACGTCCTAAATTCATTTCGTTTTTCAACCAACTTCCAAAAAGGCGGAGGTTCTAAGTTCGTCTTTATGTTGTTTTTTTTTATTACTTTTTATCGTATATATGTTACGCGATTACTCCGTCAATTGTGAACCGATGCGAATGATTCTTTTTTTAATCGGTAGGGTAAATTTTCGAGATGGTCCCATTGTAATTTCATCAAGATCTAATCTTCAGAGATATGACAATAAACTTCTCAAACTTGCTACTGAAACTGACTCGCGGGGCATGGAAGTCGGTTGTTAACTTGTGACAGATCTCTGTCATTTTTAGGGTTCCGTACCCAAAGGGTAAAACGGGACCCTATTACTAAGACTCCGCTGTCCGTCTGTCTGTCTGTCTGTCTGTCCGTCTGTCACCAGGCTGTATCTCATGAACCGTGATAGTTAGACAGTTGAAATTTTCACAGGTGATGTATTTCTGTTGCCGCTATAACAACAAATACTAAAAACAGAATAAAGTTAAAAATAATAGAGGGTCCCCATACAAGAAACGTGTTTTTTTCGGCATTTCACGCCGTTATGAACGCTTAGTTAGGTAAACGTCGTTATATTGAAGATGGCGTTATATTGAAATGTCGATCCCTAACACCTTTGTTAGACGTTAGATGGCGTTATAAGAAATAAAATGTTTATTAATTATTTCATTTTGCTGGCGAAAAATGATAGTGGTATTTTTTGTGTGATCTTATAAAATACTGTAGTGTGGTACGGACTCGCACTAGTAGGGACTAGTGCGAGTCCGACTTGCACTTGGCCAGTTTATTTTATTTTTTTATCTGATAGGCTAGTATTTGGTCGAATTGGTGAAAACGCTATGGTCTGACTCTCAAGGGTTATGTGCTGCCGGAACACCGTAAGGTTATGGCGGCAGATTTTCTTCTTGATGGTGGTAAGCTATTTTTGGAAGCAAGTCAGGCGGAACATCGATATGATGCTTTTACCCACTGATAAAAAAAACTGCTTTGGATAATTGTTTGTTTGAGAGTGTGTATTTTCCGTTTGGTCCCGATATCAGTTATCGAGGTTTGCACGGTTATTCTCAATCATTCGAAAGCAAATTCGGATTCGGAAACTGCCTTTACTTCAACTTAGATCTTTGCAATTCACAATGCACCGATCGGTTACTTTTGATATTTCAATTTGAAAATAAACTGGCCAAGTGCAAGTCGGACTCGCACTCGTAACACAGTAAAGTATTCTATAGCTATGATTTTTCGCAAATAAAAAATTAACTTTGTTTTTCATAGTGTTTGTATGAAAAACAAAGTTCTTTGCGGTCGCCGTATCTCAAAAACTGCTGACTGTATCTCGTTCAAACCAATTTTCGTTGTTAATTTTTATTGAGATCTACAGCATTAATTTTTTTAAGATTATTCACTCCATACTTTAAAAGTTAGAGGGAGGGGTGGGGACACACGTTTTACCCTCGGAACAATGACATTGTTCCGAGGTTTTACCACTTTAGACGCGCCTATCTTTCAAATGATTGACTTTGAGAAAAAATGATATAAGGAACCTCAATGTCATTTTTAAAGACCTCTCCATAGACACGCCATACGTATAGATTTGACGAAAAAATTTTATTTTGTTTCAGTTCCATGTATGGGATGCCCACCCCCCCCCCCTCCCTTAAACTTTCTATTTTTTATTTTTGTATAAAAATCGGAAAGCGGTTCACAGAATACATCTATCTACTAAGTTTCAATTCTGTAGTCCTAACAGTTTCGGAATAAAATGGTTGTGACATACGGACAGACAGACAGACAGACAGACATGACGAATCTATAAGGGTTGCGTTTTTTGCTATTCGGCTACGGAACCCAAAAAACAGTGGTTCTATTTGGTTCTATTATCTATACTAATATTATAAAGAGAGAACATTTGTATTTTTGTATGTTTGTAATGATTTGGCTCAAAAACTACTAGACCGATTTAAAAAATTCTTTCACTAATATATAGAATGGACTTTCGGAATGAAAATAGGCTATATATTATCCCGTTTAAATCAAAGGTACATTCGTGGAGACCTAATTTGCAACCTAAGTCGACTAAAAAACGGTCGAAAAAACACGTTTCTTACGAACGCTGCTCAATTGAAAATAGATAGTAGAATATTTTGTATGGAAGAGTTTTACAACTTAATAAGACCTACAAAAAAGTCCGCAACAGCATATGTCTATCTCTTAAGGTTGACTCACAGTAACCATTTTAATCTTAAAATTTTTGTTAAAAAATATTACATAACTTCCAAGGCTATTTTCAAGTATATATTATTAATCCTTATCCAAATAATTACGTTAATTAGCTTGGCCACATATTATAGATTAAAATTGTCCTTTACAGTATATAATTCAAATGAAAACTCTAGAAGATATCACGGATTTCACATACACGCATCGCAAAATTAATAAAATATCTGCAGTTAAAACCACAGATTAGGTCATAGTCACTAGGAAAATATTATTATAAGCTTAGCGATGTTGTAGATCCCCACCGATCTAAATTAATTTGAAGTCAATATAGTATAATAATATATATTTACTGTATAAAATTCTATTGTATAATATAGTTATAATCTATATATAAACCACCCCGACTGATCTATGTATAATCTTTTTAATAAAAGCATTCCAATGACTCTAAACACGACATTTAAAATCTGAGCTGTAAGTTTGTGTGGATTTGAGTATTCTGTAAAGTACAGGAGATGTCCCAGCATCAGGTCAATGTTTCCATGTTCTTACAATATCGTTGAAGAAGAAGATATTCGAATTGATCAGACCTATGAAAGTTGATTTCATAGCGCAATTAACTAGAAAAAAGCTCATAGTTTTATAACGATTGAACGAATTTTCATGAATCAAAGCTACTACTAGAACACTCTCGATGAAGACATCTATCAAACAAAAAAAAATATCAATAATAAAATCAAAATCGGTTCATCCGGTTGGGTGCTAAGATGCTACAGACAGACACAGATACACACGTTAAACGTATAATACTCCTTCTTTGATCCCATGATTTGATTGATTTTGATTCCATGATCCCACTACCCCTGTACGAAAACCCATGATTAATGAATGCACATAAATCTTTCATTGGTAGGTATATAGCTAGGATTAGAAACAACGACCGTCGGGTCAGAATCAGGGTAACTATCCTTTACGCCATAGGGCCGTCCAATATCACTACGTAAGTATCATAAATCAAAGTCCATCACTGCGTCTGTCTGTCTGTTCGCAATAATCTCAATAGCTACTGAACGGATCATCACGCGGTTTTCACCAATAGCCAGAGTGTTTATGAGGAAGGTTTAGGTGCATAATTCGTTAAGGTTTTGTGTAAATTGGTTGAAATATGACGATGATTATTAAATATGTTAATATTTTATATTTGATGCAACAAACAGATGCAAATTTTGTAGGCATATATGTTCTACCCGTGCCAAGCCGGGGCGGGCTGCTAGTTACCAATAAATATGTTATATTCATATTTATTTATATTATATATGATATATTCATATTTATTGGTAGACTGGCAGAATGTATTGTTAGGCTATGAAAGTTTAGAAAGGTTTGGATTATGGTTTATGATGAAAAGAATTAAGATCGTTTAGAAAACGCTGAACTGGAAAGGACGGGGCATAAATGTCAATGGCAATTACCTCTCACACTTGAGATTTGCGGACGACATCGTCATCATGGCTGAAACCGTGCAGGACCTGCAATACATGCTGACCACCCTCGCTGATTCTTCTGCGCGCATCGGTCTCCGGATGAACTTGGATAAGACCAAGATCATGTTCAACGAACATGTTATTCCGGAACCGATTGCCTTAAATGGAGTCCCTCTCGAAGTTGTTGACGAATATGTCTACCTTGGGCAAATCTTGCAATTGGGCAGAAACAATTTCGAGAAGGAAGCTCGCAGAAGGATACAGCTTGGATGGGCAGCATTCGGAAAACTTCGTCGAGTCTTTACATCGCCCATACCACAAAGCCTGAAGACGAAAGTCTTTAACGAGTGCGTCCTTCCTGTTATTACCTACGGAGCCGAGACGTGGACACTGACAGTGCGACTAGTTCACCAATTCAAAGTCGCTCAGCGAGCTATGGAGAGGGCTATGCTCGGAGTTTCTCTGAAGGATCGAATTCGAAACGAAGTCATCCGTCAGAGAACCAAAGTAATCGATATAGCTCAGAGGATTAGCAAGCTGAAATGGCAGTGGGCCGGTCACATCTGTCGCAGAACCGATAACCGTTGGGGTAAACGAGTTCTAGAGTGGAGACCACGGCTCGGCAAACGTAGTGTGGGACGCCCTCCAACTAGATGGAGCGATGATATACGCAAGCTGGCTGGCAGCGGTTGGAAACGAATAGCTGAAGATCGAGCTCAGTGGCATGCCATGGGAGAGGCCTATGTCCAGCAGTGGACGGAAATTGGCTGATAATGATGATGATGAGAAAACAAAAAGAAAACGAAGAAACCGACTTCAAATGCCGCGCAACTCGCTAGCTATTTTCAATTTTTAGTTTAGGTTCTACATTTCTAGAATACTAATTAATCAGTCAGCTGGTTCTCAATCATTCGAAAACCTTTTCGGATTCCTTACCTAATTTTTAATTTAGCATATTGATAAATCAGTGAGCTATTTTGTCGCGGAAACCTTTTCAAATAGAACCACTGTTTTTTTTCGAATTGAAATATCAAAAGTAACCGATCGGTGCGTTGTGAATTGCAAAGATCCAAGATGAAGTAAAGGCAGTTTCCGAATCCGAATTTGCTTTCGAATAATTGAGAATAACCTGCAATATACGTATCTAAATACAGCACGCTTCTATGTTCGCTTTTGCAAGTTACTTTAATCTATTTGATTCACTTAATCTATTGATTTAATTAATTAATACAAACCATGAACTTGACTTACCCAAATGACATAGCCAATTATTTAACAGAATTGGTTATCAACCGTACCTTCATTGTTTCATTTTAGTATTATTGCATGTTTTTAACCGACTTCACAAAAAGGAGGTTCTGAATTCGACTGTATTTTTTATGTTTGTTATCTCGATCTCCGTCATTTATGTAACCGATTTGGCAAAATTACTTCTATGTTAGAGAGGATTGCTTTTTTATAGAGAATATGAATATGATATGCTTCCCATTTGGTCCAATTGTTATTATATCGATCCGATGAGTATCTCCAGAGATATGGAGATAAACACCTCAAACTTGTTATAAAAACTCACGTTCATTTTAAACTTATAGATTTAAAAACGGGAATTTAACGTGACTTACGCGATGTCGATATAGCGATCGACATATGTTTCGGCCTCATCCGGAGGCCTTCTTCAGGATCTTGAGTGCGGGGCGCTCGTCGACGCGTCGCACCTCGCACTGCGGGCCGCTGCTCGTGCAGCGCGGGCGGACGGAGCGGGCGGCGGCGGCGGCGGTGGTGGTGTTGGTGGGGGGTAATGATGCGGTGTACATAGTGGAGGCGCGGGATTAGGTTGGAGGGCTTCGTCTTCATCACTGCTGTTTACTTCAGACGAGACCTCATCCAACCGGCAGACGGAACTCACGGTGTCCTCCTCACTGTTGCCACTGGTGACGTGCTTTCCATGAAGAACGGTTTTCCACGTATTTGACAGGTACCACCCTCTGTCTCTGTTGAAGTTACGACGACGACTGATCTCAATGGCTTCTCGGATTTTGCGGGGTACAAAGTACTTTTCACGCGCCAAAATCCGTGCCTTGTCAAATCTGATGTAGTGCGTCGTCCCAGATGTGAGAGCGTGCTCTGTAACCGCCGAGCTACCGCTGTCCACGTTCTTCATGGAAGCAATGTGTTCTTTGAGTCTTGTGGACACGTTTCTTCTGGTCTCGCCTACGTAGCTTGCACCACAGTCGCAAGGAACGACGTAGACCCCAGGAGCTCCTAGGGGATCCTTATCCTTTGGAGAGCGCAACAATTGCCTGACACGTGAGGGGGGGCGGAATATCGTCTTGATGCTATATCTTCGGCGTAACAAGTGTCCAATTTTGTCCGTGACCCCCTTGACGTATGGTAGGTACGTTGCTGCTCTCTCAACCGATGTTATTCGGCACTTTGTGGAGTTGTTCGCAATCCGATTACTCTGCTTCCAGCTGTATCCGTTTGCCTCTAACACCGCCTTCACATGCGCGAGTTCCGTGTCTACATGTTGTGGGTCACATAATCTCAGCGCTCTGTTGATAAGTGTCCGAGGCAACGACGCTAGATGGGCGGGATGGTGATGGGAGTCAGCTCTCAAGTACCGGTCTGTATGCGTACTCTTGCGGTACACTGTGTGTGAGAGATGTCCATTCTGTTGTCGCTTGAGTAACACGTCAAGAAACGGCAACGCGCCCTCTATTTCTCGTTCGACAGTGAAAGTGATCGTCGGATGTTTGCTATTTAGATGTTCTAATAAGGGTGTTACATGGTCCTTATGTAAAATAGCAAACACGTCATCCACATATCGCCACCAGTATCTCGGTCTAAAGGATATGTCGTGTAGTGCCGATGTCTCGAACCACTCCATAAAAATATTCGCAACTACTGGAGCTATAGGAGAACCCATGGCCACACCTTCCGTCTGAATATAAAATTCACCGCGCCACTTAAAATACCCACTTGTCAGTATGTACTTTATTATGTTCATGTACTCATATGTTCTGTACATATGTTCATGTACAGAAAATAAACCAGCTCCTCAGTGACGGTAATACTTACAAATGTGTTACATACGACCCTACATCTCGAGTAACTACCAAACTGAGTACACTACTGCGTGCATTAAATGAAGATCTGTACAGTAGATTACGCCCTTTGAACCCAACTGCACCGAGAATTTATGGCCTACCTAAAATTCACAAGCCGTCGTGGCCTTTGAGACCTATAGTCAGTCAAATCGACTCACCCACTTATAAAACAGCTCGATACATGGCTGACATGCTACTTCCATTAACAGGAAACACCACAAGTTTTGTGAGGGACTCGCGACACTTTATACAGCTCCTAGATGAAGTAACATTAGGTGAAGACGAACTGATGGTGAGCTTCGACGTCACGTCATTGTTCACGAACGTACCGATAGAGGACACACTCAAAATTATAACGGATTTATTCCAGAGAGCTCTTATACCTATCGAGTACATGAACATAATAAAGTACATACTGACAAGTGGGTATTTTAAGTGGCGCGGTGAATTTTATATTCAGACGGAAGGTGTGGCCATGGGTTCTCCTATAGCTCCAGTAGTTGCGAATATTTTTATGGAGTGGTTCGAGACATCGGCACTACACGACATATCCTTTAGACCGAGATACTGGTGGCGATATGTGGATGACGTGTTTGCTATTTTACATAAGGACCATGTAACACCCTTATTAGAACATCTAAATAGCAAACATCCGACGATCACTTTCACTGTCGAACGAGAAATAGAGGGCGCGTTGCCGTTTCTTGACGTGTTACTCAAGCGACAACAGAATGGACATCTCTCACACACAGTGTACCGCAAGAGTACGCATACAGACCGGTACTTGAGAGCTGACTCCCATCACCATCCCGCCCATCTAGCGTCGTTGCCTCGGACACTTATCAACAGAGCGCTGAGATTATGTGACCCACAACATGTAGACACGGAACTCGCGCATGTGAAGGCGGTGTTAGAGGCAAACGGATACAGCTGGAAGCAGAGTAATCGGATTGCGAACAACTCCACAAAGTGCCGAATAACATCGGTTGAGAGAGCAGCAACGTACCTACCATACGTCAAGGGGGTCACGGACAAAATTGGACACTTGTTACGCCGAAGATATAGCATCAAGACGATATTCCGCCCCCCCTCACGTGTCAGGCAATTGTTGCGCTCTCCAAAGGATAAGGATCCCCTAGGAGCTCCTGGGGTCTACGTCGTTCCTTGCGACTGTGGTGCAAGCTACGTAGGCGAGACCAGAAGAAACGTGTCCACAAGACTCAAAGAACACATTGCTTCCATGAAGAACGTGGACAGCGGTAGCTCGGCGGTTACAGAGCACGCTCTCACATCTGGGACGACGCACTACATCAGATTTGACAAGGCACGGATTTTGGCGCGTGAAAAGTACTTTGTACCCCGCAAAATCCGAGAAGCCATTGAGATCAGTCGTCGTCGTAACTTCAACAGAGACAGAGGGTGGTACCTGTCAAATACGTGGAAAACCGTTCTTCATGGAAAGCACGTCACCAGTGGCAACAGTGAGGAGGACACCGTGAGTTCCGTCTGCCGGTTGGATGAGGTCTCGTCTGAAGTAAACAGCAGTGATGAAGACGAAGCCCTCCAACCTAATCCCGCGCCTCCACTATGTACACCGCATCATTACCCCCCACCAACACCACCACCGCCGCCGCCGCCGCCCGCTCCGTCCGCCCGCGCTGCACGAGCAGCGGCCCGCAGTGCGAGGTGCGACGCGTCGACGAGCGCCCCGCACTCAAGATCCTGAAGAAGGCCTCCGGATGAGGCCGAAACATATGTCGATCGCTATATCGACATCGCGTAAGTCACGTTAAATTCCCGTTTTTAAATCTATAAGTTTAAAATGAACGTGAGTTTTTATAATAAAATTGTAAACCTCTACGGGGAGGTATGCCTTAAAAATGTGCGGAGATTTGCATCGCTGAGGAATAAACGTAACAAACTCGAATGTGGTTTAGTGTTTGTACAAAAGTGCCGAAATAGTGGAGTGTTGCCGAAGTTCTTGCGCATTAAACCAGTGAAATGTATTCGAGATTACACAAAGTTCTTCAGTGATGTGAATGATAAATTGGTGAAGAGGGTAATACGAGATTACTTTCGAAACATCGCGAGTGTATCAATGGAATTGATGGAATTACACTTACAGTTGTCTCGTCTATTACGTCAAGATTTATGGGATACTTTGGATTCAATGACTTATAGCAGAGCGCAATACACTTTAAACAATTCGTCTAAAAGTCATGATAGAAAATTAAAACACCTGACAAAAACCTCAGAGCAACGTCCTTCCGACGTCAACCGTTCAGTGGTGGAGAATCAGGCGGTTGTAAATTTATCGTCGCAGGTACTCACTGATAATGAAAAATCGGTATTATCAAAAGGTCTTAACTTTGCACCCACACCGCGGAAGATACCCGTCGAGGTGATCATCACCGGTATCGAGGAAACGATCTCCCGGAATAACATACCGATTCATGACGCTGAATGTTTACGACAAGAAGTAGCATTGACATTGCGAAAATCCAAGGTACCTAAATCCAACATCTCGAACTCGGAAATGTTTGCACTACGTAGTTTACGTAACAACACAGAGCTTTTAGTTTTACCCGCAGATAAGGGGAATGCAGCAGTAGTCGTGGACACAGCACAGTACGAACAGAAAATAAACCAGCTCCTCAGTGACGGTAATACTTACAAATGTGTTACATACGACCCTACATCTCGAGTAACTACCAAACTGAGTACACTACTGCGTGCATTAAATGAAGATCTGTACAGTAGATTACGCCCTTTGAACCCAACTGCACCGAGAATTTATGGCCTACCTAAAATTCACAAGCCGTCGTGGCCTTTGAGACCTATAGTCAGTCAAATCGACTCACCCACTTATAAAACAGCTCGATACATGGCTGACATGCTACTTCCATTAACAGGAAACACCACAAGTTTTGTGAGGGACTCGCGACACTTTATACAGCTCCTAGATGAAGTAACATTAGGTGAAGACGAACTGATGGTGAGCTTCGACGTCACGTCATTGTTCACGAACGTACCGATAGAGGACACACTCAAAATTATAACGGATTTATTCCAGAGAGCTCTTATACCTATCGAGTACATGAACATAATAAAGTACATACTGACAAGTGGGTATTTTAAGTGGCGCGGTGAATTTTATATTCAGACGGAAGGTGTGGCCATGGGTTCTCCTATAGCTCCAGTAGTTGCGAATATTTTTATGGAGTGGTTCGAGACATCGGCACTACACGACATATCCTTTAGACCGAGATACTGGTGGCGATATGTGGATGACGTGTTTGCTATTTTACATAAGGACCATGTAACACCCTTATTAGAACATCTAAATAGCAAACATCCGACGATCACTTTCACTGTCGAACGAGAAATAGAGGGCGCGTTGCCGTTTCTTGACGTGTTACTCAAGCGACAACAGAATGGACATCTCTCACACACAGTGTACCGCAAGAGTACGCATACAGACCGGTACTTGAGAGCTGACTCCCATCACCATCCCGCCCATCTAGCGTCGTTGCCTCGGACACTTATCAACAGAGCGCTGAGATTATGTGACCCACAACATGTAGACACGGAACTCGCGCATGTGAAGGCGGTGTTAGAGGCAAACGGATACAGCTGGAAGCAGAGTAATCGGATTGCGAACAACTCCACAAAGTGCCGAATAACATCGGTTGAGAGAGCAGCAACGTACCTACCATACGTCAAGGGGGTCACGGACAAAATTGGACACTTGTTACGCCGAAGATATAGCATCAAGACGATATTCCGCCCCCCCTCACGTGTCAGGCAATTGTTGCGCTCTCCAAAGGATAAGGATCCCCTAGGAGCTCCTGGGGTCTACGTCGTTCCTTGCGACTGTGGTGCAAGCTACGTAGGCGAGACCAGAAGAAACGTGTCCACAAGACTCAAAGAACACATTGCTTCCATGAAGAACGTGGACAGCGGTAGCTCGGCGGTTACAGAGCACGCTCTCACATCTGGGACGACGCACTACATCAGATTTGACAAGGCACGGATTTTGGCGCGTGAAAAGTACTTTGTACCCCGCAAAATCCGAGAAGCCATTGAGATCAGTCGTCGTCGTAACTTCAACAGAGACAGAGGGTGGTACCTGTCAAATACGTGGAAAACCGTTCTTCATGGAAAGCACGTCACCAGTGGCAACAGTGAGGAGGACACCGTGAGTTCCGTCTGCCGGTTGGATGAGGTCTCGTCTGAAGTAAACAGCAGTGATGAAGACGAAGCCCTCCAACCTAATCCCGCGCCTCCACTATGTACACCGCATCATTACCCCCCACCAACACCACCACCGCCGCCGCCGCCGCCCGCTCCGTCCGCCCGCGCTGCACGAGCAGCGGCCCGCAGTGCGAGGTGCGACGCGTCGACGAGCGCCCCGCACTCAAGATCCTGAAGAAGGCCTCCGGATGAGGCCGAAACATATGTCGATCGCTATATCGACATCGCGTAAGTCACGTTAAATTCCCGTTTTTAAATCTATAACCTCAAACTTGGTACTGAAAACGACTGGCGCGGCATTTGAAGTCGGGTTTTTTCGTTTTGTATACGATCTTAAATTATTATATAATATTTTATGAATGTACACACATTTCAAAGGGCAAGTTTGAAGTTTCTACAGTTATCACAACATTGCCCATTATAATAAAATAAGTAAAACTATACGTATTCATCATATATAAGTGTCAGTCTACTACTGGACGTAGGCCTCTCCCAAGATACGCCACTGAGCCCGATCTTCGGCTCATTGGGAGGGATATGCCCTAATCACCACACTGGGCAGGCGGGTTGGCGATCGCAGGACGTAGCTCCTCGCACCGGTGACGCTGCTGCCTGTCACCGGCCTGTAGTATTTAGCTACGCCATAATTTGATTGGTGGTTGTACCGCCATTTGTCGCTCGCCAGAGCCTCGTTTGTTGGTCAGCAGGATGTACCACCGGTAGGTGAGGTTGGCTGGGAGCACTGAGGTGGTATTTGTACTTCCTTACATCCCCCCTATACGTATATTATAGTGTATTTATGAAGTAAGTAAAATCTTTTATTTAGTATACGCATTATTGTAGTGGTAAGACTTTTGTTTGGCCGCCTGGGGTGGTACCGCCATTTTTCAGTTTGCATGTTTTGCATTAGACACATTCGGTCACATTTCATTTTTCTACCGACTTCCAAATAAAACTGGCCAAGTGCGAGTCAGCATCGCGTCTCTTATCGCACACTTAGGGAGCGTTCCGTACAATACCAAACATAACAGAGTTTCAACCTCATTTATTTGATTAATTGATATTACCAAGAATATTTGGTTTGGTCGCGATCTAGAAAGACGGGGCTCGTTTACTAGCGCCATCAATGTCATTTTGCCGAAACTAATTAGATAGATGACGTTTAAAAACACGTTTTTTGTATGGGGACCCCCTTTAATTTTTAGTATTTGTTGTTCTAGCGGCAACAGAAATACACAATCTGTGAAAATTTCAACTGTCTAACTATCATGGTTAATGAGCTATAGCCTGGTGACAGACTGACAGACAGACAGACAGACAGACAGACAGACAGACAGACAGACAGACGGACAGCGGAGTCTTAGTAATAGGGTCCCGTTTTACCCTTTGGGTACGGAACCCTAAAAAAAAGGAGGTTCTTAATTCGTCTGTATGTTTTTTTGTATATATATTACGCGATTACTCCGTCAATTGTGAACCGCTTTGAATGATTATTTTTTTTAATCGGTAGGGCACGTTTCCGAGGTGGTCCCATTGTGATTTTATCGAGATCTGATAAGTATCTCCAGAGATATGACTATAAACGTCTCAAACTTGCTACTGAAATTGACTCGCGGGCACGGAAGTCGGTCGTTTTAGTTTTTAAACTATCTTAATTATTTAGCGTAGTAGTGTACACGCCAAGTCTCCGCTAGCTTATAATAAATCCCTAGAAGTTAAACTAGGTTTACTTTGAATGCACATTAAATGTATTTGTTTCTTATATTTATTTTGGCTTTTCAAAGAATCCGCTGTCATGTGACGTTCAAACTTGAGAAATAAAATTTAAGGAAGATTTGTAAAATAAATATATCGTTGAGCTCTTTGGCACATAGATAGTACCTACAAAATAATCAAAGGAAAAAATTCGCGACCTATCTATATATCTATACTATCATACGTTTAGGCTGACAATAGAAGAAGTTTTTGACAGAACCATAGATAAACAATTAATAAACTTTTTATTTGTTTTCACAAATTGTTTTCTTTATTCTATACTTTGATTATAAACTCGATATAATCAAAGATTCTATAACAGAACGCAGCGAAGTTCTCCGTTTCAGCTTGAGCAAAAAATGCTTTCGTATGTCAGGATGTCTGTTCTTCTTTACAGGTCGCATTTCTCAAATGATTCTCTAAAATGTTGTGAAGAATAATAACAAATAATAATAAAGCCGCTAGTAGCGTTTAGTGAAAGCGCAGCACAGCTCTCAACACCCTCAGCTATCCACGCCAATGTTGCCCCTCGGCGCCGACATACCGGTCCGCCTTTATGGGGGGCCCATTCAGTGTATAGCGAGTCACCACCCGCCTTAATATTTTTAAATGAGGCATAATTGGCGGGTGACGTACCTCATCCCATAGACCATCCCATAAACAGACATCAAGCAGCACACATTCATAGCCATATTAAATTAATGTACCATCTTTTTATAGTTTTTCATCTCTTCATCCACAAATCATATTTTTATTTAATTTAATATTGTAAAGGGCCTCTTGACGTCGGCTTCGGCTCCGTCAATGCCTTCCAAAGGACCGGGCGATTTGCAGCCCGTGATGTGTATTGAATAAATAGTATAATAATAATAAAAATGCTTCTTGGAAAAAAATTGGCATTAACATAATAAATCAAAGATTACCTGGTACTAAAATTAGGCTCTAATCCCGTATGATAAGTACCAGGCCTCTTCCGTCTGTTTGTTCTGTGTTGCCAGAAATTACAAAAGAGGTTCAATAATTACGTGGGATTTTGTGTGTATTCAGTTTTTGTAATTTTGTTTAAATGACGCAGATACACATAGGTACCTATGAGGTTTGAAAACATAAAAAAATCACATATAAAAATGTTCGAAAATGTTACTAAACTGTTTTGTTACCGTTTAATAAGGGTTTTTAATGAAAAAAGTTTCGACGAAACCTTTTTGCCCGAACATCTTTTTTATCCGTTAAACTTCAGGGGTCTTTTTGTTTTAAGAGTTTTGTTTAAAGGTGCATGAAAAGCTAGTAAGCTAGTTCGCGAGTTAAGGAATCAGTTAGTTATAACTATTGACTCTATATGCCCATAAAGAGCCTCTGTTCTTTTTTGATACTAGTTACATAAGTATGTCTTATTTAGGTTCTTTTTCGAAATTATTAAATCGAAACAATTTAATAAGAAGTTATTAAATCTTCACAAGTTATTTGTAAAAATAAAATTAATTATCAAAGAATCGGTATTTTTGATTATTAAAATATTAATGAACAAAACATCACACAAATAAAATGTAAACCATTATAATTTTACTCACCCATGAATAAGACGCATGCCCAAATATGAATTTTCCACTTCATTTTCCTAAATTTACTTATTATCACACTACGTTAAATTAGACTACATTAATGTAAGTCATTATTCTTATTTATTACATCACGTATTTAAATCAATATCTATTAAAAATAACACATGCGCTACATTTGCGAAGCGAAATTTTGACGTTAAAAAATTGTAGCATAGATTAAAAAGAAAATGTTTTGTTTTTTTAATGTCACAGTTTAGGCTCGTCTTTGATTGAACGTTTGCGCCGTAGATTGGAGCGTTGGCGTAGTTTGCGACACGTGTGTTACCACCAACACCACAAAACAGACTGATACGCGCTGACGCTGAAATTGAAATTCTACTTCTTAACATGAAATACAGCGTGAAAACAACGATCAATGACCCAGCATAGATATTCCCTATCGTTTTGTGGATTTTATTTAATAGGTATCGTAAATAAAGAACGTCGGTATTAGTAGATTAACACGTATATCGATAAAGATGCTAAGTTTTATAACCAATAAATACTTAGTATTGGCACAACAAATTATTCCTTAAATTACTAAAATATGTTGGATATAATGAAATATATACTTTTACTTCTTCACTTACTGTGGTTGTAGTGGGATTTTGGTTTTTTAGTTTTTTTTTATAATGAGTTAACTGTCTGTTTGATGCAGATATCTCACTACCATTACAATCTAGTCTGAGTTTTTAATGTGATTTTGACGTTTTTAAACAATCTCATTAATTTGAATCAGTAGCATTGCAAGAACTGTAGGTATTAAAATAAATTAAACAGTAAAAATGTTTAGTTGTAGTGTTATTTGGCTAATAAATTGCTATTTTAAGTAACATTTAAAAATCAAAAGGGAAAAAAAAGTCGAAAGCATTACGTTGTAACGCCAGTTAAATAACCACGAGATATGTTAAACATCGAAGTAAGTAAAAGCTCAAAGGATTAGCAAACTGAAGTGGCAGTGGGCTGGTCACATCTGTCGTAGATTTGATAACCGTTGGGGTAGAGTAGACATGTTACAGAGTAGAGACCACGTCTCGGTAAGCGACCCATAGGACGCCCTCCAGCTAGATGGAGCGTTGATATACGCAAGCTTGCTGGCAACGGTTTGAAACAAGAAGCTGAAGATCGAGCTCAGTGCCGTGCCATAGGTGAGGCCTAGGTCCAGCAGTGGACGAATACTGGCTGTTACTAATAATGTTAAATATTTGTCTGTGACAAAATTATTAATTCTATGCAGAACTGCTTATTATTATACATATCACATAATCTTTTAGGATATAGATAACCTGAATATAAAGATTTACTTAATTTAGAGTTGACTGAACATTGTCTTGTATGAAGTCCGTTATGTGTAATAGTATATTAGCGAGGGTGCTACGTCGTGCAATAATAGACTACCTGAGTCCCGAGTATCGTATATTATTTTATAGCTGTCAATGTGACATATAAACCCGCACTTTACGCTTGCTACGCTTTTCCGTCAAATAAAAGATTATTGCACGGCGTGAAGTTGGCACCCGAACGCAGCGAGGGTGCTAAACGTCGTGCAATAATCGACGGTCGGATATATTTATGGTAAATATTTACAGCTTAGTGAGCCTTCGTCAGATAAGTACTTACATAATGGTAAAAAGTTACCGAATTAATTGCTTTAAATAAGTATATAATCAAATCTTTATGTGTAAAGACCAATCGTGCTTTGGGTTGATACATTTTTATTTATTAGGGTTCCGTACCCAAAAGGGTAAAAAAAAATTGCCCAGTTTTATTATGTGACATGAACACATGGACAATTTATTGACAAGATATTTTGATTGACCTGACAAATATTTTAACGATATTTAGCCTTTTTTAGGGTTCCGTATTCTTGACAAGGAATCCTTATATTTTCGTCATGTCCGTCTGTCTGTTTGTCTGTCCGAGGTTTTGCTAAAAGACCGTTAATACTAGAAAGCTGTAATTTTGTAGGGGTATGTATATAAATTACGCCAACAAAGACTTAAGGGTTGCTCATACCATTTTTCGATTGAATGCTCCATTTAGTAAATATTGAACTTTAAAGTGCACATTTTTGTTTAAAACTTCTTTTAACTAACTTGAGGGTGGTAGCTAGCCAGGCGGACACTAGATAGAGTCCTACCACCATACGGGGGTTTTTGGTTTCTCAACGATGTTTTTCATTCACTGGAGGGTTGTGAAAAGCGCAGATAAATGTTTCGATAGAAAAATCCATTGGTGCACGGCGGGGATTGAACTCGGTACCTCTGGCATCAAAGCCGACCGATCTCCCGATTACGCCACTAGGGCCTTCAAACGCCCTCGGTCTTCTTTTATCACTCATTAAATTTCTATTTCTATTATATTCTATTAATAATCTTATGTTATTAAAACTACGTTTTATAATAGCTGTCGTTGTATATACTTTTGTATATTATTACTCACATACATTTTGCAGAAATTGGAACACATTTCACTCAAAAAACCTTTCCTTCTACACGTCTACAGTATACTGTATTTAGCAACGTCTACTGTATTCTTCTTTTCCATGCCAAGGTTGTCTGGAAGAAATTGCTCTATGCGATAAGACCGCCGATTGTATTGCCTTATTATTCTACTGTCTTTCATTACATAGTATGTACAATTTGTAATTTCTTTGGTGATCAATAAAGAGTTTTTGTATTGTATTGTCTCTACAGTTCTCGAGTTACAACGAACATCAAATATATATATGTATATATATATATATGTGTATCGATCTAATTCTCAAGAGCTGCACTTACCAACGAACAAATTTCATTATTTATTATTACGGATTACTTACTTATTTTATTTTAATTTAAGTAATCTTTATGCATTTAAGTGTAATCGCTCTGATTTATAAAAAGCTAATAAAAAATAATAAAACACAAATATGCTTATCGTGATAGATGACAATACGTAATGTACTCGTACGTAGACACTGAATCGTGACAGTTAGCAACCTTTTTAACCGACTTCACAAAAAGGAGGAGATTCTCAATTCGCCCAAATATATTTTTCTAATGCTTATTACCTCAGAATTCCGTCATTTATGAACCAATTTGGAAAATATTTTTTTTTTTTATTTAAAATTTTATTTTGAGAGAGTGTGCTCCTCCTTTGGTCCCATTGTAATTTAATCGAGATTTGATAAGTATCTCCAGAAATATGAATATTACTGCCTGAAACTTAGTTCTGAAAAAAACAAACGCAGCATTTGAAGTCGGTTTTTTTCGTTTAGAAAACGATTTTAAATTATCTATTTACACTGAATTACAGCACTTTAAATCGACATAATATATACAAACGTTAGTCATAACTGAAAATTATTGTATAAACTGTTTTATTTGGATGGGATCCAAGAATTTTATGTGTTAGCACTATTCTGTAGTTTACGTTTCTAGGGTTCCGTACGCAAAGGGTAAAACGGGTCCCTATTACTAAGACTCCGCTGTCCGTCCGTTCTGCCCGTCTGTTACCAGGCCATAGCTAAAATTTTTGCTATCACGGTGTATGGGGTACCCCATACCCCACACACAACCTAAAATTTTCACAGATGATGTATTTCTGTTGTCGCTATAACAACAAATACTAAAAAACAGAATAAAATAAATTTTGAAAAGGGCTCCCATAAAATAAACGTGATTTTTGACGTACGCTTGAAATATTCACAGAATATTGAGTTATATTATTCACTTATAAAATAAAAAAATTAAGTTAAAATGAAAATTTAAGAGCGTCTCCCATACAACAAATATGATTTTTTGCTGTTTATATCTATTACTAGAAACGTTTAACGTTTCGTTTTTTTTTACGTATTTCCCTGCAAACGTTGTTTTGCTAAAACCCAAATATCTTACGGAACCCTATTTTTTTCCAAAATAAAATGTAGCCTATGTTACTCGTAGATACTGTGGCTTTCGAATGGTGAAAGAATTTTTAAAAACGGTCCAGTAGTTTTTGAGCCTATTCATTACAACCAAACAAACAAAGTTTTCCTCTTTATAATATTACTAGCAGCCCGCCCCGGCTTCGCACGGGTAGAACATATATGCCTACAAAATTTGCATCAGTTTGTTGCATCGAATATAAAATATGAACATATTTAACAACCATCGTCATATTTCATCCAATTTACACAAAACCTTAACGAATTATGCACCTAAACCTTCCTCAGAAACACTCTGGCGAAAACCGCATGATAATCCGTTCAGTAGCTATTGAGATTATTGCGAACAGACAGACAGACGCAGTGATGAACTTTGTTTTATAATACTTACGTATTGATATTGGACGGCCCTTTGGCGTAAAGGATAGTTACCCTGATTCTGACCCGACAGTCGTTGGTTCTAATCCTAGCTATATACCTACCAATGAAAGTTTTATGTGCATTCATGAATCATGAGTTTTCGTACAGTGGTAGTGGAATCATTAAATCTACCAAAAAGTAGCTTACCACCAAGTAGTACATCTGCCGCCGTAACCTTACGGCGTTCCCCGACGCAAAATGCAGGGGTAATATACGTTTAACGTGTGTATCTGTGTGTCTGTCTGTAGCATCTTAGCACCTAACCGGATGAACCGATTTTGTTTTTATTATTGATAGTTTTTTTTTGTTTGATAGATGTCTTCATCGAGAGTTTTCTTAGCTTTGATTCATGAAAATTCGTTCAATCGTTATAAAATTATGAGCTTTTTTCTAGTTAATTGCGCTATGAAATCAACTTTCATAGGTCTGATCAATTCGAAAATCTTCTTCTTCAACGATATTGTAAGAACATGGAAGCCTCCTGGACTCTACAGAATACTCAAATCCTCACCAACTTACCGCTCACCGTGGTTTAAAATATTATATTATATTATTATATATAAAGATGAATATTATTTTATACAATAGATCATATTATTATACTATATTGACTTCAAATTGATTGTGATCGGTGGGGATCTACAGCATAGCTAAGCTTATAATAATATTTTCGTAGTAACTATGACCTAATCTGTGGTTTCACTGCAAATATTTTATTAATTTTGCGATGCGTGTTTGTGAAATTCGTGATATTTTCTAGAGTTTTCATTTGAATTATATACTGTAAGGGACAATTTTAATCTTTAATATGTGGCCAAGCTAATTAATGTAATTATTTGGATAAGGATTAATACTATATACTTGAAAATAGCCTTGGAAGTTATGTAATATTTTTTAACAAAAATTTTAAGATTAAAATGGTTACTGTGAGTCAACCTTAAGAGATAGACATATGCTGTCGCGGACTTTTTTGTAGGTCTTATTAAGTTGTACAACTCTTGCATAGAAAATATTCTTCTATCTATTTTCAATTAAGCAGCGTTCGTAAGAAACGTGTTTTTTCGACCGTTTCTTTGCCGACTTAGGTTGCAAATTAGGTGCCCACGAATGTACCTTTGATTTAAACGGGATAATATATAGCCTATTTTCATTCCGAAAGTCCATTTTATGTGTTAGTGAAAGAATTTTTTAAATCGGTTCAGTAGTTTTTGAGCTTACTCATTACAAACATACAAATGTTCTCTCTTTATAATATTAGTATGGATATATATATTATATTATATATATATATTATAGTGTAGATTCCGACTCGCACTTGGCTGGTTTTATATAGATACGGTCTAATGATCATCTAATGATGTTAGATAATATCGGTTATGAAAAGCGGATATACTTAATTTAGGATATGGGATATACCAATGTATGTAATTTGTATTTTTAAGTGAGTCTATCTGCAAAGTCTGAAACACGCCCAAGCCTAGCTTCTATTTCTAGTACCATATAAAGATGGCACTATTCAAAAACTTTTATGACAAAATTGTCATATCAGGGGGGTGACAGTTAGAACATTTGACAATCTGTGTTTAACAACAAACTGAGATACTACTGTTTTGTAAATGAAATACCACCGCGTGCTAACTTGCATACTAGCGCCATCTAGAATCGATAAAAAGAAACTTTATTAACCGGCTACGGCAAGGCCAAACAGAATGGTTATATTTTTAGCAGTGTGTGTGTAAAATCAAGTGCTTATCTAAGTAAGTGAATTATTCTATTATTAAGTAAGTGAATTATGCATGATATTAGTATATATTAATACTCCGATTGTATATGTACACTTTTTGTAAAAACAAAATAAATTTCATTTATTTCATTCATTTATCTAAATATTTATTGTCTACCTTACTTAGGCAAAGTGATTAAAAATGCAGATTTTATTGTAGGAGTAATGAAAAGTTATTTTTAACCGACTTCACAAAAAAGGAGGTTCTCAATTCGACTGTATTATTATTATTTTTTGTTTGTTACCTCTGAACTGCACAAATCTAACCAATTTAAAAAAATATTTTTTTGTTTGAGAGATTATGCCTCAAGTTTGGTCTCATTCAAATTTTATCGAGATCTGACAATTATCTCCGGAGATATGGAGATAAACAATATAAGCAAATTTGTATATTTTCATGACACGATTATACCTAGCCAGTACTTTGACTATCGCGGCATGTGAAGTCGGTTTTTTCGTTTAGTACAATCATAAATTATACTCTATTTTTGAGTACCTGCCTTGCATAGACTGTATAACCGAATAAATTGACTTCATACTATTCGTACCCATATATGCTATTTGAAAAAATACACCGTGTCGGCAACTCGGCAACCCAAACCATGTATATTGGCAATAAAATGAGCTATTCGCGTTATTTTCTATCTTCCGCATAGAGAATGAATATATTTACGAAGTCACTAGGTACACTAGAATCTACCAGCTACCTACGCTTAGGCTGAGCGCAGACTATAGCCCCGACAGTCTTAAGACAGACTATTTGCTGTATAAGATCGTTTAAAAAACTTAAATAACTGACTTTAAATGCCACTCTATTATTTACAGTACCAATTTTGAGGTGTTTACCTCCATATCTCTGGAGATACCAATCAGATCTTGATCTTTAAATAACTATGGTACCACGCCTGGGATACGTCCTTACCAACAAAAAAGAATCATTAAAATCAGTTCATAAACGACGAAGTTATCCGCGAACAAACATAAAAAAATAAGTATATATATATATATATATATATATATATATATACGGTCGAATTGAGTACCCTCCTTTTTTGGAAGTCGGTTAACAAAACACACGAAGACGCGTACCCTTCAAACGGAACGTTGTTGTACTATTATTTATTCTGTGATGTTAGACAACTTGAGACACGGATTTTATATTTTTAGTTAATTTTAAGACAGAACTGTCTATAAGAGACAAGTCTGTCTTTAAAAACAGTCGTGACTATAGTCTGCGCTCAGCCTTAGACACGAAACATAAATAGATCGTACCAATTTATTAGAAAACTAGCTGCGCCCCGCGGCTTTGCCCGCGTTAATCTTAGTTATAAACCTTCCTCTTGAACCACTCTTTCTATTGCTGAAAACTGCATTAAAATCCGTTACAAAGTTTAAAAGATCTAAGCGTAGGTACAGACTTCGGGAGCGACTTTCTTTTATACTATGTAAAGATATAGTAAGTGGCCAAGTGAGTGTTGTACTCGCATGGACATAGACAAGGTTCGAACTATATTACACAATTAAGATAGTTTAAAAACTATAATTTAAGATCGTTTAAAAAAAAACCGACTTCAAACGTCGCGCAGGTCAAAGTAGCCAGCAGCCAGTATCATGTCATCGAAGCATACAAATGCATCGTAATACAAATGTTGATATATTAATGGCCAGGTGCAAGTGGGACTCGCACTCGTAGGGTTCCGTAACACAGTAGAGTATTCTATAACTATGATTTTTCACAACTACAAAAATAACATCAAAAATTAAAAAAAATTGAAAAACAAATCTTTGCGGTCGGTATATCTCAAAAACTGCTAACTGTATCTCGTTCAAACCAATTTTCGTTGAAAGTTTTTATTGAGATCTACAGAATATATTTTTTCTAGATTCTTCACTCCCTTACTTTAAAAGTTAGAGGGTGGGGGGACACATATTTTACCACTTTGGACGCGCCTATCTTTTAAATGATTGACTTTGAGAAAAAATGATCTTAGGAACCTCAATGTCATTTTTAAAGACCTATACATAGACACCCCAAACGTATAGGTTTGAACAAGAACATTTTTTTTGTTTCAGTTCCATGTATGGGATGCCCCCCTTTAGCTTTTATATTTTTTATATTTGTATAAAAATCGGAAAGCGGTTCACAGAATACATCCACCTACTAAGTTTCAATTCTGTAGTCCTAATAGTTTCGGAATAAAATGGCAGTGACATACGGATGGACAGACAGACATGGCGAATCTATAAGGGTTCCGTTTTTGCCATTCGGCTACGGAACCCTAAAAACGGCTCGACTGATTTCGTTAAAATTTAAATGGGACCACCTGGGAAGGGACCCATTTAAACAAAATTTTCCAAATCGGTTCAGGCATCTTCGATTTATCGGTGAACTTACATAATAAAAAGATTCCGACGAATTGAGAACATCATCCTTTTTCGTTTAATTAATTACGAAGTTAGTGTTTCAACTGTCAGTTGCGAGCTTGATGCACTTTTGGCGCAGATTCGCTGAAAATCCAGATGCGTCGAACAAAAATAACGTCAATGTGCATGAAAACAACTGTCATGTCAGTAATATCATCGGGGTGTTTACTCACTCGTCCTTAGATTATTTCTGTAAGTCGGTTACACAAACAAAGCCGGGTAAACTGCAGTTAACTCGACCCTTCGCTAATGAAACGTGAGGAGACGCGGTCGTATTAATTCACTTATCTACTTATTTGAAGTTTATATTTATATATTGAAGCATAAAGCAAGCCGCTTTTAATACAAATGTACGAAAAATTGTATGGAAATTATTATCATTTCTATGTCGACCGATTATTTAAAATATGTTTTTTTTAAGAGCATACTACTGGGGAGGTCCCATTGTAAATTTATAGAGATCTGATGAGTATCTCCAGAGATATGGAGATAAACACCTAAAACTTCGTACTGAAAATGACCCGCGCGGCATTTGAAGTCGGTATTTTAGTTTTTTAAACGATCTTAAATTTTTTTAACTTATTTTAACTATCGTCGCGTAAAGAAATTTTCCGACAGCTTTTCGACTAAAACAACAACAGCTCCGACAAACGTACCGTCATAGGTTCCATTGATGCTTTTAATCTATTTCATATTTCTTATCTCTGAGATAAATCATGTCTAAAACTTGTCTAAAATTTCTTTTAATAATATTTTGACAGCAAGTGCTGCCACCTGCTTATTTATATTCAGACATAGAAAACACTGACTAAAAATAATTGAGATAGTTTAAAAACTCAATAAAACCGACTTCCATGCTCCGCGAGTCAATTTCAGTAGCAAGTGTGAGACGTTTATCGTCATATCTCTAGAGATACTTATCAGATCTCGATGTAATTACAATGGGAACAAACGAAAAGACATACTCTCTCAAACAAAAAGAATTTCCCAGTCGGTTAATAAAGGACTGATAAATGCGGTAACAAACATAAAATAGAAAAAAAGCATACAGGCCAATTGAGAACCTCATCCTTTTTAACCGACTTCAGAAAAAAGGAGGAGGTTTTCAATTCAGCTAAGTATATTTTTTTTCTTTTTTATGTTTGTCACCCCATTTATCAGTTTATTCCTTCGAGCATTTACCAATGGAGATGTTAACGTTGTAATCCGCAAACATTTTTTTCTGCCGATACTTACGGGGGACGAGGTAAAAACGCATTGCAACCACACAAATCACTCACTTTAACGATCCCGCACACTACCTTGAAAGACGCACACAGTATTAAAAATACAGCGTAGTTACGCACGCTCATATGGCCAGAAATGGCTATATGGCCAGCAGAGGGGTACGCCTTGCGTTAACATCTCCTTTGGTAAATGCTCGAAGGTTCATTCGTCTAGTTTGTTTTCTAGCGACTCGTATGCTGTCAAATGTGTGATGTTTGAGCAATAAAACATTTTACATTTGCATTTAGAACTACCTACTACAAATAATTATTCGAAGCTTAGCTAAATTAATCAACGCCTCGATACTTCCTTCCAAAACAAAGGAAAATCTTATCAAAACCTAATGCGAGCCTACGTGACGTAATAACAAGGACTATTAATTAATCTGTGGTAATGATAGCAATTAATCTAACGGCGTCGCGGCATGTCGCGCGTCACTGCATTGATTCTCGATTATGTCGCGCAAACAGTGGCTGTAAACATCACTCGGGTTACATGAGGCCCTCCTCACTTGAGGGTAATTTTTACCGACTTTCAAAGCGAGGAAGGTAGGTTTTTGAAGGATCGGAAGAACGGTCGGCTTTGATGCCGTGGTACCGAGTTCAAACCGCTGTGCATCAATGAATTTTTCTATAGAAAAATGTATGTGCGCTTCTCACAGTGGCCCTCCGGTAAAGGAAAACATCGTTAAGAAACCAACAACCCCCGCATGGTGGTAGGACGCTATCTAGTGTCCGCCTGGTCAGCTACCAGCCTCAAGCTAGAAAATCTGTCGCCAAAACATCGAATATTATATGTTCCGGCAGCTATCCTTGAGAGCCAGTTCCCATTCTATGCCTAGCGTGCTTACCATTTTCGACCGTATCATCACTTACCAACAGGTGAGATAGTGGTCAAACGCTAGCCTATAAGATAAAAAAAAAGTTATACTTCTTTTGGCGCATTTAGAGAAATTATGAGAGCAACATTTTTACGATGCACGCGCACACCAACATGAAGTTAGCTGTTAGCTGTCTCTCATTTTCATTCCTTTTACAAAGAAAACGTTGGTGAAGCCACAGAAGAATAACTTTACATAATCTTATGTGCATATATAAGTACACATACTTACACTTTTCTTTTATACTGGGGACGGTAGTCTCTACATTAATAGCGATCAATTTCAGGTGATGATGAACGTTAAGAAAAGAGATGCAGCAATTTAACTGTCTAGACGCATCTCTCTCTAGTAGATGTGTGCGATGACAGAATGCATTGCTATCAATGTTGAGATTCGATTAGCTTATAAAATTACCATTTTTTTATTGCATTATTATTTTATTTGCGTGATAAGGGAATGTTGTGGTGTGGTAGAAGATGTAGTGACAAAGATAGAGAAAGGGATGCTTAGATGGTTTGGACATCTAGAGAGGATGGATAAAGGAAGATTGACGAAACAGATTTATGAGACTAGTGTCAATGGGGCAGCCGGTAGAGGCCGACCTAGGCGAACGTATCACGACCAGATCGGAGACGTTTTTAAGAAAGGCCAAGTCAAAAGTACCTATTACCGGCGAGCATGTATGAAGGCGCTTATGAAAGTGGAAGAAGCGAAGGAGGTATGTCAGGATCGTAGCATGTGGAAAGAAGTAGTCTCTGCCTACCCCAACGGGAAAAAGGCGTGTTTGTATGTATGTATTATTTCCACCATGCTACGGTGTTGACGGCTGCTACGAGTGAGCTACGCCACACCGGTTTGGTGTCTCTAACCATCACACTAACCTCCTGTTTATTACATAGCCATTTTTATAAAAAATACTAATTATTTGATCATCATCATCAGCCTATATTAGTCCACTGCTGGACATAGGCCTCTCCAATTGCGCGCCACTGAGCACGACCCTCGGCTACTCTCATCCAGCTCGACTGATTATTTTCCTACTGTTAAAAAATATAGGTTGGAAGTTATTTAAAATACCTATTAAATAATAATATCGTTTAAAAACTAGAAAAGAACCGACTTCAATGTTCATTTTCAGCAATTTTGAGATGTTTATCTCAATATCTCTGGAGATACTTATCAGATCTCAATAAAATTACTATGGTACCACACTTGGGATATCTCCTTTCTAACAAAAAAAGAATAATCAAAATCGGTGAATAAACGACGAAGTTATCCCCGAACAAACATTAAAAATATATATATATATACGGTCGAATTGAGAAACCTCCTCCTTTTTTTGAAGTCGGTTAAAAATAAATTATTACAAAGTTGAGGTAAATTACAATTTGAACGATGACTTGAATTATAAATAGGTTTAAGTGGTCTTATCCTATCCAAAAACAGCGCTTATAAATTGCCCGAATTTTCCCATTATCCGGGCAAGGTTTCCAATGTTTCTTTCCCTAAAAACTGTACTCGGACATTTTCTTTACTCAACAGACAGACAATCGCACCATGTAATGTCAAGTGATGCGGTTACCAAACCAACGTACATTTAATTTCTTAGTCATTTATTCAGAACACATTTAGGTACACATTTTTCGTACACCTTATAGTTAAGTAGGTATTCAAATTCATAAAATTTTTATCTGGGGCCACTGCCGTGCCCCCGCCAAGTCGAGCAAAATAAAGAAGCACGGCCGTACCATCCTATTCTCGAAGCGATTCAGGCCATTTTCAACATACTCTAATTTTGTACTGGCTAAAGCTAGCTTTAGAACAAGAACCATTAATTTTTAGTTATTTAAATACTTACCTACTGATATAGATGGTAAAACACTTACCTTTACACAATATATAGCTTATATTATGCACATAGGTAATTAAATAAATTACCTTTTCCCAACAAATGACATGACGTCACATAGCACTCGATCACGTTCCGTTCTACGCAACGAACGCTACAAATACAATGCGTCATGCACATGGCGACAGTGCGTCACGCAGCGCGCCGCCATGTTGTTCTGCGACATTTTGCACGCGTCAGTCGCGCCCAACCAACAACGGAGGACGCGCGTCAAACATGTGCGACAAAAACCTGCTGCTCGTCTCTACTATAGAAAAATACCAGTGCCTCTATAACTCTTCTTCAACAGATTACATGAAGAAAGATCTGACTGAAAAGTCGTGGAACGAAGTTGCGCATCAAGTGGGTTTATCTGGTAAGTTCATTCCATAAGGTCGTAAGAGTCTCATTTAGCGTATCATTTGCTACTTTATCGCTCGGGCTTAAGGAACGTAACCTTCGCTTGAGGCGTAGTAACTGATTTGTAACCTGTGTTGATTGTTGCACGCGTCGTCTGTGGTTGTATTCTGTGGAAATGCGACGCAGCGCAGCTATATTTTGTTTTCCGTTGTATTTAACCAACTTCATAAAGGGGCAGGTTTAATTTTTTTATTTCTTGTTAATGTTGCTTCTAGTATGTAGGTACTTATGCTATTTTAAAACTCTAGGATCCGCTGCCGCTAGCCAATTGGTTTAATTGCAAGTTAGTCGACAGAACAGGGCGACCTTTTGTAGCCTAAATATGTTGACCACTTGTTAAAGGGACAGGTTTTATTACATTTATGCAGTCATATCGAATCATCATATAGGTACTTAATATAGGTAATTAGGTATACATTCCTACCATCTGGGTTCTTATGTTTTTTTTTTAATATCTTATAGACTAGCGTTTGACCATTATCTATCCTGGTGGTAACCGATGATGGTGGAAGATGGTAAACACGCTAGGCCTAGAATACTCTGACTCTCAAGGGCTGTGTGCTGCCGAAACAACGTGAGGTTATGGCGGCAGATTTTCTCCTAGATGGTGGTAAGCATCTTTTGGTAGCATGTCAGGCGGAACATCGATATAATATGCTCCTATTTGTGGAATAACACCTGTGCTAGAGTTTGAAACGGCAACCTTTCGCTTAGAAGTCCATCCATCTATGGTTTACATCAACGGGGCTCTCGTGTATTTTTAACCGACTTCACAAAGAAGGAGGATGTTCTCAATTCGACTGTATTTCTTTTAATGTTTGTTACCTCAGAACTCCGTCAAATCTTAACCTATTTGAAACAATATTTTTTTTGTTTGAGAGATTATGCCTCCCGTTTGGTTTGGGAATGTTTATCGAGATCTGATAATCATCTCCGGAGATATGGAGATAAAAAAATAAACAAGTTTGATACCTTGATGACATGATTATGGCTAGTGGATATTTTTACTATCGCGGCATGTCGGTTTTTCCGTTTTGTACGATCATAAATATTAATCTGCCCATGGTTGCTTGGAAGAGATCGCAGCTTAGCGATAAGACTAATATTTATACTTAGATATTAATAACTATAAATACCCTATTCGTAATTCTTAAGTGACGATGCGATCGACGATGTAGCACGCTTACCTAGACGATACATGTTAACTTGCGATTTAAACAGCTACGGGTTGTAGTTAACGGAAAACAGACACCAATATCGCTTCCACGCATACATACATAAGGTAATGTTATGTTAAATGATAAGGCAAACACGCCTGCCGACGGAGGAACACTGTCCCACAAGTCACAGTTTATAAACTAGTTTGTGGAACAGGGAACCATCACCATTGTAACGTACAGCCTATCTATAACAACTATTAGCAACAACATAAATTAAGCCACTGATATGTATTAGTTATTAGATTTAAGGCTCAAGATTTCAATAAATTATTATTTAATTTAAAATTTAATGTAATACATACATACATACTTACATACAATCACGCCTTTTTCCCGTTGGGGTAGGCAGAGACTACTTCTTTCCACATGCTACGATCCTGACATACCACCCTCGCTTCTTCCACTTTCATGAGCGCCTTCATACATGCTTCCACACCAATATTATAAATGCGAAAGTCAGTTTGTTTATTTGTTTGTATGGGACTTCTTCACTCACGGTCAAACGGCTGGACCGATTTAGGTGTAACTGTGTACAGAGATAGCCAGTATGTATTATGATTTAGGCTATAGGATACTTTTGAACGCGGGCGAAGCCGCGGGGCAGAGCTAGTAATGTTATAAATCTGTCTGTTATCTCTTTACGTCAAACGGTCCGACCTATTTAACCTTAATGGGTCGAGATATATCTACCCAACATATAATTTTTCTAACTTAGTGCCAGTTTCACCGGTACCTATCCTTGAGAGCCAGTTCCTATTCTAGGCCTAGCGTGTTTACCATCTTCGACCGCATCATCACTTACCAACAGGTGAGATAGTGGTCAAACGCTAGCCTATAAGATGTAAAAAGTGACAGATAGTTATCTGACATAAGACGCCATATAAAAACTGTCAAAAACCTGTCAGATAAGTTCTTAATAGGGCTATCAGGAACAGGGCTGAAACTGGCCTTTAGAATTTTGTCATAGTTGTTAAACGTCCAAATTTGGCACATACATAATGATTTTTGAAGGTTTCGTCAATTTTTTTTAGTTTACAATTTCTCAAACAACGTTTCTTTTCAGTTGCGGAATGCAAAGAAAAGTGGCGGAACCTACGCTACAGTCTCCTCCGAAGTCTCAAACCAAACGCCGACGGTACTAATAAGAAGAAATACTACTTACACAAAGAAATGGAGTTTCTTATACCTTACATGAAGACAAACAAAGGTACCTTCGTGGCTCAATTCGAGGAAGAAATAGAAGACGATGGAAACGAAACCCAGGAAATGACGTCACCACAGCAACAGCTTTTCGAATACGAATTTCTCGCACCAGAAACTACAAAAAGAAAGCGGGTAGAACAACAAATAGAACACTTTACCTACTCCAATGACTTGGATACAAGAAGACAGTTTGTAATTGGTCTAATGCCAGAAATAAACGCGCTAACAGAAGAACAAATGAAATTGTTCAGAAGAAAAGTTTTAGAATTATTGGATGATATAACGGAAGAGGGGGGATATAAGCGGTTGGTTAAATCGGAACCGATTGAGTTAGATGAACATCTGTGATAGTGTAATATATCATTTGATTTAGGTCAATTAACGAGCCATTCCACTTTCCAGTAAGGCCAGATACGTTGGTATTGTGTAAACAGACATTCCATTGCAGTGGATGGCTTGACGCAAATTTCGGTCTAGATTTTCTTCTCTTTGCTGAATCTTAAGACTTGGTTAACTGCAGATTCTCAATCATTCGAAAGCCTTTTCGAATTCGGAAGCTTCATTTTTTATTTTGAATATTGATAAATCCGAGAGCTCGCAGAAACCTTTCCAATTCGAATCACTGATTTTTTCGAATTGAAATATCTAAAGTAGCCGATCGAAGCATTGTGAATTGCTAAGATCCAAGTCGAAGTAAAGGCAGTTGCCGAATCCGAATTTGCTTCCGAATGATTGAGAATAACCCTGCTGGAGTGCCTTGTGGGCATAGTCGCCAGGAGGAAGGTGCAAGGGGATGCTCTTGTCATTAAATAAATACAGTTTTGTTTCTATAAAAACTAAATGTATGGTCCTCCTATACTAGCTGTTCCCGTGAACGCTGAACATGCGTTCTCATATATATTATATATTAAACAAATATGCATTCTCATGTTTCCATGGGGTGGGTGAAAATTATTTTCAAGACGTTGCACCCCCCGAAAATAATTCTCGCAGCGCCCATGCTTGTGTGTAAATAAAATAAATAAATAATAAATAAAATAATAAAAAATGTCCTTTTTCACAGGAGTCAGGCCTACCGCGCGTCCCTCGCGCGATATTATAAGTGTTAATATAATAAATAATTATATATGTTATTCTCACGATAATTTTCATAAACAGATACATTAGGTCCCAAAACTGGTTGTATAAAGTACATACAAACACTTGAACGTGTGAAGTGGGGCGTAACGTAATCTTTTTAGGAAGCTGACATGGAAGTAAAGTAGCAAGACGAGAAGAGATACGACAAGGCTGTAGTTTCGGGGACTCTCTTAAAACGTTTCTGTGATACAATATTCCACAGATGTGTCTAATATAATTCGTAAATTTAAGTGTGATTTATAATTATTATGTAAATTATGTACCTGAAACAATAAATAGTTAAGATTGTTCTGCTCAAATATTGAAAACGGGCGTGTCTCTTTTGTACAAGCATCTTCTACCCAAACTTTTACTCTTTGCCCAAACTTCTACCGTCTACCACCCCTCCAAATCCAATTTTTGCTTGGGTTCACGCTACCCTCAGAGTAACAATTACTAAAGTAATTGTAGTAATTTACTTTAGTAATTGTTCCTCTGAGATGCTACTAGACCAGAGAGGACCAGGAGATGGTAACAAAATCAAAATCAAAATATATTTATTGTAAATACTGTGTTACATAAGATGGTATGTTTATATTTGTATCAACAGTATGCCCTTTTCGGGCGTACAATAAAGCTCTCTGCTGAGCTAGGTTAGAAAGTAAGAATTACTTAATTAAACGTGTAATATAGATAATATCAACACTTAACAAACACTTAAAATTATAATTACCTTTCTTTAATAGGAAGGTATAATATATATACATTAAGAGATTATTATAGACTTATTTTAATTTTACATATATAATTTACAACAACTTTTAATTTTCTAATTCTTATGTTAATGAAAATATTAAATATAAATAATACATTATATTTGTCATTGTCAATGACAATTCCATACATCTTGAATAATCTTGAAGTTGCGGTATAGACCGGGAGATGGTAACAGAAAATACTTGGTCATTTGTACCAGTATGGCGGTTCTTCAGGGGTCTAATTACGGAATGACAAAAATGATAATTATGGTCATAGCGCTGGTACCTGCGGCCCCTGAAGAACCGCCATACTGGTACAAATGACCAAGTATTTTCTGTTACCATCTCCCGGTCTATACCGCAACTTCAAGATTCTTCTTCTTCTTCTTATGGCTTTTAAACGCTGCTTGAACTTCAAGATTATTCAAGATGTATGGAATTGACATTGACAATGACAAAAAAAGAGAATCGATCGAAGACATTGGAGAGGAGAATGGCCGTAGCGGGGATTCAAGACAGTCAAGCGTGACCGTGTTAGTATTAAAAAAATATGGAGTAGGTACATAGATACGTTTCTAAAGGATAAATGTTAGATTATACTGCATAGATTTTCGAAGAAACAGAGTTGAATTTGTTGAGGCATGATGTTCGGTGCTAGCCATTATGGACATCAACATCATCATCATCATCATCTAATATGTGTTAAGGAAGAATTAAGGGTTAGGCAATACGCAAGCTGGCCGGCAGCGGTTGGAAACGAATAGCTGAAGATGAGATCAGTGGCGTGCCATCGGAGAAGCCTATGTCCAGCAGTGGACGGAAATTGGCTAAAGATGATGAAGGGTTAGGTTGGAATAGTTGCGCTCTGCGGAGAAGACTAAAAAAGTCAGTCGTCCAACGCTTCGTTTCAGTGCCGTCATTGAAATCCACAGAAGCGATCTTGCATCTTCACTTAGCAACAGGTGAGATAGCTTGTCAGTCAGTCATACATAAAAAATATCGAGGCCTATATTTGGGTTAGGTATTTTCATCGTTACAATTTTTCTTCATTACAACCCATAACGAGTGCAGGTTTAACGCCATCTAGCGGGGAGTAGCATTGTCTGAGCGTTAAGCTTTATTATAGCGCCATCTAGTGCTTTGAACATATATCAAAGCTTTCTTACATTAATATAAATATAGTGACATCTAGCTTTACTTAATCGCACCGAGGTTAGCCTGTTTCTGTATCAGTGACATCTAGCGAATCAAAGGGCAATATGGATAATTATGGTGGGCATACTGCATAGATTATAGAGAAATATGAAGTTTGTCTTGTCAATCACAATTAATTTTTGAAATTGTTTCCGTGTTTAGAAATAAATAATACCTTGGGATCTCGGCAAAAACAACGTACCAAGTCCATTAAATTTATTAATAGAACTAAATATGTAAATTAAAATATATATATTATTTCCATTTTTGTATTAGTCTATGCCCAGCTCTATTATTTTGCGCCTGCGCTCTTGATGGTTTACGCGACGTACCTGAAATCATTTTGTGGAAAATTTGAAGTTTGTTGTTAATTTGTGACAACTTATTATTCATAATTATTTATGAAAGCTTCGTGCTAATTACCATTCCAGGCGCGAGGCTGGATTTCACTGTGGTGATCTGCCTTGCCTGGATGCGCTCAGACACCACAGTTCGAGCGGTGTACGGTAGCCATCTTGGAATCGAACAAAGCTTCAGATGTGTAGTTTGTCTGTTTATCAATAATTTCAGTGCATTTTACTGTAAATAGTTTGTATGTTTAGGATATGTACGGAACGTTCGTCCATATGTGTAAATAGCTATGGCTGCGACAAGGAAATTACAAGGTAATTTGTCATGTTATCAGGTTAGAGATTGATTGACCCCAACCCAACTAGTACGTGTTCTAGAGCATTATTGTCAATTGATGAGACCTCTGCCTCGCTGGAGATCCTGGCTTATAAAATATCTTCTTGGGTGAATAACTCTGGCTACTGTTATCTCGAAAATGCGTCTAGGTGAGCAGTAGCATTCATAATTTGACATAAGGTTCCGCTATTGTGCTTTTCTTTCGTGATTTTATTGTTATTCCTAACTGATTAAGGCAGCCAGCTGCGCGAAATCAACATCTGTTGGAACAATTGAAGTGGAAAAGTGTTGTTAGTGACGCGATTAGCAGTCGGAAGTTGTTAAATTATGCTCATTTTGGATTACCCATATCAGTGTTTGGAAAGAGTGCAGAAACATTACCTTGTTATTGAATCAAGGTGTTTATGAAACAGGTTTTATGTGTAACATTATTGAGGGCAAAAAGAACACTAATTTAATTTCAAAGAATGCTGGAAAGGGCAACGAACCTTATCATGACAGGAGAAGCAGCTTGCAAACAGTAGGCTGTATCAAACCTGGAGGTATCAAACACTGAGAGTCCTCGACGAGAACTAAATGGAAAAAACATTTCTTAACCTGATGCACTCTGCAAAACATTCATTGCAAAAACTTAAATAACATTCACAGAGATTATGCAAATTAAAATATATATAATTAACATAAAGTATGTTAACTTTTTTTCAGTATGATTTTGATTTTTCTCGGTCATATAGCGTAACAGTGCAGAATGATCTCAATAATATTGACCTAAATATGGACTTGAAAAACATTTAAGATTGAATGATGTATTTTTTGTGTTAGCATTCTCAAGTCTGGAACTTTCCATATAGTATAAGAGATACATTTCAGTTTTTTGATGCTGTTTTTGCACTTGCTTCGAGGATCAGATTTAAGGAAATTCATAATAAACCTTAAATGGAATGGATATCTTACTGCCAAAGTTACTATAACTTTCCCATTATAAGAATCACTCTTTATTCAAAGAGAATCATGGCATATTTTCTATTTATATACAAATGCAATGATCCAAATATAGTTTTGCATTCTTCACGCAGGCAAGAAAAGCTGACCTTAAACCAGTCCTAACAATAATATCTATACTGATCGAACCAATTACATTTCAGGCGAAATAGACAGGTGTTTAAAAAAGGTGACAGAAGGAGTGGAAACATTCGAAGACATCTGGCAGAAAGTTCACAATGCCACTAACAGTAATCAGAAGGAGAAGTATGAGGCGGACCTCAAAAAGGAGATCAAGAAACTTCAGAGGCTACGGGACCAAATTAAGTCTTGGATCGCTTCGGGAGAAATTAAGGATAAGAGTACACTTTTAGAATATAGGAAACTTATAGAAACTGTGAGTATACATTCTATTGAATGTAGATAACTATAGACTTATAGTTTATAAGTACCGTTTTGCTTTTTGTTTGCAGTTATGTGTGTTTATAAATACCTTGTCTCCTATTATACTGAAAGCAAGAACTGGTGTTTTTTATACCAGATAGGCAATTGTCTGATCACTATCTCACCTGTTGTTAAGTGGCGAAGTGATCAATGTTGTAGCTCTCTTACCTACGAGATAATTTCTTTCACTTGCAGTTTGAAAACCCCCAGTTTGTAGTTACTGGTAAACATAGATGCTGGCAAGAAATTCCATTCCTTGTCAGTATGTGTGACTGTGCTAAGTGTTGCCAAATCATTTGTAAAGGGGCAATAATCTAACGTTCCGTTCATCGTATTATGAAGGTAGTAGATAGAAAAACATAATTAAATACTTAAGAATGCATCTTAGAACTTTTCTACAGGCTTAATTATTACATACAAACATTACTTATAACGCTAGTAGCTTACCTACGGTGCAATAAGTAAGAAGTCCTAGTGAAGCCTTAGCTAAGGCTTAGCACTTTTAACATCTGATACTCTTGCCTTAATCCCAATGCAAAGATAAATGCATGCATATAGTGTTTCAGTAAGCAGTATAATTGATGGGGGTTTGGTGCTACCACATTCATATTACATGTAATTATAGAAAGAATTCCTGAATGGTTAGAATACTTTTTAACTTTACCTATTCAATGAGATTACAAAGTTTAAGTTTACAAAATGAAATAAACAGACTTCAAATGCCGCACTAGTCATTTTCAGTAGTGAGTTTGAGGTGTTTATCTCCATATCTCTGGAGATACTTCTCAGATCTCGAGAAAATTACAATGGGACAAAACGGGAAGCATACTCAATCAAACAAAATAAGATATTCCAAACCGGTTAAGAAGTGACGGAGTTTTGAGGTAACACATAATTAAAAAAAAAATTTGTTTGATAATAGATTAGTAGAGATGTGCCGACTAGCGATTAGCTGACTATTCGGCCACTATAGTAGTTGGCGACTAGTCAGCGACTATTCGGCAAAGAGCGCCGACTATCTGGCTTCTTACTTTGATAAAAATTATTTTAAAAAATCAGGGGAATTGAGAACCTTCCTCCTTTTTGTGAAGTCCGTTAAAAATCTATCAAAAATTTCAATATTTTGATGAATAAGTTCAACTTTTCCATATACGGAAACACGGATTCACACAAGATAAGATCGTTAAAAAAAACTAAAAAGAACCGACTTCAATGCGCGCTATTAATTTACAGTACCAATTTTGAGGTGTTTATCTTCATATCTCTAGAGATACTTATCAGACCTCAATAAAATTACCATGGTACAACACTTGGGATATCTTCTTTCCAACAAAAAAAGAATAATCAAAATCGGTTCATATACGACGAAGTTATCTGAGAACAAACATTAAAAAAAAATATATATATATATACGGTTGAATTGAGAAACCTCCTTTTTTGAAGTCTGTTAAAAATAGAGAATTTTCATTGTGTCTAAAACCCCGGCATACAAAAGTTTTAACGTTTATGTATTGGAATGACAAAATAGAAATATATTATGTACATACTTAGCATGTAATTCATATTGTTCTAAACCAAAATAGCTTTAGTCTAAAACTATAAGAGAAACAATTACTTTCTTGTGCTATGCTATTACATAAGGAATAAAAAGTAGGTGAAAAAGTAAGACTGAGCTCATTTATAATAATTTAAGATCGTTTCAAAAACTATAAGATCCGACTTCAAACGCTGCGCTATTCATTTTCAGTCCCAACTCTGATGAGATTATCTCCATATCTCTGGAGATATTGAGGACCACCTGGGAAGTATACCCTTCCAAACAAAAAAAAAGAATTATCTAAATCAGTCCAGGCCTCTTTGAGTAAATATACATAAAAAATAAGATTCCGCTTGCTTTTCTTTAGTTGATTAAAAATAGTTTGCCTAAAAGGCTCTTATTGCATGTATCTTTATATGCTACTTCTATGCTAAAGTGGTTAAAAACTTTTCCGTATATATTATGTGTATTCATTTTTTTTTACCACATAATAACCTGTTTTCTAATAATAAACGTTAAAATGATACCTACTTTAATGAAAGAATAAGAAAAGGGACAAAAGGAGTGGCATAGTTTACAAGAAAAGTTGATTTCAAGGCCTTTAAAAGGGTAACCCTTTATTTATCCATACAATTAGATCTTTGAATGGATAGCCTATTCATCACTTTTTAAAATGGTCGTATACAAGAGTTTCATACAAAGAACCCCATACATAAGCTATAACTATTCTATTTTGTATGAAGTGTGTTAATACCGAAGTGACCTTAAAATAAATGTCTATATGTTTTATACATTGTGTACAAAAATGTAGGTTAAATATCAGATTATTGTGTCAACACTTTTGACTTTCTAATTCTAATTGGTAATGGGGGCGATAAGACCTGCACTGACGTCCCGCTTGGGGTGTATTGTGCATTTCCCCCTGCCAGCATTCACCCAAGCCATCCCAGCTCCTTGACGAAGCGGAGCACGGCTTTAGGTTGCTGGCATAACGCTTCCAATGGTGATGGTGATGATGTATCGGATAGTAAAGATGATGCTGTCAAATGTATGTGTGTATGCCTGCTTGTTTGTGAACTTGGATGTAGTGATAGTGCTAAAGCAGATGGTGATGATGATGATGATTGTAAATGTTGTTGCTGCTGCGACTGGTACTCTGCATCCGGGTCACGCTCATGCAACCCAGCTGTGGTTCTTATTTCGTTTAAGACGGGACAATGTATTATCACATGTTCCACGGTTTCATCTTCTTTTTGACTTTGTTTCATTAAAATTTTGAAAAATCTGAAAATTTTAAAAGACATAGAAAGCACAGAATAATTAATAGTACTTCGTAAAAAGGTAGGTAAACACTGGCAATGCTCTTAGTTCCGCAGGTGTCCAAAGGTGGCAGTAACCATTTCGGTCTGGGGCCCACATGACCAAATGCGCCTGATTATATGCCACCTTTGGCTTTAAATCATGTATGATCGTACAGAACGAAAATACCGACTTCACATGCATCTTGTACTACTACTACTAACCTGCCAGTTATTTACTAGCCAGTTATAATCATGTCATCAAAGTATACAAATTTGCTTATATTGTTTATCTCCTTATCATATCTCCAGAGCTAATTGTCAGATCTCGATAAAATTTGAATGGGACCAAACGGAAGGCATTATCTCTCAAACAAAAAAATAATTTTTCAAATCGGCTAAGATTTGACGGAGGTCTGAGGTAACAAACATAAAATAAACTGGCCAAGTGCAAGTCGGACTCGCACTCGTAGGGTTCCGTAACACAGTAGAGTATATTGAGATCTACAGCATATATTTTTTTTAGATTTTTCACTGTTATACTTTAAAAGTTAGAGGGGGGGGGGGGGGCACACATTTTACCACTTTAGACGCGCCTATCATTCAAATGATTAACTTTAAGAAAAAATGATTTTAGGAACCTCATTGTCATTTTTAAAGACCTATCCATAGACACCCAACATGTATAGGTTTGAAGAAAAATTTTTTTTTTGTTGTAGTCCCATTTATGGGATTTAACCCCGCCCTTAACTTTTATATTTTTAATTTTTGTATAAAAATCGGAAAGCGGTTCACAGAATACATCTATCTACCAAGTTTCAATTCTGTAGTCCTAACAGTTTCGGAATAAAATGGCTGTGATATACGGACGGACAGACAGACGGACATGACGAATCTATAAGGGTTCCGTTTTTTGCCATTCGGCTACGGAACCCTAAAAAGCAGGCGAATTGAGAACCTCCTCCTTTTTTTTGTTAAGTCGGTGAAATAATAATCAAACTCACTTCTAACTTTAACTACCTTATTTAGGCTCAGCGCAAACGAGCCCACATCCAACCGTAGCCACAACACCCTTTATAACGCGCCGCTCCGCCCCACTCTCACCCTCCTTCAGTTAACCGCTAGGCATCGTAGGCACGTGTGACGTGTGCATAAATTGTGGTGGCTTTCTAACACCGGTCGCTGTCGCGCGTACTAACGATCCTCAGACCGAATAAGAAGTCAAGACCCCCACCGCCGAACAAAGCGCTGAGGCCGGTTTTTTGTTGTTAAGATTATTAAGATTTTATACACCCTTTCACAACATAATTCTTCATTTTTGTCTTTAAAAATTGCGAATTATGAAAGCGTGACACTCCGCGCGCCTCACAAGGTAAGGCGTAGTCTCGTTATATGTGTGTGCGTGTAACTGTATACATACAGACACAAAACTACAAAACTACGCCTCGCCGTGTGTACACGGCGAGGCGTAGTTTTAACCGGCATCAGTGCGTTGTACGGCGGGAGGCCGTCTAGACTTCTTATTTGGTCTGAGTGTCGATGCTACAAAAGTGGCGGTGGCTGTGGCCCGTTTGCGCCGAGCCTTACTGTTTAAATAATTTTAATTTAAATTTGTTTATTCATTGCGAATACAGGTAAAATAAGATTTTAATGTAATAAGTAAGGAATAAGATCGCTTATGGTCTCCTTTAATATTTGAGTGAAATCTTAAAAAATCCTTTTTATTGCTGAATGTAGTAGGTATTTAGAAGGACCTATATTCAACCAATACAGACAGTGGTGTGCTGAAACTCGTATTTACTTATTTATTTACAGATGTACTTGTGTGAAATGTCGAATAAAATGTCTATCCAAACTTTGAACCCCCGTTTCATCCCCTTCAGGGGTGAATTTTAGAAACCCTTTCTAAGAGGGCACTTACGTCGTAATAACTATCTGCATGCCAAATTTTAGCGCAATCCAAAACAATATTGATTTTCACACTTTGTTACCCCATTTCACCCTTTTAGGGGTGTAATTTAAAAATAAAACCTGAAACACGTATTTACTTATTTTTTTACTGGAGCACTTGTATGAAGTTTCGAATAGAAAATACTATCTGATCTTGTTTCTCCGTACAAACTTTGAACCCCCGTTTCATCCCTTTCAGGGGTGAATTTTGGAAAATCTTTTCTAAGAGGGCACTTACGTCGTAATAACAATCTGCATGCCAAATTTTAGCGCAATCCAAAACAATATTGATTTTCACACTCTGTTACCCCATTTCACCCTCTTAGGGGTGTAATTTAAAAAAACCTGAAACACGTGTTTACTTATTTTTTTACTGGAGCACTTGTATGAAGTTTCGAATAGAAAATACTATCTGATCTTGTTTTTCCATACAAACTTTGAACCCCCGTTTCATCCCCTTCAGGGGTGAATTTAGGAAAATCCTTTCTAAGAGGGCACTTATGTCGTAATAACTATCTGCATGCCAAATTTCAGCGCAATCCAAAACAATATTGATTTTCACACTTTTGTTACCCCATTTCACCCTCTTAGGGGTGGATTTTCAAAAAAACCTGAATCACGTATTTACTTATTTTTTTACCGGAGCACTTGTGTGAAGTTTCGGATAGAAAGGACTATCTAATCTTGTTTCTCCATACAAACTTTGAACCCCCATTTCATCCCCTTAAGGGGTGAATTTTGGAAAATCCTTTCTTAGTACACCCCTACGTACTAAGACAAATATACCCTCCAAATTTCAAGTCTCTACGACCAGCGGTTTAGGCTGTGCGTTGTCTGTCAGTCAGTATGTCAGGACAAAGATTCTTATAGTATTAGATATGTATATTATTTCACATATTACTGGGCCATTACAAATTAAAGCATTTATTTATGAGTCAATGAAGCCCGTGTTTGCTAGAGGCTAATGGTGCATGAAATCTGTGTGCAAATTTTCATTAAAATTCTGTTCAACTGTGAATGTGAAAGTTACACATAGAAATATCTAAATTCTCTAGTAACTACTAGTTAAGTAATACACTGTATTACTCACCTTAATTACCTTTATCAATCTAAACTAATATTATAAACAGGAACGATCTGATTTTTGTTTGTTTGTTACGATTTAACACAAAAACTACTGGCACAGAATATGCTACTGGACCGATTTCAAAAATATTTTCACTAATGGAAAGCTAGTAAATCAGCGAGTAACATAAGCTATATTTTATCCCCGTATTCTCACGGGAACGGAAACTACGCGGGTGAAACCGCGAGGCGTTGCTAGTTTTAAAATTGACTACAGACTTCAAACCACGTACCAATGTTTATCTAACCTCAGCTTGACAATCTAGAGGTAGGAAAGTTCATCTTACATCGCATGTGACATCTCAATAACTCAAGACAAGGTTAAGGAATCTCACAGTCAACACATTTGTCTATAGGTATAATGATCTATCGCTTATTGAAGAAAAAATAAAGAAATTCAGTTCAGTAGTACAACAAACAATCACTAATTCATTGCCTACTTAAATTGTCATTGGACGGTCATTGATTCAAGTCAATAGTTCGGATTGAACTCACGACCTCTCGATCGCCAGCCCGATGCCTTAGCCATTGGGCTATTGCCGCTTTGTCATTTCCAAATTAAAATACATTACCATGATAATTTATAGATTTAACGTTAACATCAGTTAGTCCTTTCTTACCATTCTCGACCGCATCATCACTTACCAACAGAATATGAGATAGTGGCCAAACGCTAGCCTATACGATGTATAAAAAGTAACATTTTAATGAGAAACGTTTCTATACAAATATTATACATTTAAAAGTAACTCTTCTGTCTTTAGTACGTCTTTACGACTAAACGGCTGAGCCAATTAAATTTTGCATATGGATAGACAATTTAAGATCGTTTAAAAAAAACCGACTTCAAACGTTGCGCTAGTCGTTTTCAGTGCTAAATTTGAGGTGTTTATCTTCATATATATCTGTAGATACTGAACATATCTCGATGAAATTTAAACGGGACCACCTGTAATACCCTTTTAAATAAAATTTTCTTAATCGGTTAAGGCGTCTTCGACAGTGGCGTAGCTAGGTAACCAAAGGCCCTGGGGCAAAAATAAACTAGGGCCCCTACGAAACTATTTAACTACATATAACTATTAACCTAATTTCTGTTTTATTTATTATTATAAATAAGCAAGCGTTTGAAGTTTAGGGGTATAAGGGAGCACAAATACCACCTCAGTGCTCCCAGCCAACCTCACCTGCCCGTGGTGCATCCTGCTGACCAACTAACGAGGCTATGGCTACCGACAAATGGCAATATATCCATTTTAAATTATGGCGTAGCTAAATACTACAGTACCCTTAGTACGAGCTCAGAATAATGAATAGTACAAGGTACGAGTTTTCATACCAAACTCGATATTGTATATCGAACAAATGTTGTATGAAAAACAGTACAGCGCCCCTAGTGGTTACTACACTTAACTAAATTTAGACCAATCAGAGAGCCAGAATAAGGCGAAAACTATGTGAGATCTGTCAAAAGAGTTTACCGTGAAAACTCGTACTAAGGGTACAGTACAGTAGGGCTATTCTGTAAGCTATCTCGGAAGCAGAATCCGCGATTCAACCGTATTACGAACGTGATACGATTGAATTTCGTAGTACGAAATTTGAATCTCACCGCGGATTCCGCTGTCGAGTCGCTGTTTACCCTTTTTAAAAGATTCCATCCTATAGCTTGGTGGGAAAATCTAGAATCTGTTTTATTTATATTCCGAATGTGGGAGATTTTCACGAGATCAATTTATAGTTTGTAAGTCAGAGTCCGAGGGGCCCCTTGAGCTTGGGGGCCCCGGGGCACTGCCACGTCTAGCCCGCCGGTAGCTACGCGGCTGGTCTTCAAGTAATCGGTGAACATAGATAAACTAAAAATACATACAGTCGAACATAGAACCGCCTCCTTTTTTGAAGTCGGTTAATAAAACAGAATATAGTCTTTAAGCGACGCCGTGGGGCACAATATCATATACAAGAACGGCACAGTTACGTATCTACAATACCGATTAAAGCAATGCAATGCCCAGGTTATGACATTATCACTTATCTTGCATAGATAAACATTGTGTGTTCAGTGTATTCAAGGGGCATTCTCATAGGCACCAGGTTAATGCAAATACGGGATAAATATCTGTACTTTAAACAATATTCGTTCATCATCAGTAACAGCCAGTATCCGTCGTTTGTACCTAAAAAACGGACGAGTAGCCTATGGTATATTAACATACACTATGGCATTGTTATTATTTTTAGATATCATCTTTGTTTTTTTTCTTTTTGCAAATACATATAGGTATGTGCTGATGCACTTCTTAAATCTATCTCGATGTTGAAACAAAACGCATGAGTCCCAGTGTTTTGTTACAACTTCGAGATTACATAATGGTATATGATTAGCACATTCTACGTCTATTTTATTAACCGACTTCAAAAAAAGAGGTTTCTCAATTCGACCGTATAAATGTTTTTTTTTTTTAATGTTTGTTCGCGGATAACTTCGTCGTTTATGAACCGATTTTGATTATTCTTTTTTTATTGGAAAGGAGATATCCCATATGTGGTCCATAGTAATTTTATCGAGGTCTGAGAAGTATCTCCAGAGATATGGAGATAAACACCTCAAAATTGGTACTGAAAATTAATAGCGTAGCATTGAAGTCGGTTCTTTTTAGTTATTTAAACGATCCTATTTTCCTTCTTTCTCTCCTTCTCCTTCTTCCTTCCTTCCAATTGTGGGTATGGCCATGATAAAACTATAGAAGTTATTATACTAATAAGATCGTTTAAACTAAAAGAACCGACTTCAAATACCGCGCCATTAATTTTCAGTACCAAGTTTGAGTTTATATCCATATCTCTGGAGATACTTATCAGAATCTCGATGAAATTACAATGGTACCCTTCTTAGGATATCTCCTTTCCAACCAAAAACAAATTATCAGTTGATAAACGACGAACTTGTCCGCGAACACACATAAATAAAAATATATACGGTCGAATTAAAAAACATTTTTAAAGTCTGCTAAACTTAATCGCTAACCGTCTACAATTGTCAGTTCGTTCGGCGTTCCTAGACGGGATTTAATAAAAACACAATGAGGGTATTTATATAATTTTTTTGAAATGTGGGTTTTTGAAATCAATTCACCTTCCTGATGTCTTTTGCCCTATTTCTTTAGTGAAATTGCGTTCACTGTGTTTGCATGTCAAAATAGTATATTATTTTTCTTGGTTTATATTTTATTTATTTATTTATATTTTTTATTTGTGTTACTAAATGTGTAGTGGTACAATTCCTTGTGAAAATATGATTTCTCCGGTAAGTGACTAGACGTTGTGATATATTTGTAAGATTTTTATGAAAGTCTTATAGTTTCCCCTTCGAAAAACGGGAGCCTATTGCGTTTTCTAAACGGGAATGATAGTATCGTGGCTTTGATTAACTTCGTTGGCGCCTATCTAACTAACGAACTTCTTATTTGCAGAGAAAAGCGCGGTTCCATTTTTGACCGCGTGGTTTTTCTTTGACATGACGTGAGGTCATGGCAAAGCTGTAGTCTTTTTAACCGACTTTACAATAAAGGAGGAGGTTCTCAGTTCTGCTGTATTATTGTTATTTTTTATGTATGTTACCTCAGAACTCCGTCAAATCTTAACCGATTTGAAAAAATCTTTTTTTTTGTCTATACAGTACAACGTAGTGCTAAGAGTATTTCTGGCTACGCTATATTATTATAGTTTATAGCACAACAATATCGCTCACCATACATATACCAACCGCCTTCCAAGAAGAAGTTTTTTTGTATGTTTGCTACGCGATTACTCCGTCAATTCTGAACCGATACGAATGATTCTTTTTTTAATCGGTAGGGTACATTTTCGAGGTGGTCCCATTGTAATTTTATCGAGATCTGATAAGTATCTCCAGAGAGATAAACGTCTCCAACTTGCTACTGAAACTGACTCGCGCGGCATGGAAGTCGGTTGTTTTAGTTTTTAAACTATCTTAACTCGCTCGCTGCTGAAAACACACACCGTGCGTTTTTTCGATTTTTGGTATCGGAAGTAAAATTAAAAAAAATAATAATACATGTTTATTTTAAATTATTTTTTTCACAAAGGGTGCGTGTGACCTTCTGCTGTTGGATTTTAGTTTTTATTTGATGCCACACATACGAAAAAATAATAATTTAAAAATGAAAAAATATGCGAAAAAGTGCCGCAGTCAAAGTGTTAATTATTTAGAACACGTTCACACTTAGCTATACTATAAATGAGCCGGTTTGCTTGTAGTTCGCGTGTCATGCTGTACTATATAGAATGGTATAGCGTAGTCTGAAATTTACTACACTATTATGTGTCAGATCATCTTTTTAACAGACTTCACAAGAAAGGAGGAAGGAGGTTCTCAATTCGTCAGAATCTTTGTTTTATGTATGTTCACCGATTACTCAAAGACGCTTGAATCGATTTGAAAAATAGTATATTACGATACGTGTGACTTAAGTACTCTATTATTACACGGCGAGAAGTTATAGTAGACAACTTAAGTCACGAGTATCGTATATTATTTTATAGCTGTCAGTGTGACGTAAACCCGCACTTTACGCTTGCTACGCTTTTCCGTCAAATAGAAGATCATTGCACGGCGTGAAGTTGAACGAAGTGAAGTGCTAAACGTCGTGAAATAATCAACTATTTAAGTCACGGAAAAGCGTGCGTAAAGTGCGGTTTTAGGTCACACTGTGCTATAAAAAAATATACTTCCCACGTCCCATTTAAATGTAGTCGACATTATGTTCAGTATCTCCAGAGATAGCTCAAACTTGGTAGTGATAATGACTAGCGTGACGTTTGAAGTTGGTTCTTTTAGTTTTTAAATTATTATATACAGTACTTGGACTTAGTTATTTTTTAAAGTCTTAGACCGAAAAGGCTTAGAAGAGAAAAAAGCTTATTCGTCCCGTTCTCCTTATAATTGTATTACGTTAAACCGAGAGACTTCCCTACAGTTTGTATGAACATGAATAAGATGATATTATATAGTTCCCGATCCACACATATATCATTGATACATTTCACTATTATCACAAATCATATTTATTGATTGAGTACATTTTGAAATATGACTTCAATTACAAGTTAAACTAATTTCGATAATTGTAATAAGAACTCCGTTGTTTAGTCGTATTTGGCGTTTAACACATTGTGATCATTAAGATGTTTAACACTGGTGGTAGGAGTATATTACATCGATATTCCGCCTTACTGGCTACTAAATAGTAGCTTACCACCATCGAGGAGAAAATCTGCCGCCGTAACCTTACGGTGTTCTGACAGCACACCGCCCTTGAGAGTCTAGAGTATTTATTCTAGGCCTAGTGTGTTCATCTTCGTCCACATTATCGCTTACCACCAGGCGAGATAGTGGTCAAAAGCCTATAAAATATTAAAAAAAAACTTTCTATCATCAAAATAAACCTAAACGAATATTATTGACTTTCAAATGAAGTCAAAAACGAATGAACAGCAAATGTATTGAATCATTAAACAGAGCTCAAGACGCCCAAAGTCACAATTTCTATCAACTTGTAATATTGGTAAACAAGTTTTACGATTTAAAAATATATATATATATTACAAAAATAAAACTAGACTGCAAAGAAAATCCGACCGTGGCAAAAATCGCCAGTGTATGTAAACAACATTTATATACCTACTTATTAATATGTTAAATAAGGCAAAATAAACAAATTAACATTCGTATTTCGTAGGTATATAAGATTTTATTTTATAAAGCGATGAGATTTTTTTTAATGCGAAAATGGGTAGCACTTGCCCACTATCTCACCTGATGTTAAGTGACGATGCGGTCGATGATGTAGCGCGTTTACCCAAAGGGTACCTATTCACTCGCGACTTGGAGACCCCTAACTTGTATCTAATCGGAAACACAGACTCAGGCAGGGAATTCCATTCCTTGGCAGTACGTATGATAAAAAGGAAGCAAATCGCTTTGTACTTACGCGTAAATGGTAGAGATATGGTATATCATTCGATGATGAACGTCACGGTTACCTGTAACAAATGACATATTGATGTTTTCATTAGCTTTTTTGTTTGTTAACCGTCTTCAAAAAAGAAGGAGGATTCTCAATTCAATCGCGGATCGGATAACTTCGTCGTTTATAAAACGATTTTGATGATTATTTTTTTGTTAGAAAAGAGATATCTCAAGGGTGGTACCATAGTAATTTTATCGAGATCTGATAAGTATCTCCAGATATATGTTGATAAACGTCTCAATCTTGCAACTGAAAAAGACTCGCGCGGCATTGAAGTCGGTTGTTTTAGTTTTTAAAAAGGAATGGGTACCAAACATTCGTCCATTCATCATTACAAACTTTCGTGTCTATCATATGTCATCATAGTATGATATGAATTAACTGGTCAAAAAATTATAATGAGATTTAAGGTTCTTATATTATCTTAGTCGTGAGGAAGCTTCCAAATTAATCTTCCATTCATCATCATCATAATCAGCCTGCCAATATACGCTACTGAGCCCGATCTTCGGCTCATTGGAAGGAACATGCCCTAATCGCCACGCTGGGCAGGAGGGTTGGCGTTCGCAGGATGTAGCTCCTCGCACCGGTGACGCTGCTGCCCGTCACTGGCCTTTAGTATTTAGCTACGCCATAATTTGAAATGGTTATACCTCCATTTGTCGGTCGCCAGAGCCTCGTTTGTTGGTCAGCAGGGTGCATCACGGGCTGGTGAGGTTGGCTGGGAGCACTGAGATGGTATTTGTTCTCCCTTACATCCCGTACATTCTCATACACCCTCCATTCGTTTATATTAAATTGTCTTACAATAACCAAATGTGCTGACAGTTTACTTTATTTTTTTCCAGCAAATGGAGAGGTTCAAAGTAGTAGAAAGGGAAACAAAAACGAAGGCATACTCGAAAGAGGGCCTCGGCGCGGCGCAAAAACTCGACCCGGCCCAGAAAGAAAGGGAAGAGGTCTCGTCGTGGCTCGTCGCCTCAATAGACACACTCAATTTACAGGTAATAGTATGAAATTGTATTGCAAAACCCATACTTTCGTTGTAAGCATAGTTATTTGTAATTGTAAACGCAAAAAGTTGATTATGATTGACCGACTGTTTCTTAACGATGATTTCCCTCACTGAAACGCTAAACTAATCTAAAATGCGCACACAATTTTTCTATTTAAAAAGTCTTCGGTGCATGGCGGGATTTTAATCCATGATTTCCGATTTTTTGTGATAAAGATACCGTGGAAATCTGTTTTTGTAATGTAAGTTGACCACCTTTTTGTGGTTATTAGGCAAAGCATTTGACCACTATCTCTCGTGATGGAATGGGACAAAGTTTTTTTAAATATCTTATAGGCTAGCGACCCTAGCGTTTGACAACTATCTCAGCTGTTGGTAAGTGATGATGCGGTCGAAGATGGTAAGCACGTTAGGCCTAGAATGGATAGAATAGAAAGTAATCGAGAGTGCAGCGTGCGTTCTAAAAAGATACCTGTTCACTCTCGACTTGAAGACACCCACCTTCACCCACCTTATAGTTACTCGGACACAAGTCAACCAGAATCTTACCTCAGGTTAAATGAAGATTACAGTGCATGTGAGACTTGACACCTTTGTATCGAATTGTGTCGAATATTTACTACACTGCAGTGATGCCGCTGTATCTGTAATAGGTAAACGTCATCGCTTACCATCAGGCAAGCGTCGTCCTTGTCGTGTCCAACCTTTTATCATAAAAAAGAGCGTGCGTAGAAATCTACGCGTAACGTGGAAGTGTAACTTGCAATTACATTCAATTTATTTCTTATAATCACTAATTATTTATTTGTACAACTCCATCTGTTGAACTTAGCGAGACGAATGCCCGAATGATAGCGACTACATCTTCGTAGTTACGCCGTTCTACAATAGAGGGCGTTTATAAATATAAAATATAACATTACGCTTACGTTACTTCCGTTGAATCGGACCGTGACGCTACGTTACTTCCGTCAAATTTTACCACAGTGTGCCTAAAGAAGTTTCACTTTAAAAAAATGATATGGTCGAAAAATTGTGCTTGATGAAAGAATGGTAGTGAGATGAGGCGCTGGACTACACTAACTGTCCAACTAATTCCAATATTCATTATTATTTTGTGTGTAACTCTGCAGGGTGAACTCATATACATTTTATCAAGATTTAATGAATATCTTCATAGATTTTAAGTGAAACTAGTAGCAGTAAATCACTTATAGGACTGAGTTTTCATAGTGCCATTATTTTTTTCAAGATTTCAGAGGAATTATTAATATAATTCCTCGAAGCTCGTCGAGCTTAATAGCTAGATTACGGCCAACTTTTGGTCACTATTTCACCTGATGTTAATTGACGATGTAATCTAAAATGTAGCAAAGTTACCCGGAAGATGCCTATTAACTCGTGACTTGAAGATCCCCGGACTGTACCAGACTTTGGGGAAGGAATTCCGTTACTCAAAGGTATGTATGATGAATGTAGAATTAAATTGTTTCACGAGGTGGACATAAATTGGCAAATCGCTCACGCAAATCTGTAAGCTCGGTTATAAACTGGAGATGGCAGAATCAAATGAAGCTATTTCGCAGCACCAGTGACATAACTAAAAACAATTGACGTTGGCAGAAGGCGGTAAGACCCAAGTGCAAATCGCTTGGGGGATGGTGGAATTAAATTATATAGTTCCATGTCATACTTTTGGGAATGTTACCGTTAAAAATCTGATAGACGTCCCGGTTTAAAGAGGTTATATTCAAGTCCCTAGAGCCATTTGCTGTCAAGCTTGTCATCATCGGTGAGCTCTTGGTTCTTCTGAATAGCCTCCAACGTTTCCAGCTGCTATTTGACTGTGAGAATAATACTCAATGCAAGATCGTACCTGTGCTTGATGTACATTGATGGATTAATGCTATTTTGCCCTAAGAATCATGCTTGTTTGGAATCAAAAGATTGTGGTAACATGAGAAGCTGGGAAACTTAGTTTGGTACAGTTCATATAGAGCATCAGTTTCAACCTGTCTTTCAAAATATTTACTCTAAACATCATGCCATTTAGCAAATATACTATTGATACGTAGTATTATTATCTTTTCTATGCTATTGACATATCTTTGTTCCATGACAGTTGCCAGCAGCGGTCAAAGCCTATTCATCTTTGTTCCGCGAATGTTGCCAGCGGCGATCAACGCCATTTCATCTTTCACATCTTTGTTCCATGACTGTTGCCAGCAGCGATCAAAGCCTATTCATCTTTGTTCCGCTACTGTTGCCAGCGGCGATCAAAGCCATTTCATCTTTCACATCTTTGTTCCATGACTGTTGCCAGCAGCGATCAAAGCCTATTCATCTTTGTTCCGCTACTGTTGCCAGCGGCGATCAAAGCCATTTCATCTTTCACATCTTTGTTCCATGACTGTTGCCAGCAGCGATCAAAGCCTATTCATCTTTGTTCCGCTACTGTTGCCAGCGGCGATCAAAGCCATTTCATCTTTCACATCTTTGTTCCATGACTGTTGCCAGCAGCGATCAAAGCCTATTCATCTTTGTTCCGCGACTGTTGCCAGCGGCGATCAAAGCCATTTCATCTTTCACATCTTTGTTCCATGACAGATGCCAGCAGCGGTCAAAGCCTATTTATTCATCTTTGTGCCGCGACTGTTGCCAGCGGCGATCAAAGCCATTTCATCTTTCACATCTTTGTTCCATGACAGATGCCAGCAGCGGTCAAAGCCTATTTATTCATCTTTGTGCCGCGACTGTTGCCAGCGGCGATCAAAGCCATTTCATCTTTCACATCTTTGTTCCATGACAGATGCCAGCAGCGGTCAAAGCCTATTTATTCATCTTTGTTCCGCGACTGTTGCCAGCGGCGATCAAAGCCATTTCATCTTTCACATCTTTGTTCCATGACAGATGCCAGCTGCGGTCAAAGCCTATTTATTCATCTTTGTTCCGCGACTGTTGCCAGCGGCGATCAAAGCCATTTCATCTTTCACATCTTTGTTCCATGACAGATGCCAGCTGCGGTCAAAGCCTATTTATTCATCTTTGTTCCGCGACTGTTGCCAGCGGCGATCAAAGCCATTTCATCTTTCACATCTTTGTTCCATGACAGATGCCAGCTGCGGTCAAAGCCTATTTATTCATCTTTGTTCCACGTCTGTGGCCAGCGGCAGTCGGAGCCATTTCATCTTTGTTCTATGACTGTTGCGAGCGGCGGTTTAAAGTCATTTCATCTTTGTTCCGGTGCAAGCCATTTCGCCTTGTCTATATAATAAACATATAATTTCATTATATGTTTATTGCCTAATACTAAAGGTATGTGTATAACACCGAAACACTTATACATGTGTATAACTTCATAGTAAATCAAAGTAATAGGTACTGTGCCTTCTTACTGAAATAAAAAAAATCTGTTACTTACAAGAATAACTCATCTAGGATATAGAATAGGGCTCAAATTAGGATACCCTGTGTTGTGGGTAACTATAACCCTCGCTACCTAATTTCCATTTTCAAAATTTCATCCTTTCATGGTTTACCTTAATACCGCCTGAAATGTCACATAAACTTTTTAAAGTTTATGTCAATCTCAAGTGAGTTAAACCAATAGATATAATATTGGAAATGGCTGTTAGATAGTTAGGACTAAGGGCCAGTTTCACCGGTGCCTGATAAAGTTTGAGATAGTTATATGACACATATGACAATTAGCTGACATAGTTGACAATTATCTGACATATATGACAGTTATCTGGAATATATGACAGTTGGCTGACGTATATAGCCATTAAATATAATTATTTTTAGTATAGCGTAGGCCTGGCGATCGAGAGGTCGTAAGTTCGATCCCCACCCACTGCACTATTGACGTGAACCCACTCCAGGCACAAGCTTTAGCTTATTTGGAGGGGTTAACAATACAACTAGTAATATGCAACCCACATTGCTAATAAGCTTTCAAAAAAAATAAGTTATCTGACAAATATAAATGATAGTTACCTATCCAACATAGGTATAACGACATGTAAAAATTGTAGTTTATCTGGCAGGCTTACTAAAAGCCTGCCAGATAAACTACAATTTTTAGGCTATCAAGGACGCTATTAGAAACTGGTGAAATTGGTCTTCAACAACATAAAAGAGTACATCCACCAATAATGAGCTGGTTACTGGTGTCTAACCTAAAGTTTTGGATTGCAGGTGGATCAGTTTGAATCGGAAGTAGAATCACTGTTAGTCGGTAAAAAAAAGAGGTTAGACAAAGAGAAACAAGACCGAATGGAGGAGCTCAAACAGAAACTCGAGAAGCACAGGTTCCATATAAAGAAGCTTGAAACGTTGCTCAGAATGTTAGACAACATGTCCGTTGAAGTTGACCAGGTAAGATTTTTTTATATATTTTTTTTTATGGTAAAAGGTCATAGGGCAAGCACGACGCTCGCCTGATGGTAAGCGATGACTTCGTGACAGATACAGCGGCATGCAAAATTGTGACAGTCCAGAATTTTGCATGTCACTGCACTGCGCCTGTTACCTTGAGACATAAAGATGTTGAGTCTCACATGCCCTGTTATTCCACTGGACACATTGCCATTTCAACCGAAAAACATTCCTATTTCACGGTTGAAAATTTCGGCAATTTCCTCCTTGATGGTGGCAAGCTACTCTTTGGTAGCAAGTCAGGCAGAACATTGATATAATATGCTCCTATCACCTATGGATGCAAACAATACCCTTCCCCCTATCATCATCATCATCAGCCGGTATCTGTCCACTGCTGGACGTAGGCCTCTCCCAATATGCACCACAGAGCCTGATCTTCGGCTCTTCTGGCTTTCTATAATATAAATCCCCTTATAAATATAAGAAAATTAGCCAACGCGTGATTTGCTGCAATATCTCTAAAGAAAATCCTCTGTGATCAAAAAAACAAATCGGCATTTGATGTTTCTACAGCAAAAACAGGAAAAAAAACTAAGTCGACTTTAGAAATTTATTTACCATGTTTAATCCTTTATATCGAACCCTGAGCAGCTTTATTCCAAGTGTCCAGTAAATTTTTTACTAAGTATTTAAGTATTTATTTTTCCGAAACTTAAGAGTAGGTGGTTACAGTGCGATATTGGAAATAAAATTATGTATTAGAATTTTAATAATCTACGGGCCAGTTTCACCGGTTCCTGATAGCGCTAATATCTGACAGATTTTTGACAGCTTTTATATGGCGTCATGTGTCAGGTAACTTAACGCATTATCAGGAACAGGTGAAACTGGCCCTAAGACAGGGGTCGCAACCTGCGGCTCGCGAGCCATATGCGACTCTTTGGATGTGAAGCTGCGGCTCTTTAGTTACATAATAATAATTTTATTTATTTAAAAAAAAAACATTTAAAAATCGTTCTGAATCGATTAACGAGGATTAAAATGTATGGCAAGTACTATTTATTGTTGGCAAGAAAAATATTTGTTGTGGCTCTTTAAAAACTTTAAAAATTTTATTAATTGTAATTTTTTGCTCTTCTGACTCAAAAGGTTGCCGACCCTGGTCTAAAAAAGTGATCCCTGGTTGCCACACTAGGATAACTTGTGTTGTGGAACCCATTTACTATTTATTGTTGGCAAGAAAAATATTTGTTGTGGCTCTTTAAAAACTTTAAAAATTGTATAAATTGTAATTTTTTGCTCTTCCGACTCAAAAGGTTGCCGACCCTGGTCTAAAAAAGTGATCCCTGGATGCCACACTAGGATACCTTGTGTTGTGGAACCCATTTTCTTTCTGAGGAACTTAAATAAATGTTCAAGATAATTTCTATAATCCAAATTATATTTTTCCAGATAAAAAGGATAAAAGACGACGTAGAATATTACATTGACTCATCACTAGACCCCGGGTTTGAAGAGAACGACTACATCTATGACGACATCAGCGGACTGGAAGATGTGGAGCTGAGTGGAGTCGGGTTACCTTCCTCTGCGACTACAGATAGCAATAATAGTAATGACTCTCCCGGATCTCCTACTAGTATGCTCTCAGGTGAGCTATTGGATTTTTGATTATTTTGATCGGATATTTAGATTTTAGGACGGTCGACATACATACGGAATTACGTTTCTAAGAGAAAATTTCGAATGGAAAACTACCGTACGTTCATTCAGTATGTCTGTCTAATACCTACATGTGGTGGAAATAATGATTTTTACGTTTCATGTAGGCTGAGGGGCTAGCCCTGTTGTCAGAGTTTGTTAGCCGACTGAAGGCCTCTGACATTTCAATCACAGGAAATCTTCATCAAGGCGAGACCTAGACGTAATATAAAAGGATGGTGCACTGCAGATGTTTTGACAAATTCAATTTAATCCGTATGCTCTAACGATAAGGTTGTAATTGCTTTGTAGAACAAAACGGCCCAATCAAACAGGGTGGGAGTGTGTCCTTGTCTTACAAACTGCTAGTCCTATATATGTTCTATACTATATGTATGGTATATATATATAAGTTGTCCATTCAAAAGAAAGGGACAAACTCCGTTCAAGGTCGGTCTCATGGGGGCCGGTGTACGCGATCAAGTTTAATATGTAGCAGGTCTGTGGGCTAGACTAATGATGCAAAATAGTGGAGTCGAGCCGACTTTACCCGAACTAGAGCCGATCAGCTCGTTCGCTAACCATTACATAAAAATATAATATGTTGACCACCGTCAGGCACAAGTCCCGCGCCGTCACCGACGTTAGAGGCCCTCAACCACTCGACGGATTCAATCGACGTTGAAAAGAAAAAGAAAGAAGAAATCGTACCAAAAGTAAGTCAGTCCCGTCCTGACCCGCACACATCATTTCATTACACGCCATTATTAACTTCGATTTTAAAAATAAAATCCGTAGTTTATGTGGAGTATTGATGTCTATCGAAATTTTTTAACCGATCGCTACAGTTAGTTTTGGGTTCAGCTTTTTTTAGAAGCCGATTTCGCTTCATTATTATTATTTTTTACATGAAAAGGCTTCAAATGGGCAATACATTTAATATACTGCCCGATATAACCTTTTCAAAAAGCAGACTCCTTTTTTTAAGTGTTTTCTTTTGTCGGTGTTTTGATTTTATTATTCTGATGCGATGTTAGATTTTTCTTTTATAATGAATATAATCGAAGTGAAATGTTTGTAGTTAAATGTGTCCTGGTTAATCCTTGCTTCGAATATTTCTTCTCCTTTTCAAAATTTTACTATCTTTATGAATTTTAATATAATAGTTCAATAATATTGAGATGTTACCATGGAATCCCACATATCAGAAAATATATGTCTAACAAAGTTTTGTATAACAAAGTTTTGTATAACAAAGTTTTGTATAACAAAGTTTTGTATAACCAAGTTATGTATAACAAAGTTATACATGGAAAAAAAATTAAAACAGCAACTATCAATAATTCAATCGATTTGTCGTGATAATTATCAATCTGTGAATTTAATCTTCTAATTCAATTTCAATGAGAGCCAGTTCCCATTCTAGGCCTAGCGAGCTACTATCCTCGACCGCATCATAACGTACCAGCAGGTGAGATATTGGTCAATCGATATCCTTGATTAAAAAAAATTACGACGGAAATAATAATGATAAGATATATTGATGCAGCCTGGTATATATATATTGATTCTTGATACATATTTCTATTTATTAGACGCTTTGTTGTTATGTCTATTCACTTAATTGTATTTTATGTAGTCTAGCATAACGCTGGCGTATTAGTAATGACCCTAAACGTTTCATGTAAATAAATAATAATTTTAATTATAATTCAAGTCCTATTTTGATAAAATATAGATCGATTACGTACTGCAGTCAATCTATGTTTACTTGTATGTGTTTTTAACAGACTTAAAAAAGGACGTTTCTCAAGTCGACCTATGTATATATTTATGTTTGTACGCGGAAAACTTCGTCGTTTATGAATTGATTTTGATTATTATTTTTTGTTGGAAAGAAGATATTCCAAGGGAAGAAATTACTATGGTACCAACCGTAGTAATTTCTTCGAGATCTGTTAAGTATCTACAGAGATATGTAGATAAACACCTTCAAACTTGGTACTGAAAATTAATACCGCGGCAGTTCGAATCCATCAATTATCGTATAAAATCATTCGGCCAAAAAGGCTATTTCTTCTATATACATAACATTCTTATATAAAGTTTATTAACAGAATTATAAGCAAATGCCTGAATTACATTTAAAGTTGCAACCCAATGCGCTCAAAAAATCTGCATTCGCTTATTGTATTAATTACATCTAATTATTATTTATTTTGCACTTACATCTAAATAAATAAATAATTGAATAATGCTGGTTCAAAACTTGTAATTAATATTTGCTCTAAGCGAACGTCATTTATCGTATAATTGATGTTAATTCACCATTTAATTGCGTTTCGATGTCTGTGTAAAATAATAATAACTGTAATTAATCCGCCAGTTCAATTATAAATAATGAAGATAGTTTAAAAACTAAAACAACCGACTTCCATGCCCCGCGAGTTAGTTTCAGTAGCAAGTTTGACACGTTTATCGTCATATCTTTGGAGATATTTATCAGACCTCAATGAAAATACAATGGGCCCACCTCGGGAGTATACACTTTCGAACTAAAAAAGATTTTTTTTAATATTTCTCAATTGGCGAAAATATCGATGAACACATAAAAAAAATACATACAGACGAACTAGGGATCTCCTCCTTTATGGAAGTTGGTTTAAAAACAAACCCACGAGAACTATAAATCAATATAATATAATTAAGATAGTTTAAAAACTAAAACAACCGACTTCCATGCCCCGCGAGTCAGTTTCAGTAGCAAGTTTGAGACGTTTATCGTCATATCTCAGGCTCGGAAACGTACCCTACCGATTTAAAAAAGAATCATTCGAATTCGAATCGGTTCACAATTGACGGAGTAATCGCGTAACATACATATAAAAATGAGAAAAAAAAACATACAGACAAATGAGAACCTCCTTCTTTTTAGAAGTCGGTTGATAATATTATAAGACCAATAAATAAAAAAAGATATTTACTTTTCGTTCAGTTCCATGGTAACACCTCAAAATTATAGAGCCCAAAACTAATTGGCAGTCCCGTTTAGTTGTGTAAATGATGTGTGTTGACTTTGCAGCCGGTTAAACCCCTACCAGTGCGAGCCGTATCCGCAGCGGTCAGTAATAACGCGACTAACGTTAGTTCCTTGCTCAATAACTCTGCAGCATCAAACAATAGGTCAGTCCCTTGGCGACGCATCTTTTATACACGAGGAGATATAAAACTTTTAACTTTGGCGAGATAAATTGACTCCCGGCGCCGATTTAAACGTCTGACCCTTAAGGGTTGAGGTGTGCGAAGGTGCTTGTGCCGGGTTGTGATTGGCCCGTCACTGACAGCTCCCGCGTTGACGGACCAATCACAGACGCTTCCCGCGCTGTCATCCAATGTGCAATAATTTTGACTCGCGCCTCAACATCAATGCCGGGGTACAGTGCCACAAGTATAACTTGGCGGTGGTGGTTTTTGGAACTAATTCCGAGAGATTAATTAATTATATTATTAATTGAGAGATTACCGCGACATTATTGTTGTTAAATCTGCTACATTAAAATAGTTCAATAATGCCAAAAGTAATTAAAAGTGGTTTAAGAGAAACTGTTATCAAAGTACAAAGTAAAAGCACAGTGGCGCACAGCCGCGTCAAGTTATACTTGCCGGACTGTATATACATCGAAATGTTTTTTTTTTAAATAATCGAATCGTGAATAACGTTTATGATAAAGTTAGATTCATATAAGAATGTTTTAAGCCTTGTATGGGGTCCTTGCTTACAGCATTCAATATAATTGGCCTATTAATATTTTCTTCGCTTACGCGAGAAGTAGCGATACAACTTAATATTTGCAATCCAATCAAAATAACTTCAGAATTTTCAATGACAATCCTGACACCGTTTTAATCTTTACTATCTATGGTCAAATCTATGCTGATATGCATAGACACTTAGGTGTTCCGTTACACAGATAAAAAATAATAATAAAACGCAAGTTTCTGTTTTTATATCTTCTCGTGCGCTCAACTTTATTTTCTCAAAATTATATTTTTTTTCGACCCCTATTTTATTTTACATTTTTCATTGGTTGGTGACTATTTCATATGACTCATTTAACATGTAGGCGCGTTTCTAAGGTCTAAAACATTATTTCAAGCTTACTACGCCTGAAAGAGTGAGATGCAGCGATAATGTCGTATAGCAGCATCTTGCACTTTGCGTGCGTACTATACATACTACGCATAGTAAGTTTGAAATGCAAATGTTTTAGAACTTTTGGTTAACTTCCTGCATATCTAAGAATGTAGGAATGAAGTCACATTGAAAAAGCCACCAACGTTTTTCTGTGGTAGTGGTCACAGCGTAAAGAACAAAAAAACTTATAATGGGAGTAAAAAACAGAAGCACTTTTTCCGCATTGTCTTTTGTTCTCATTACATCGCACGCATGTACGGTGCTCATTTCATATTTTTATACATATTTATTTAATTATTTCTCACGGAAAGCAACATGTCATTATTTGAAAGTACAGATTGGCTTGGTAATTGAACTAAGTCTTGAAACTTGATTTCTTTACCAAGATTTTATTGTTCTGGGAACCCATGGAAAGACATGTGTATCTTTGTTTTTGTCTATCGAACTGAAAGAAATAATTAATAGTTTTTAGCCTATGTACCGCATTTGTGTCCAAGTCGACCATAATAAATTAAAATGACGTAATTTTAGAATGTGTAGCAAGGTGCCCACAGATGTGTTCGATTATGACGATCTTACTTTCTTAGATACGACCAATAAGATCTGAAAGATGGCTACAGATAACTCAATTTAACCGAACGTTAACAACAACAACCGAACAATTCTATTCGAGTATACAAGCCGGAAGACTGATAATTTAACGATCTATAGGACTTCCCTCCGTAAACGCAGGTTAAGGCTAACATTCAGTTTCGCTGTGCAATTTGTCCATACCATACATAATTAATAATTAAAATATGAGCCATTAAAATTTCTTTCGGTTCGATTTTAGATTTTTATATAGGGGTGAATATTCCTAATCCTGGCCTAATACACAAGGTTTATTTATTATTGATGCGTATTCTTGAATTTTATGTATAAATAATGACCTGTTAGCTTCAGAATTCTCCTGTCAATGATATCTCTACAGCTTTAAAAACAATTCAGACAGTGGATAACTTGTATACGTTATACGGGCTTCGATCCTTTACTTAGGTATATTTAAATTGTTTTGGAGAACCCCAAGAACCCAAAGAACACAAAAGTAAAATTCATTTTTCGTTTAGAAGACGGGATGGAAAAGTTCGCTATATAGATGGCACTGTAGTCAACTTTCCAGCGTCTCATCACACTACTGTTTTCCATCCACTGTTCTATCTGATGTTAATTGATGAAGCTGCTTTTGATGATATTGTACTCGACTGGAAGTGGAAAACGGTAGTATGATATGAAGCTAGCCGACTGACTGAATTTAGTCTAACGCACCTATCCATCCGCCGAACTGATGCTTATGTATAAACAGCATCAATAGATTCTCCAATAATTCGCAATGAAACGTCAGAATCGATTCGATAAAGGAAACAGTTTTATGGCGTCTTGATGAAAATATCCTGAATCAAAAATTAATGCTAATATTTTTACCAAAGGGCATTACTTAATATTTCATTAATTACTTTGTCAAGCTAACTTACATACAGACATACATAAAATCACACCTTTTTCTCGTTGTGGTAGGCAGAGACTACTTCTATCCACATGCTGCGATCCTGACATACTCCATTCGCTTCTTCCACTTACAAGCTAACTTGATATATTTTAAAACGTAAGAGTCAGGTGCGTGCCAATGCAAATTACATTTATATTGCTGTAAAGATATCATTGACAATTTAAAGCTGCCTACATAACAAAGAATGCCGGTATCTCGCCACCTGTGATCGACACGTATATGGTACAGTTTCATTCAACTACCGATTCGATTCAGAGCCAAATTCCTTGTGCCAATAAATGAGACGTCTCGTGATAATGTACTCGTGATTTTATAATATCAATATTAGTGCCAGAAGATTGAAATTCCTGATGATACTAATTCCTTTGACGTTATGTTTATGAAATTATTTAGTTCTAATGATAAAGATCAAAAAGACTTGGAATACTCATGTGAATAGAAAAATCTAGTTGTACGTAGATATTAGAAACATTCAAAGATGTGCCTAATTAGAAACAGATGTCTTTTTCTATGCCAATTTTACAAAAAATATGTTTTTAACAGGAAATGTTTGTGATTAATGCCACCGTCAAGCAATCTTTCTTGGCTCTTATTTGCACTGTTCCAAATTAAATTGCCCTTAATTTGCTAAATTTAATCTACTGACAAAAACATGTACCACGCAGATATCGGATATGTGTGTAGGGCAGCAAAACATACTTTTATTTTAATACAAACTGAATGAATGGGCCCTTTGAAACGAACCCTTAGAGTAGGTACAGTCAGGATCTATAGATACTGTTACAAACAGCTTAGATGCACTTTACGCATTGCTCGATTTGTCGATCTGTGGCCGCTAACGCAATTCGTAATTTGGAATGCCCAAAAAATTAATACTGGCACTTCTGCAATAATTGGCACCTATAATGCTGCAGCTTAGAAATTCTTCACACTTAAAGTCACTCCTATTTTCAGAGTTCCTTAGACTCTGAAAGATGTTCTCTAAAAGCTACCTATCAGTTTTTGCTTGATCACAAAATGTTCTTCTATGCACTTGCCTTCGCATCAAATATACTTTTAGCATTAAATCTTTTAGTGTTGTGCTTTAGATCAAATTTTAAAAGCTAAATTCACCATCAAGGAGTTTTCATCGAACTGTCCCTCAGGAGTAAAATTATGTCTTGATACTTGAAAGCTTTAGTAAATCCATCGTAGATCCATATTATAGTTTTGAATACTTTCAACTCAGTTTAAAACTGATGCCACTTCATTACACAGCTCACGGCTTCTTTCACACATCCTACGATCTAACTGAACTATCCGCAGTCCAATCAAATACACTATTCAGGTAAAACTGCACCGTAGCTAGGGTTTCGTTGACTGGGGTTCATTCGTTAAGTTTGCACATTGCATGTTTTATTCTGCCGGGTACGCATCGATCGAACGCAAACGAAGTTAGACGAGTGAATTCGGACATAGGTACCGATGTTACCTATAAAAACTATAGACTATTATGTACTATTATTAACTATACGATTAGAATCAAAAGTCAGCTAAGTGTCCGTCGTAGAATGTTGTTTAAAGCCTAATGAAATTGGTGGACAACAACTTTATATCCGGTTGAACACCAGTCTAATTATCTGGTTGGCGGGATTCGTTGCCAATTGTGTAGCTTGTTCTTTATACGTACTTATAGTTTGTCGACAGCGTTGACCTAGGTTTCAAGCATTTCCGAACTCATCCTTTATGAGCTTAGGTGTGATCCATCTTTCCGCGTAAAGGAATAAAAAAACCAAAGCATCCAACTTGCGGTGGCCGTGGCTAGCACGGTAACGATCTGTTTCTACAAATGTACTTGCAACGTAGTGGTGAGACCAACGTCCTGCTGTCGGAATGACGTCTGCACTCTGGCCCTAATTGTTAATAAAATCATACAAATTAAAGCAAAATTATTCAATCAAAAACCCAACCTAGCGCGATATTAAACCGCTGTTGTGGTTGGCTACGAACGCTGTCAAAATCGGCGAGTGGCTTGCTTCAAAGCTTACAGAAATTGGGCCTCTAGACAAAATCCAATATCCGCATGTTTTAAGTATGTTTCCGCAACAAATATGTCATTCCCATACATTTTGAACTTGCGTTAGCGTCAAGGCTTTCAGGAAATTGGATTTTGTCTAGGGTCCCAGATTGGATGTCTTGGTTTGAGCGCACCTCACGCGTAAGATCAGCGACACGCTTGAAACGTAGATCAAATAAGTCTACATAACTATTGCGAGTATAATAGTAGTATACAGAAACTCACGAACACTTTCATCTATGATGTTCGCTTCGCCCCAAGTTCGCTTAAATTCGTTCGCCTTCGCTCGCTGTCGTGACCCGGCATACTAAAGCCCGTATTATAAAACGTTACTTAGGCGCCGATCCTCCCACACGGAATAAAGTCATTTGATTGGTTAAATCGCGCTATTATAATCATTGGTGCGCTAGGGACGGATGCCTACGGTACTTCACTTATCGATAAACGCTTATCTTTGTACTTTTCACACAAATAACATCGATAAGACAGTGGTAGCATCACTATGCCTTCCGTAAGTGCGACAGAGAGCGCAACAGATTGCGTGCTCTTCCCACCTAATGCCTCGCGGGCAACGAGTGATTGACTTTACTAAAGTTTGCCAATCAAATGTCATAATTCTGTGGTGAGAGTGTATCGAGGCTTGAATGTCGTTATGAATACGGTTGTAAGTGATATAGTACGTAAGTTACAAGCTTTGTTTGTGCGCAGCGTAAACAACACAGTGTCTGGTGCGTCCACACCGTGCAAACAGCCGCCCGCGCCCAGTCCGCCGCATACGGTACTAGTCCGGCCGCCTAATAATAACACAGGTAACCCTCGTTTGTATTATTGTTTTGACTGGATTTGACGAAAGGACGTGATCAATTTTTGCGAATGTTACTTTTTATGTGTTGGTCTTTCAGCAGCAGAACCCTTGGGAGTCTGAGTAGTCTACGCCTAGCGCGTTCACTATCATCGACCACATCATCGCTTACCACCAGGCGAGATAGTGGTCAAACGCTAGCCTATAAGTAATAAAAAAAGTCAGTCCGTCTCACATATAAAATGACTGTAAATATTTATAATATCTTCCAGACAACATTAAAAGTAAACAAAAAGAATCAATATTCATAAAAAACTGAAATGTTTTCTGCTGATTAAAGCATTTTATATTAAACGCATGGCAGAGACGCTGCAGGACCTACAAAGGATGTTGAATGACCTAGCTGATTCTTCTCGTCGCATCGGTCTCCGGATGAATTTGGATAAAACCAAAGTCATGTACAACGAGCACGTTGTTCCGAAACCGATTGCCGTAGATGGAATCCCACTCGAAGTTGTCACGCAGTATGTTTACCTAGCGCAAACGCTCCAACTAGGCAAACACAACTTCGAGAAGGAAATCCAGAGAAGAATTCAGCTGGGCTGGGCAGCATTTGGGAAACTCCGTCGAGTCTTCTCGTCGCCTATACCACAGTGCTTAAAGACAAAAGTCTTTAATCAGTGCGTCCTACCTGTCATGACATACGGAGCCGAGACGTGGACACTCACGGTTCGACTGGTCCACCAGTTTAAAGTCGCTCAGCGAGCTATGGAGAGAGCTATGCTCGGTGTTTCTCTGCGGGATCAAATCCGGAACGAAGTAATTCGCCAGAGAACTAAAGTGGTCGACATAGCTCAGCGGAGTAGCAAGCTGAAGTGGCAGTGGGCTGGTCATATCTGCCGTAGGACCGATAACCGTTGGGGCAGACTGGTTCAGAGTGGAGACCGCGAATCGGCAAACGTAGAGTAGGACGCCCTGTGACTAGGTGGAGCGACGACATTCGCAAAGCGGTGGGCAGTGACTGGAAACAAAGAGCCGAAGACCGGGCTCAGTGGCGTGTCTTGGGGGAGGCCTACGTCCAGCACTGGACTGATACCGGCTGATAATGATGATGATATTAAACTAATATTTTGATAAAAACTACGCCTTATTAGGGCCATGATGTTAACAATTAATTCAATTTTATTTTAAACCTTACCATTCTACATTATTATTATTGCAAATAAATCATTGAGTATTGAGTCCCTAAATACGGCAAAGCGTTTTTGATTTTACTAACACTAAGCTAGCATGTTCTGTCTAATGCAGGGTGCACACAGTACTGTGTGCTCTCAATGCGTCTTTATGTTTATTTTTTGTTTTTTTTTTGTATGTATGTTACGCGATTACTCCGTCAATTGTGAACCGATTCGAATAATTATTTTTTTAATCGGTAGGGTTTCCGAGGTGGTCCCATTGTAATTTCATCGAGATCTGATAAGTATCTCCAGAGATATGACGATAAACGTCTCAAACTTGCTAATGAAATTGACTCGCGGGGCATGGAAGTCGGTTGTTTTAGTTTTTAAACTATCTTTATTATTCCTGATGGTTTGTTCTTTTTGGTAGCAAGACAGGTGGAACATGGAATGGACCTCAGGTGGACCATATTATATTACATAGGTAATATGATCCACCTGTGGTCCATTCGCCATTCTTACGCCTTCGTTCGCTTAGTGTAAACCCGACACTAGACAGCCTCGTCACATTCCATGAGTGAAAAAGTGGACAAATACTTTGTCTCTTGAAAATAAAGGAAATTGGCTTCAGCCTGGAACTAACAAAACATCTAAACTAAGCTAATAAAATATACGTATAAATAATACCAATTAAAAAAATAAACTAGCCAAGTGCAAGTCGGACTCGCACTAGTAGGGTTCCGTACCACACTACAGTATTTTATAAGATCGAGCAAAAAATACCACTGTCATTTTTCGCCAGCAAAAAATAATAATTAATAAACATTTTATTTCTTATAACGCCATCTAACGTCTAACAAAGGTGTTAGGGATAGATAGTTCAATATAACGCCATCTATGGGACGTTTACCTAACTAAGCGTTCATAGATGGCGTGAAATGCCGAAAAAAACACGTTTCTTGTATGGGGACCCTCTATTATTTTTAACTTCATTTTGTTTTTAGTATTTGTTGTTATAGCGGCAACAGAAATACATCATCTGTGAAAATTTCAACTGTCTAACTATCACGGTTCATGAGATACAGCCTGGTGACAGACGGACAGACAGACAGACAGACGGACAGCGGAGTCTTAGTAATAGGGTCCCGTTTTACCCTTTGGGTACGGAACCCTAAAAACAAATTAACTAAGCTTATAAGATATTTATAAATATGAAAATATTCTTAAATACTCGTCTAATGGGAAGCGATAAGAACTGTTCATGGGCGACTGTGAGCGCTTCACATCAGACGGACAGTCAGCTTGTTTGCCAACTTTCACATTTTAAGATCGGTTACAAAAAGAAAAGAAAAACTTCTAAAAAAGACAACAAATGCCGCGTCGATCATTAACTGACTTCAAAAAAGGAGGATGTTTCTCAATTCGACCGTATATATATATTTTTTTTTTATGTTTGTTAGCTGATAACTTTGTCGTTTATGAACCGATTTTGATTATTATTTTTTTGTTGGAAAGGATATCCCAAGATATCCCAAGTGTGGTACCATGGTAATTTTATTGGGGTCTGAGAAGTATCTTTGAGGTGTTTATCTCTATATCTCTGGAGAAAAACACCTCTACTTAGTGGTACTGAAAATTAATAGCGCGGCATTGAAGTCGGTTCTTTTTAGTATTTTAAACGATCTTATTTTCAGTAGCAAGTTGATAAACACCTCCATATACTCATAAGATCTCAATAACATTACAATTGGACCAAACGGGAAGTAAATTCTTCAATTTTCCAAATCGGTTAAATAACGACGGAGTTCTGAGAAAACAAACAAAAAAACTGTCGAATTGAAAACCTACTCCTATTCTGTGAAGTCTATTAATAACTATTTTACAATTTTTAGACATATTTTTTCACAAATTAATTAAATTATCATCGTATTATTTAGCACGAAGTGTGAAATACGAAAAAAATAATGTTGTCTGGCTTTGAAATGGAAACCGTACAGCTTAATAAAAAAAGTCACCATAGAGTCTTTACAAAATGTAATGTAACGGTATCTCGAATTACAGCGTTCTGCTCTGTTAGCAACAACTAATTCCAGCAGGTGTATTTATAGTTACGGAAGACATTATTATATACGCAATGATTCACCAAAGTCACACTAATCAGAAACCCACGCCTTCCTTTGTAGCTCGAGAAACAGAATCAATAATAAACATCCCATACAATCCATCCTGTCCTTACAATCAAAGCAAACATGATACAAAATGATAAAATGGTAAACAAAAGATTATTTTCCGGCTATAATTAGCGCGTTATCACCACGCACTTTCTGTTTACAAAATAAACAAGGCGCTTATCGCTCGTGAATGAGACGCGATGCAAATTACTAAGGCGATTACGCTTCGGTCGTACTTGGCATTGAGCCAGGCCCGTACGCTCGCGGCTGGCGCCCGCCCAGCGATGACAAGGCGGCCGTCAGTCGCCAGCCTGGCTCAATCGAACACCACCTGTGCCTTTTAAAATTAAAAATAAATCTTAGATTTGAAAAAAGAACAATGATTTCGCGCCTAAATGACGGATAAATATGGACGATGATGGTAAATTGACATTGTTTGATGGTTTGTGCATGTGTTTTTTTACAGTGTTTACTTGTGAAATTTGTTAATGCGCAGTTAACGATTGTTTTCTATTTTCCTATGTGATGATTAGTGAAGTTCATTGCCAGTTATGTAATGTTATTGTGTTTTGTTCTCGTTAGAGAGTGTATGCTGATTTACCTCGCGTTGTTTTATCTTTGTGTTGTGATTCGTTAGAGACCGATGTTGTAGTGCAGTTCTGTAAACAAACTGAAGTTTGCTTCACTTGCAGATTACGGGTTATAAAATCTTGTCATTGAGTAGATTCGCGATAGTTACCTACTTTAGATCAATCGTATTACCACAGAATAAATAACAGTACGAATAATTGGTGACCTTTAACGGTCGTAATTTTGTACCGACTTCAAAATAGGACGATGTTCTCAAGTAGTCAGTTTTTTTTTTACATTTGTAAAGATTAATGTTCCGTGTTATTCGATTAATAAGTGCAATAAAAATCTAAAATCTATTGCGTAATATTAAAATGTTTTGGAGTGTGCGAGTGAGTAAGTTTATTATTTCTTTACTCTAAAACGGCTTGTTGGATTTGGATCAAATTTGGTGTAGGGATAGATGGCTTATACCCTACGAAGAAAAGACTATATTTTCTTCGTAGCTTATACCCTAAATTAACACAGGCTATCATATCCTGAAAAACCAAGCAACATCGCGTGGTGTTGCTAGTCGCATATCCGTAAGTAAACAAAGTCTTGAAAATATGTACTCAACTTTAATCTTTACAGCGTATGAATTTGCAAACACTACGCTAGTCATAATTTGACAGTAAAATACAGTGTGAATATTATTTTAGCATTCTCTCAGAATATTAAATAAAGCCAGGTTAAGCGTTATGTTTACAATATATCAGCTGGTAAACCGCACGTCTGCCGATTTGCGAAGCGACCACTTTGTATCATTCCGTCTCAAGTCAATGACATTTCATGTTTAGTTGGTGTTTTCCAGTAAATTACACTGAACATTTTCCAGTAAATTTTCAGTGTATTTTATACGTAGGCGTGACCTTTGGGTGTATTTGTATATTTATGAAAACAGATTCAATCTTGTCTATTTTAACAAATTTAGTCATGTATATTTTTTTTAAAGTCAAAGCATTTATTCAGTATATGAGCAAATAAAAAATTGCACTTACACACGTCAAATAACATAAAAATAGATCATATTCAATAATAATTATTATAAATATAACAGAAACATAACTTATTGCTTTGAATTTACAAAAAAAAACAAAGGCCATTCAGCCATTCAGCTTTCATGTAGACGTCGAACGTCACACTTAAAACACATGTCTGATAGGCTAGCGTTTGACCACTATCTCGCCTGGTGGTAAGTGATGGTGTGGTTGAAGATGGTGAACTCGCTAGGCCTAGAATGCTCTGACCCTCAAGGGATGTGTCACAGATTATATTTAAACATACGTAGTACAATGTTTAATTTATAAACTTCTTGATGTGCTCCGTGGCTTCGACTATGCGTCTAGTTTTAGAGTAGGTACAACTGATAATGATTTTATATTCCCGGACAAAATGTCAGTAAAATTGATTGTTTATGATATTTAGACACCAGGAGGTGATAGGAGCATTATATCGATGTTCCACCTGACTTGCAAACAAAAAGTAGCTTACCACCATCAAGGAGAAATCTGCCGCCTATAACCTTACGGTGTTACGGCAGCACTGCCGTGAGAGTGAGACCATTCCAGGCCTTTCGTGTTCACCAATCTCGACCACATCGCTTACCATCAAGCGAAATAGTGGTAAAACGCTAGCCTATTAGATATAAATAACCGGCCAAGTGCGTGTCGGGCCACGCGCAGTGTAGGGTTCCGTAGTAGCCCGTTATTCAATGCAAGTCTACCCGTTATAAACAAGCAACTAGATACTTCGTCTTTGTCACTTTAAAGGATTTATTCTAAGGATTTTGTATTTGGTACAAAAAAAACACCCTAGTTCAACGACTATTACTGCTAAAATAATAAAGTTATCTTAACCGCTATTATTTTCCTTTAAAGTTCATGAAATGCACTATTATCAGGAATTTTCCAGATTTTTCAAGCCAGCAGTTTAGCTTTTAGAGGGGGGGGGGGGGGGGACGCCCTACTGGAACAAAAATTTGCACTTTAAAGTTTAATATATCGTAAATGCAGCATTTAATCGAAAAATGGTATTAGCAATCCTTAAGTCATTTTAAAAGCCCTATTCAACGATACCCCACACGATGGGGTAGACGACGAAACAAAAATTCATCCCCACTTCTCATGTAGGGGAGCTACCCTAAAAAAAATATTTTTCAAAATTTTATTTCAGCAATTTGTCGGCGTAATTTATATACATACCCCTACAAAATTACAGCTTTCTAGTATTAACGGTCTCTTAGCAAAACCTCGGACTGACAGACAGACAGACGGACATGACGAAACTATAAGGGTTCCTTGTCAGGACTACGGAACCCTAAAAAATGCCGTAAAGAGGTCCCAAATAAAGAAACATATATTTTCGCATTTATATTAGCCATGAGCTGTGCCTGTTCACGTAGCATTATTATATTTTATGTGCCTATACTTAAAGCAATGCTCCTACCGTCCCAGCAAATAGAAATTACACTTAAAACGGCATCTTAAAATCTTTTATTATAGCATAGTGTGACCTAAACCCGCACTTTACGCACGATTTTCCGTGACTTAAATAGTCGATTATTACACGACGTTTAGCAACTTCACGCCGTGAAATAATCTTCAATTTGACGGAAAAGCGTGGCAAGCGTAAAGTGCAGGTTTATGTAACACTGACAGCTATAAAATAATATACGATACTCGTGACTTAAGTTGTCTAAGACTTAACTAGTTAAGTAGTCCTCGCTGCGCTCAGGTTCTACGCCGTGCAATAATAGACTACTTAAGTCACACGTATCGTAATATACTATGTACTAACAAGACAAGACACCTAACTTCTCTAAATTACTAACGGTATTGATCATTTATGAAACTGTTCGTACCTGTAAATCGATAAAGGCCTTGAAGAAATACCTTGATACATACGAGTATGCTAAGCATACTCGTATGTATCAAGGTATTTCTTCAAGGCTTGGCACTCGGCAGATATACTTCAGCAAATAAATTAATAATATAGTATAAGGAGAATAGAGTAAAAGTGGAAGAGGAAAAATAAATAAGGAAATAATAACAAGGAGATGAAATAAATAGTACTATTTACAGGGCTGTAGCTAGAGTCGAATTTGAGGTAGGGCAGCATTGGTTACAGGTAGGGCAGTAAAAAATTAAACTGCCATAAATAGGTGTTTAGGCAAAACATTTTCAAAATCGGCAGGTTTTGCAACGCTACAAACTATCATATTCAATCAGTGGCGTAGCGTGGTATTGTTCCGCTCGAGGCTGAGGCAAAGTTTGCCTTCCCCTTTAAAAATTAAAACCTAAAATAAACCCTTCAACTAAATTCAATTTGTTAAAGTTACAAGTAATAAATAAAAAATCATGCTATCTAAACATATTTATGTATAATGTATGGCAACAATTTCCCGTAAATCAACTTAGTCTGCGAAACATATGATAAGGTAAGGTAAATGAATTCAGTACGCGAGCGTAGCGAGCACGAAATTTTCACGTACTGATCCAAATAAAAATCATTTTTACGCTATGCAGTAATATGACTATAAATAGTTGTATGCGAGCGAATCGAGCGCGAAATTTTTCATAATTAAGCTGAAACTAAAGTCACGCGGGCTGCTTTTATGCGTTTGATTAAGGGTAAGAAGGCAACTGAATCTAAACACTGAAAACTTTGCCACCGCCCAAAACGACTGCGCGGTCCACTTCAAAACGACTCCAATTCGCGCGAAGCGCGATTTGGAGATTGAAAATGATTTTTTTAAATTTTGTACTTCATAAATCGCCGCTTACTGCCGCCCCATTTTCATGTGCCACCCGGGTCCAAGACCCCCCCGGCCCCTTCACGCTACGCCACTGTAATCAATCTCTAGTTTGTTTATTTTAGTTTAAAAAGGGATTCTCCGTACCATAGATTGCAATATAGACCATATTACAATCTATGTTGCGGGGAATTCCCTCTGCGTCACAGATATTATAATTAAATAGACCCATCGCTTCATGTGAAGGCGCTTCAAATGCCATCTATACACAGAACAAAGAATGATTATAATATGAAATGAATTTCACAAACTGTGGTATGTTCGGAAAAGTTTAAGATACCTATCGCTACAATTTTTTTTATCTCAACTATGAACAAACAGTTTAATTATAATAATTTGTCTTAGTTTTTGATATTTTTAAGGTAGGGCATTGCCGTACAATGCCCCCTAGCTACGGCCATGACTATTATTCAATTTGCTTCTCACTCAGGCCTCTACCCCTTAGTGCTCCTTTTTAATCGGATAGCTAGTTATTCCAGTATCTACCAATAATATTAATGTTAAAATCAGTTTTTATTTGTTTATTATCTCTTCACAGTCAAACGGCTCGACCAATTAGGCTTAAATTTTGGACAGGAATAGCCAATATGGTGGAACAGCACTATTTAACTCGGGCGAAACTGCGGCGCGTAGCTAGTTCGTAATAATTCGAATCTCCTAACAAGTATTTATTTTTATATTTTTTTGATAAACAATTGACAAAAAAAAGAAGTAATGAAACACAATTTTAAAAAAACGCATACTTTTCACAACGCATCCGGTAATATAGGAATACTTCTCAACGCAGGCGAAACGTCATTGTGCTCGATCTTCAGCTCTGTTTCAACTTGTAACTATATTTGTCATTACATTACAACACAATTCGAGTCTCTTATAAAATCGTTTGGCTGTAATCTCACCTGATGCATATTTTATGTGAATAACGTAACTCGGGTATACATCGACAAATTAATCAATCGACCATACATCACGTACAATCGATCTACGTCACTACATATCTCCGTACATAAATGCTATAATTGTGTAACATTTCGTGACAATGTTATTTTCTAAGTCAGTTCTATGATGAGTGGCTGTTACCTAGGATGAGCTCGGGTATGTTGATGACTGCATTTGTTTTCCAATATGTCTAATTGTTTATTACTGTTATTAGATTAGCGTTTACTATAATAGCCTGTTGTTGGCATCATATATGTTTAAATAATAACGAGTGTAATAATAGAAAATGATGTAAGAAGATGTTTAAATAGAATAATAATAAAATAGTAATAATAATAACGGCGCCATTATAAGTGTATGCCTTTATGGGCTTGTCAGTGGCTATTAAGTCACGACTCGCCTTAATTTTTTAAAATGAGGCATTATTGGCGGGTGCCGTACCTCATGTCATAAACCTGCAATCAGACATTATTAGCCGTGTACTGAGTGGTAGCTCGCGAGGCATGCCTCGTAAGGTTGTTCGGTTGTTCAAGGCTGCCTCGCCGCAAGCTATAACACAGATTAAGATAGTTTAAAAATTAAACAATCGTCTTCAATGCCGCGCAACTCAGTTTCAATAGCAATTTGGAGACGTATATCGTCATATCGCTGAAGATACTTAGATCAGATAGAAGATACGAAAGATCAGAATTTTATCAAGATCTGAGATCTTGATAAAATTTAAATGGGACTTCCTTGAAGTTGAACCCTACCTATAAAAAAAAATTAAATCTGTTCCCAATTGGCGGAATAATCGGGTAATACATACAAAAAAAAAAGTAAGTGCGTATAAAGCTACGTGTTAGAAGTGAATTCACATTGAGATGTTGACAATTTATATTTATGCGTACGTCACATCCGTTGCATTCGGACCGTGACGCTACGTCACTTCCGTTGCAGCTTTAACCTCAGTGCACCTAAAGAAGTTTCTTTTTTTAATAATTCAGATAGTTTAAAAACTAAAACAACCGACTTCCATGCCCCGCGAGTCAATTTCAGTAGCAAGTTTGAGACGTTTATTGTCATATCTCTGGAGATACTTATCAGATCTCGATGAAATTACAATGGGACCACCACGGAAACGTACCCTACCGATTAAAAAAATAATGATGCGAATCAGTTGACAATTGACCGAGTAATCGCGTAACATACATAAAAAATGAAAAAATAAAACATACAGACGAATTGAGAACCTCTTCCTTTTTAACCGACTTCAAAAAAAGGAGGAGGTTTCTCAATTCGACCGTATATATATATATATTTTTTTTTTTTTTATGTTTGTTCGCGGATAACTTCGTCGTTTATGAACCGATTTCGATTATTCTTTTTTTGTTCGAAAGGAGATATCCCAAGTGTGGTACCATGGTAATTTTATCGAGGTATGATAAGTATCTCCAGAGATATTGAGATAAACATCTCAAAATTGGTACTGAAAATGAATAGCGCGGCATTGAAGTCGGTTGTTTTTTAGTTTTTAAACGATATTATTGGAAGTCGGTTTAAAATATCATGCGGCGAACGACCGCAACTGTCCCATGAGACTGTTCGCCTACTTAGTCAGTACACGGCTCATAAATTACAGTTGAAGTAAATTGGACGGCACATTAGCGTGAAGGAGACTGTGTTGTTATAGGGACCATAGCAATACACACTTTGTAAAAAATCCAAGAGTCTACCTATTACGGCTTAGTAGATACAGTCCTCTGACTGACGGACGGACAGCGTAATCTCAGTAATAGGGTTCCGTTGGTACTAATTTGGACGGTACCCCCCCCATAAACGATGAAAATATTAGGACAACATTTTCAAATAAGTATTGGAGCTCGCTTTGTTGAGGTGTTACAGTACTACCGAAATAGGTTCAGGCTCAGATTAAACTATAGCAGTATTGTACATTGTTACACTCAATCCAACATTTAATCGTACTGACGGGACTCGTACCCACACCTCCTAGGAGACACGCCCTGGCATAATTGTTTTTTTTAAAGTGATTTTTTTTAGCGGCTTTGTGCACTTTCTTGGGATGGGTAAAAAATGTTAAACTCGCGTCAGGGTCACGTGTCCTGATCGCAAGACGAAGATTCGTAAGACGGAGCGCAGGCCGCTTGCGCGAGGTGTCATTTCAAAATATGCAAAAATGACGTGTTCAAGTTTGCACTTCTGCCGGCACTCCCGGAGTGCAACCCGTTGTTTTTTGTTTATATCTTATAGGCTAGCGTTTGACCAGTATCCCACCTGTTGGTAAGTGATGATGATGGTTAAAATTGCGTTAGTTTCGTCGTATTGATAGGATCGTTCTGTAGCTGAATTGGTTACAGCGCCAGGGCATTTTGTTTCCCAGAACGCGCGGATTCGAGTCCCATCTTTACTATAAACATTTACTACAGATTGTTGTTGAAATTAGTGATCATTATGGGTGATATAATGAAATAACCGAGTACGTGGAACGTTGCTTTATTACTAGCTTGCTATTGGCGGGTTAGCCGCAACGTCAGCGGATGCGACCGTTGAATGATACAGGGATAAATACATGTCAGTCTAACAGTGTACAAAAATATAAAATTACAGTGTAGATATGATTGTTAAAGATTTTGTTTAAAAATATGAAGTTTAACGTTTTTCTTAAGTTTGCCGTATGTCATTACTTCCCATCATTCGTTCCTTATTAGCGATACTGTCGAATGGTGTAATAATACATGCTGTGTTTTTTATTTCAAAATCAACGGGTTCGATTCCTGGCTGGTATATTTATTTTTAGTTTTCATCAAAATCGGACCCGATATGAGTACTTTATGCTATATATATTTATTATATATATTATAGTTTTTAATTTGGCCATCCACATCCGCTTGAATAATTCACCCTGTATATTACATATGATAATATGCTGTATCTGTATATATATGTAGTATGTATTACATTTGTGGTGGTTGTTACAGAAGTAGTGGAAAATGGTCCGGTGTCGAGCGCGGTCGCGCACAACGCCGTCACGCATCTACCGCCCGTCGTCACGCAACCCCCACCCGTGAGTACTTACATATTTTGTTTTTTAAGTGAAACCAGGCCTATCGCACTCCGCACGGTAGCAATGCAAATGGTAGTACCTCCGCGGCAGCCCGCGGGCTACAAGTTCAGTCAGTAGTGTCACGCGCGCTCTCGATCGGACGCGCGCCTTTACTTTACTATTCAATCTGTTTTCTCACAACACTCAACCTTACACTAAGATACGAGACGAGAAGTAACGGCCCGCGAGCTGACCGAGTGATACAGACTCTCGCCGCGCAGACTTACGGTGCATTTTACGGTTACAACACGCGGTTCCTAGTAACTATAAGTTTATTCTGTGACGCAAATTCAAGGTCGCATCCCAGGCGTGAAGCGTATTTTGAACGATACCGACGTTGTAACTAGATTTGATCTCGCATTTTTGCTATCAGAGAGTGCATCTTCTTTACTTGTAGTATATTTATTCTACGGTAATTCTAATAAGTATATTGTTACACACAATCCAAAATTTCATCGTACCGACGTATTCATTTTAATTTTGGATTGTGTGTAACATTGTACAACATATGAAGTGTATAACACTTTAAGAAATATAATATTTGATTCAAGCAGTGCAACATCTCTCGTCGGATTTCAAAACTGTAATGATTTCTTCCGAATGATTAACTTCCAAAAAGTTATCATAGATGGCGCCATCAGTGCATAATTGGTTAAAAATGCAATCCATTAATTTCGTTGTATCGATAGGATCGCACCGTGGCTTAATTGGTCAGAGCACCTGGGCAAGTTTTCCAAGGGGGTGCGGGTACGAGACCCGTCGGTACGATGCAATTTTTGATTGTGTGTAACCATGCACAAAAATTAAAAGTGTGTAACACTTCAAGAGACATAATACTAATAAGTATGTTTGTAAAGTTACAGGCCACAAAAGTGATAGTGTCCGGCGCGAGCGAGCCGGCCGTGTCACCGCTGACGGTGAACGGTCCCAGCCAGCCCGCGCCGCATCTCACGCCACCGCATCATGTCCTTAACAAGTACGTTACTCTATCAATAGGCTAGATGCCTTAAAACACATATGCATACGTATTTTGTGTCAATTAAACAAAAATAAAATTGGCCAAGTGCGAGTCCGCATCGCGTCTCTTATCGCACACTTAGGGACGGTTCCGTACAATACGAAACATAACAGAGTTTCAACCTCATATATTTGATTAATTGATATTACCAAGAATATTTGGTTTGGTCGCGATCTAGAAAGACGGGGCTCGTTTACTAGCGCCATCTATGTAATTTTGCCCAAACTAATTAGATAGATGGCGTTTAAAAACGCGTTTTTTGTATGGGGACCCCCTTTAATTTTAAACTTTATTTTGTTTTTAGTATTTGTTGTTCTAGCGGCAGCAGAAATACACCATCTGTGAAAATTTCTACTGTCTAACTAATCCGGGTAATGAGCTATAGCCTGGTGACAGACGGACAGTCAGACAGACACAGACAGACAGACAGACGGACAGCGGAGTCTTAGCAATAGGGTCCCGTTTTACCCTTTGGGTACGGAACCCTAAAAAAGAGGGTGCGTAGAAAGTTACGCGTCTGAAGTGTAACATCCAAGTTCATTCAATTTATTTCTCAACATCACTAATTATTACTAATTGTTGTACAACTCCATCTGTTGAACTTAAGCGAATACGTCTTCTTAGTTATGCCGTTCTACAATAATATAACATGATGCTGACGTCACTCCCGCTCCTTTCGGACCGTGACGCTACGTCACATCCGTCTAATTTTACCACAGTGCGCTTAAAAAGTTTACTTCAAAAATGTTTCGCATCATCACTTACCAACAAGTGAGATAGTGGTCAAACGCTAGCCTATAAGTTAAAGAAATAAACTGGCCAAGTGCAAGTCGGACTCGCACTAGTAGGGTTCCGTACCACACTACATTATTTTATAAGATCGAGCAAAAAATACCACTATCATTTTTCGCCAGCGAAAATAATAATTAATAAACATTTTATTTCTTATAACGCCATCTAACGTCGTCTAACAAAGGTGTTAGGGATCGACATTTCAATATAACGCCATCTATGGGACGTTTACCTAACTAAGCGTTCATAGATGGCGTGAAATGCCGGAAAAAAACACGTTTCTTGTATGGGGACCCTCTATTATTATTAACTTTATTCACTTTTTAGTATTTGTTGTTATAGCGTCAACAGAAATACATCATCTGTGAAAACTGCCTAGCTGGCTAGGGAACACTATATAGTGTCCTACCACCAAGCAGATGCTGTTACAAGATCGATATAAGCTTGCCTAACATCTGTGTCCTACCAGCTTACTAATCCGGGGGTTTTTAATAATGTTTTTCCTACACTTCCAAATGCGAACATACATTTTTATAGAGAAATCTATTGAGGCACGGCGGGATTTGACGTCAAAGCCCACCATATTCCCAATGCACCACCGAGCACTCAGATTCATCGGAGTTGCGTAGAATCCTACAAAAAACTAAAGTTGTCAGTCCAGTCCTGGATTTATCAACAGGTCGTATAGGTCACGGCCTAGGGGCGGCAGATTTCAGAGGAATAAAAGGTACATGGGGCAGCAGAAATAAAGTGGCCAACACTATAAAAACTATTCCGGGACTGTGTCAGTCTCAAAAAAAAAATGACTAATACATACATAAAATCACGCCTTTTCCTGTCGGGGTAGGCAGAGACTACTTTTTTTTTTCACATTCTACGATCCTATTTCGACATATCTCTTTTGCTTGTTCCACTTTCATGAACGCCTTATTCATTATACATACATACTATACTATACTACATACTATATATATACTATATATATACTACTATACTATACTATATTATACATACATACATACATAAAATCACGCTTTTTAGGGTTCCGTACCCAAAGGGTAAAACGGGACCCTATTGCTAAGACTCCGCTGTCCGTCTGTCTGTCTGTCTGTCTGTCTGTCCGTCTGTCACCAGGCTATAGCTCATTAACCGTGATAGTTAGACAGTTGAAATTTTCACAGATGGTGTATTTCTGTTGCAGCTAGAACAACAAATACTAAAAACAAAATAAAGTTAATAATTAAAGGGGGTCCCCATACAAAAAACGTGTTTTTAAACGCCATCTATCTAATTAGTTTCGGCAAAATGACATAGATGGCGCTAGTAAACGAGCCCCGTCTTTCTAGATTGCGACCAAACCAAATATTCTTGGTAATATCAATTAATCAAATATATGAGGTTGAAACTCTGTTATGTTTTGTATTGTACGGAACCCTCCCTAAGTGTGCGATAAGTGACGCGATGCTGACTCGCACTTGGCCAGTTTTATTTCCCGTTGCGGTAGGCAGAGAAAGAAAGAAAGAAAATACATTTATTTAGCACATTACCACACCCCGGACACTCGCTAAATCTCCATACAAACTAGCGTTTTAACGACCGACACTGTGACACCGACACAGACACTACACACGGGTCGTTTTTCTATACGTGCATTTGTGTGCGTGATGTCTAAGGTTGTCGCCCGTAATCACCGTATCACAGATTATATAATAGTTACTTCGTACATACGTACTACGTACTGACCGTATGAATATTTTTTGTACACTTACCCAAAAAGCTTTTAACACTAAAAATATTAGTCGCTATTTCGTAAACCATCGTCTACAGAAACATTAAATCGTAGAAATATCCAACACACAACCGAGTAGGTTATTATCTCACTCACATTTCACTACATTATACAATTTTTAGATTACACTACATATAAAATATAAATACTACGTACCTACATCAAGTTCCCAATGACTGTGTTATAAAAATGTTTAAACGTGAAAGTTTTTTTTAAATATTTTACAAATTAAGCGTTATTTACGCACGAGTATATATATCGTTGTTTCATTTATGAAAATGAATTCAAAAATACGAATATGTAGGTAGGTATACTAATATAATTAAGTGTTTATTATATACCTACGTAATAAGAACCTACGTAAATTTGAACCTCTAGTGTCTACTGGTCCCAACATAAATGTATGAAGTTGATGTTCTTCTCTCCGTGAGTAGTAATTGTTCTATAGTCGTACGCGTGTGGCGTCCTTGCTCAGCGCAGCTCCTCGACAGTTCCGAGTCGGTGGCGGGGTGAGGAAGCCCGGAATTGGTGGGGGGAACAGAGTGTCCGTTCTATACGTAGTATTATTATCTTTTCTATGACATTACACAACTTATACTACTTAACGAACCTAAAAATAAAAATAAAAACAATCAAGACAATAATACAGTTATAAACCTATCTCGGTACTTAAATTAATCAAATACACACGTGTAGTACTAAAAAGGTCTATCTCAGCATAGAATGTTCAGGTGTTTGCCTGAACGCTGATTTTCAGATAGACCTATCTGGGGTTGGATTATCGCGAATAATATAAATTAGTAAAAAGGAAATAAAAATACATATTTTGTTACAGATATTGTGATAAACATACTTACTTTAATTACAATACAATATAAACTATTATAAGTAATAGGTACACACGAATAATAAAAACTCAAAATAAATAATTAGAAACAATGCAAGAAAACAAAATAGGTTTATGAACGAAGCGAGACATGCGTACCATCTCTACTTAGTCTGTGAACCGCTGTGAACGAGACGAACATGAAAATGAAATCGTTATAAAGTGTTAATGTCAAACAAAATGAAAAACAGAAATGGTTATGCAGAAAATACGAAACAAGAACTACATAAACTAAGAAACTAACTAATTAACCTACGAGAGACTACTTCTATCCACATGCTACGATCCTGACATACGTCTTTCACTTCTTTCGCCACTTTCATGAGCGCCTTCATACATGCTCGTCGGTTATAGGTACTTTTGACTTGGCCTTTTTCTAAAACGTCTCCGATCTGTACCCCTAGTACGAGTTTTTATCGTAAACGCTTTTGACAGATCTCACATAGTGTTCGACTTAATCTGGCTCCCTGATTGGTCTAAATTTAGTTAAGTGTAGTAACCACTAGAGGCGCTGTATTGTTTTTCATACAAAATTTGCTCGATATACGATATCGAGTTTGGTATGAAAACTCGTACTATGGGTCCTGGTCGTGATACGTTCGCCTAGGTCGGCCTCTACCGGCTCGCCCTTTCACACTCGTCTCATATAGTATATTACGATACGTGTGACTTAAGTAGTCTATTATTGCACGGCGTAGCACCAGTAGAGCTGCTATCGGGTGCTACGCCGTGCAATAATAGACTTAGTATCGTATATTATTTTATAGCTGTCAGTGTGACATAAACCCGCACTTTACGCTTGCTACGCTTTTTCGTCAAATAGAAGATTATTGCACGGCGTGAAGTTGGCACCCGAGCGCAGGGCGAGAGGGCCGAGAGGGCGCTAAACGTCGTACAATAATCGACTATTTAAGTCACGGAAAAGCGTGCGTAAAGTGCGGGTTTAGTGCTGTGCTATAAAATCTGTTTCGTCAGTCCTTCTTCGTCCATCCTCTCTAGATGTCCAAACCATCTAAGTAATTAGTGTGTATAATATAACCAGCAGCGTTCCCCGAGACGTCGGCGCGGGCGGTGCGGGCGCGGTGACGGCCTCTCTGAAGAGTATGGCGCAGGAAGCCGTGCAGCGAGCGGGGCTCGACGTGTCGCAGGGACAGGTAACAACCATTCATTGCTACTAATACCAATAGCCCAATAGCAATAGCCCAATGGATAAGGTGTCGGACTGGAGATCGAGAGGTCGTGAGTTCGATCCCACCCCACCCATTGCACTATTGACGTGAACCCACTCCAGACACAAGCATATTTAGTTGGAGGGGTTAACAAGAATACTAGTAATGTGCAACCCACATTGCGAGTAAACTTTTAAGAAAAAAATAAATACCGAGTTCACACCAGACAACTTTTAACCGACTTCAAAATAAATACTATAAGACCGTTTAAAAAACTAAAGGAACCGACTTCAAATGCCGCTATTAATTTTCAGTACCAAGTTTGAGGTGTTTATCTTCATATCACTGGAGATACTTATCAGATCTCGATATAATTACAATGGTACCATTGAGATACAATGGTACCCTTGAGATATCTCCTTTCCAACAAAGAAAGAATCATCAAAATCGGTTCATAAACGACGAAGTTATCCGCGAACATACGAGTATATATATATATGTATATGTATATATATATACAATACAATAATCGACTACATATATATATATATATACATACATACAATCACGCCCGTTGGGGTAGGACCAGAGACTACTTCTTTCCACATGCTACGATCCTGACATACCTCTTTCGCTATATATATATATATATGCGGATAACTTCGTCGTTTATGAACCGATTTTGATGATGATAGATTGACCTAAGTGGACTCACTTTGTATAGACCCCTGTCTTGTTTCAACTGCACCAAAGTAATATTATATTCTTGTAATATTTCAGAATGTAAGAAGAGGCATTTCAGTGGCACAAGCGCACATACCACCGTTATTGGGGGTCGCGCCTTTAGGTCCCCTACCTCTAAACAATGTAAGTATCACTACACTTTACCCTGAACACGTCACACCAAATAATATTAAAAATCATTACATTTTTCTTAACCGGTTACATATTTCCTTTTAAGCATTTATACTTGCGAAAAATTAATTGCTTACAGGGTCGTCTATTAATCATGTTACGTTTTAGCATCTTTTTAACCCTCCCCCTGTCGCTGTGGTTTTATGTACACCATAGCGTCAAGGGAAGGGTTAAAAGGGTGAGGTTTCGGTCTACCCCTTCCCACTTCAGACTACACCAATCATTCACATATTTAATATTTCCAATATTAACTTTAAACAACATTTTTATTTAATTTAAGCTTTGCCTTCAAACTCACTCCACATGCAATTAACTATATCCGTACAAAGGTTGTTTGGAAGAGATCGCTTTTAGTGATTAGACCGCCCATTCTTATACTTACCTTAGATTTATTTTATATATGTTTAGTTATATAATTAATGGTATACAGTAAAGGGTTCTGTATTGTACTGTAATTTGTAGTTAATTAAGGCAAATGCTATTTCGTTGTTATTTAGTATGAGATAGTATTTGATGAGAGTCTGTGCAAAAAGAGAATCATCGTAGAAAATAAGGTCGCGTGTTCGAGTTTACTGTTTTGTTCCGTTGTCAACACTGCTCTGTCATTGTTAGTACGACCAAAAATGTTTGATACTTACAGTCCGGCAAGTATAACTTGGCGTGCCTGTGCGCCACTGTGCTTTTACTTTGTACTTTGATAACAGTTTCTCTTATACCACTTTTAATTACTTTTGGCATTATTGAACTATTTTACTGTAGCCGATTTATCAACAATAATATCGCGGTAATCTCTCAAACGTCAAACTCACAGTTTCAATTAAAATAATTAGTTCCAAAAACCACCACCGCCAAGTTATACTTGTGGCACTGTATACTCGAATTTTTAATTAGACAGAGTAAACTGACAGGTCAAAATGTCACTTATCAAAATAATGTTGCCAACATTCAAAAGTAATGATCTTTTTTATTTTTATCGTTCAAAGAACTGAACTATAGATTAAAAACACTTAAATTAATTAGTACGTATAAGTTCTAGTTAACTGATTTATGTATTTGATCAATGTATTAGATATAAGCATTTAAAGTCCAGCGTACTAGTTGAATAAGCACGATAAAATATGTAATACTTTTAGGAAGACTTTAATATGAGTTATTGAACTAGTTCACTGAATTGATATGACTCCATTAACTAAATCTTTAATACCACATGCCTATTTTTATTTCATGAAAAAGTGGCAATAGTCGTAATGTCATTTTACTCGGTTTTATTAAAAATTCGACTATAGTAGGTACCTACTCTTATCATTATCGGGTGGTACTAGGTAGGTATGTACCTTCTTTCCTTACCTTTGAATTTTAGTTCATCGTAACGCCACGACATGAAATAAAATACTTTTATGGCTGAAAATGTAGTACAAAAAAGATGAAGTAGTATGAGATGTTCTTACATTCTGCCACTGGTGTGCAATGTTTTTGCCTGGTAGGCTACATTAATTGGAGAGACGACGGTTCTCTTTTTGCACAGTCTCTATACAAATATTTATATTTAGCTCGTAATTATCATCATCCAATTAATTTAGAATCATAAATGAATATAGTGTTCATAGGAATACCGTATGTTGTAGAAAGGTGTTGGGATGATGTGGAAAGTAGTTGAGGTGTAAATGTTCCAGGAGCACCAGTTACAGTTCCAGATGATGGAGTCCTCGTTCTACCACATGCCGCACCCGTCCGACTCGGAGCGCTCCAGACACTACCTGCCCCGGAACATCTGCCAGACACCGCTCTACTACAACCAGGTTAATGTTGCACTGATACACTCGTCGTTCTGCCCTATCATCATCATCAGCCGCTGTCAGTCCACTGCTGGACGTAGGCCACTCCGAAGATACGCCACCGAGCCCGTTCTGTCCTATCCCGGTCTAATACAGGCGTAAGACCTGCATTGTTGTCCCACATGCAATATCAACGCCAATATTATAAATGATATCATGAAAGTCAGTTTGTTAGGGACTTCTTCACAGTTAATTGGCTGGACCAATTTGGCTGAAATTTTGTACAGGAATTGCCAGTACTATGGATAAGGCTATTAGCATACTTTTTAACGCGGGGCTCAGCCAGTATTGTACAATTTTTCTAACATGTATTGCCGCTGCTATCCTTGAGAGTCGATTACCATTGTATACCTAGCGTGCTACCATTTCCGACCGTATCGTCATTTACCAATAGGCGAGATAATAGTCAAATGCGATCTTATTAAAAAAACTGTATTCCAGATAGTCCTTCGCCACTCAGATTCTGTTAAATTCTTGCAAGGGTTATCAAAGGAGATTCTTAATTTCTGTAAAAAGCTACCCCACTCAGATTCTGTAAAATTCTTCCAAGGGTTATCAAAGGAGATTCTTAAAGTGTAAAAAACGACCCCACTCAGATTCTGTAAAATTCTTTCAAGGGTTATCAAAGGAGATTCTTAAAATCTGTAACAAACTACCCCACTCAGATTCTGTATAATTCTTCCAAGGGTTATTGATAAATAAGGAGATTCTTAAAGTCTGTAAAAAAACTACCCCACTCAGATTCTTTAAAATTCTTCCAGGCGTTACCAAAGGAGATTCTTAGCTTTAAAAAAACTACCTCACTCAGATTCTGTAAAATTGTTCCGAGGGTTATCAAAGGAGATTATTAAATTCTATTAAAAACTACCCCCACTCAGATTATGTAAAATTCTTCCAAGGGTTATCAAAGGAGATTCTTAAAAAATATTTGTCTGTATTCCAGGTAGTCCTACCCCACTCAGACTCGGTAGAGTTCTTCCAAAGGTTATCAACGGAGACATTATTCTTCGTGTTCTACTACATGGAGGGGACGAAAGCTCAGTACCTCGCGGCTAAAGCGCTGAAGAAGCAAAGCTGGCGGTTCCATACAAAGTACATGATGTGGTTTCAGAGGCACGAGGAGCCGAAGGTCATTAATGAGGAGTATGAACAGGTATGTTATTGTGTTACTTTGAACATTTTCCCAAGTTTAACACGCTCAGCGCCAGTGTATCATTTATGTTATACTGAAGGGTGTATGGTCCCAGGCCAGTGTATCTCTGACGATACATGCGACATGGGTGATTTCGTAGGCTGGTGTATCTGTAGAGGGATAACACTAAAGAGATTTGGGTAGCGTGGCCATATCAGATAGAAGATATAACTAACCTAACCCAGTCATACATATCAGATAGAAGATATAACTAACCTAACCCGGTCATACATATCAGATAGAAGATATAACTAACCTAACCCAGTCATACATATCAGATAGAAGATAAAACTAACCTAACCCAGTCATACATATCAGATAGAAGATATAACTAACCTAACCCAGTCATACATATCAGATAGAAGATATAACTAACCTAACCCAGTCATACATATCAGATAGAAGATATAGCTAACCTAACCCAGTCATACATATCAGATAGAAGATATAACTAACCTAACCCAGTCATACATATCAGATAGAAGATATAACTAACCTAACCCAGTCATACATATCAGATAGAAGATATAACTAACCTAACCCAGTCATACATATCAGATAGAAGATATAACTAACCTAACCCAGTCATACATATCAGATAGAAGATATAACTAACCTAACCCAGTCATACATATCAGATAGAAGATATAACTAACCTAACCCAGTCATACATATCAGATAGAAGATATAACTAACCTAACCCAGTCATACATATCAGATAGAAGATATAACTAACCTAACCCAGTCATACATATCAGATAGAAGATATAACTAACCTAACCCAGTCATACATATCAGATAGAAGATATAACTAACCTAACCCAGTCATACATATCAGATAGAAGATATAACTAACCTAACCCAGTCATACATATCAGATAGAAGATATAACTAACCTAACCCAGTCATACATAGCAATAAAGGTCAAAGTTTGTTGAGCTAAGAACGGCTAACAACGTTGCAGACCCTGTAAAAACCGGCACACACTGAGAGAGGGAAATATTATAGCTTTGTCCTTTTCCGTTGTATGGAATAACTCCATAGTAAATCATATTTCATGTGGGAAGGAGACTGAGCTACCCGCGGTCTATTCTTTTCTCTGACGGGTGTATCACTGGAAATACAGCGTTTCATACAGTTTAGTATGTGATTATATAGGGTTGGGGCCCTGGAGAATACGCAACATTTTGTGAGTAGAAAATTTTTGACAGATAAAAAAATATGAAGAAAAATGAGAGAAACATGAGTATACGAGGATACACCTCAAAAAAGGGGGATAGGAAACAAGTTTATTAACGACACGTAGAACACATTCCTGTAATTACAAAAAAAAGGTTAGGTTCACAACCCTAGGGCAGAAACCTCGTGGCGCTGAGCGTGTTAATGAATTGATTCCGAACTTGAGTAATTTGGGATTCAAGGGTTACCCAGAATAGTTATTTACTAATGAGAGTAATATTTTTTTAAAGCTTAAAAAGACTACTAGTAATATGCAACTCACATTGCTAGGTTTGCACATTACTAGTAGTCTTGTTAACCCCTCCAACTAAACTACAGTCCGCCAAGTATAACTTGGCGTGCCTGTGCGCCACTGTGCTTTTACTTTGTACTTTGATAACAGTTTCTCTTAAACCACTTTTAATTACTTTTGGCATTATTGAACTATTTTAATGTAGCAGATTTATCAACAATAATGTCGCGGTAATCTCTCAAACGTCAAACTCACAGTTTCAAGAGAGTGGAATTAGTTCCAAAAACCACCACCGCCAAGTTATACTTGTGGCACTGTAAATATGCTTGTGTCTGGAGTGGGTGAACGTCGATAGTGCAATTGGTGGGGATCGAACTCACGACCTATCGACCTCTAGGCCGACGCCTTAGCCATTCGGCTACTGCAGCTTGTATACATTAAATACATGGAATGCATACGAATTAGCATGGCTGTTAGAGCCATCCTAGCCGTCGCCACACGAGTTTATACCACTTACTAGCTGAACCTTACGCATTAAAAACAATTCATGTTACCATCTTCGACCACATCATCGCTTACCATCAGTAAAGATATTATTATATTATTATATCAGAAAAGACACTAGATTTAAAAAAGAAATGTATTTTATCTTCAGAGATCTGTTCATCAGCTTCGGGATGATGGATAAAAAATACATTATAAACACCTAATATGTTTGCATTGTGTTGATCGAGGCACTATTGTAACGTTACCATTTTATTATTCCAGGGCACATATATATACTTTGACTACGAGAAGTGGGGCCAGCGGAAGAAGGAAGGCTTCACGTTCGAATACAAGTACTTAGAAGACCGAGACTTGAACTGAGCGCTGCGACGCGCCGAGTGACTTGTGTGGACGCTGTTATAGTGCAATAGTGACGTGTCTATACTCGCAACTATCGACCGGTCTACGTGGATATGTGTACTCTCAACCCGGCTCGCTCGGGACCGCTACTCGGACTGTACGGGCGATCGTATGAAAGTGTTCTCGACGAGTCTCACCACTCCCGAGGCTTCGTGTCTCGCCTCTAATACTCGTTCGCGATCGTTTGTGCTCTTGTGTAAATTTAAGACGTTAATTAGTTACGACTCTATCGGCCGCATCGTCCGAGTAATTTTCACGTGTGAGCCGGCGTTAAAGTGACGGCCGACTCGGACCCTTCGCTCGTTGTGTATCACTCGAGTTCTGAACGGTAGCTTGGAGCCGGCAAGAACACGCTCGCATCGAGCGGCTCGCTAACTCGGCTCAGCCCAGGCTACACTCCCGCGAAGGTTCCGAGGCGGCCGCGTCTCCCGAGTTCTGCCAGCATCGCACACGGCAGAGATCGCTTTCATTCCTATTTGTGGCAGTATTCTTTTCCTAGTTTATAAAGGTTGGAGGGCACGCTCGGGCCGCACGAGCGAAAGATATCATGTGATGCAATAACGGTAGCGGCGGCCGTCCGCGGCCCGCGTCCTAGTAAAACCGATGTGATATTGAATTTAGGACTCCCGGGGCGGCCTCGGACCCGCGGCTTTGCAGTCCTTTTGATTGTTGGAAGTCGCCCGGGGCGGCGCCGCCGCGTGTCACCACACAATGATCTCGTAGTCAGTCGGGCGCCGGCCGCCGCGCGGGACGCTCCGAAGTCGCCCCGGGACTTGTTGTGTATAGACATTGTACGCGACCTCGCGCCGGGACGAGACCGCGACCGACCTGTGTATATTTGATAATTTTAATTAATTAGTGCATTTAAATTGAACAAAAGGAAATGTTAAATTATGTACGAGCGTGTAGATCACTGCCACTGTATCATATTGGGTTAATTAGATGTACTCGCTATATAAATTGTACTTATTTATTTTGTGATATCTGCGCTGTGTGGCGCGCTCGAGACGGCGGGGCGACGGGCGGCCGTGTCTGCGTCATAGACTGTTGATAGTTTTCACTTTTGTAAAAAGTCTAAGAGGATTTCGTCGACGGATGAAATGTGGATAATTTAAAATATCTGTACAGTACAGTTCTATTTGTATAGAAATAATAAATAACGATTAAAAAATTTAAAACTATTTTGTGATTTCTTCTGGACACGCGCGGTTCCGCGTGATGTCGCAACTCTTTTTTATTTATTTTTATTTTGAGCGGAAGACTGTTTATTACTAGAATAAACTCGAAGCATTTTATAATCCTTTTTGTTTATTTGTAGCTCTTTTAAAATCCTGATTGGTGATATCGCTTTCATCGGAATGCAGGCGGAGGAATTAGGTAGTTTGTAATTTTTCTCGTATAATATTTCACTCCCAAAGCATGTAAATATAAAGCAAGTCTGTGTATAGGATTTTTATGGAATTATTTATAATCCATTTTGTCCGCTTGTGGCAGTACCACGTCAGTCATTTATTGTTGTAAGGAACAGTGTAACTCGATAAATTTAACATGATCATCACGGTTTTATGCTGGTAAGTGATGTTTGCTGGGAACTTTTCATTAGGTAAGTACATATTCTACGAATTAATAATGTACATTACATATTTAACCAAACTCGGATTACGTTACTCTAGTCTAGAGTCAATAAATGGTAATTTGTTCATAACCATACATTTTTTGATATTTCCAATGATTTTATTTTACTCTAGAGTTAACCTTAGACATCAGAACATTTTCCTGGTCATAAATAGTTATAAATAATAACCGGCCAAGTGCGTGTCGGGCCACGCGCAGTGTAGGGTTCCGTAGTAGCCCGTTATTGAATGCAAGTCTTTACCTTTGGTACAAAATTATCCAACACTCAAGCTCAACGACTATTACTGCTGAACTAGAAAAGTTATCTTAACCGCTATAGTTTTCCTTTAAAGTTCATGAAATGAACTATTACCAAGAATTTTTCCAGATTTTTCAAGCCAGCAGCAGTTTAGCTTTTAGAGGGGGGCGGGGACGCCCTACTAGAACAAAAAATTGCAGTTTAGTTTAATATTTCGTAAATAGAGCATTTAATCGAAAAATGGTATTGGCACCCTTTTATTAGTCATTTTAGAAGACCTATTCAACGATACCCCACACGATGGGGTAGACTACGAAAAAAAAAATCATCCCCACTTCTCATGTAGGGGAAAAAATATTTTTCAAAATTTAATTTCACCACTTTGTCGGCGTAATTTATATACATACCCCTACAAAATTACAGCTTTCTAGTATTGACGGTCTCTTAGCAAAACCTCGGACAGACAGACAGACGGACATAACGAAACTATAAGGGTTCCTTGTCAGGACTACGGAACCCTAAAAATCTCGTTTGCTTCACTCCCGTATCTTATCGTTTTATATACTATGAGGGTGACATTTTGGATTTTTTTTTGTTTTCAAGGATAACTTATTAGAGTTTGGTCAAATCCGCACTTAGTTATTATGAATATGATGAAAAAGTATATTTGTTACTCAATCACGAAAAAACGGCTGAACGGATTTGGATAAGACAGATGTTTATCCCTAGGCAAGAACCAAGTTCTGCAAGATATATTTTATTCCAGTCTTATTTCGTCGGATAGTTGCTGCGATTTTCATCAAAACTAATTATTTATTTCTCAAGATAAAATCTAGGGTTCATTCCCAACGACCCTCACTAAGCAGGTACATAAATAAATAATAATAATAATAAAGCCATTTATTCCAAATCTCAATTTCGCTGTACGATATTTGTTAGTAGGTTATTACTTAAAAATAAAGCAAGATTAGTTATAATAATCAGTTAATGTTAGTAATATTTATGAGGTTTGGATAAAGGCCTCCTCCATCCTTTTCCATGACTCCCTGTCCTTGCCTGATTTTATCCAGTCATTTCCTACGACGTGTATTATGTCGTCAGTCCACCGTCTTAATTGTCGACCAACATTCCTTTTCCCTATTGGACCTTTCCATCGTGTGGCTTCAATGGTCCATAGGAAGTTTCAAATAACAAACTTGACACCCAGATTCGACTGCCAAAAGTTTATTTTGATCTGCTTTAGTTAGATTATAATGACAAAACGCTGAAAATAATATATTATTTTCCATTTTGTTATTATTATTAACGTCCCAACGACCACCACTGGCGGCCGTTGGCACAAAAATTAATACTTTGTCCTAACGCTCCCCACTAGTCCCCGTGTTAGTGGGGGACGTTGGGAGTAAAACAATTTTAATATCCCAACGACCACCACTGGGGGATGTTGGAACAAAAATTAATTCGTCATAACGTCCCCCTCTGGGGGACGTTGGGAGTAAACTATATATATACGTACAGAAAAAAGCGAGTAATCTACCTTCCGCAAAACAGAATCGGTCTTCATCTTCGACACAATCTAACAAGACCTTTAGGCTCAATGCACACTGAATTGGCAGCGACGCGACGCAAGACTACTACGAGGGAGGATCAAAAAGTAGTGAGAACAACATACTCCTTGGTAAGAAAAAAAATAAATACTGGCAGGCATAGCTCAGATCGAGTCGAGTCTTCTCGTCGCCTATACCGCAGTGTCTAAAGACAGTGCGTCCTACCTGTAATGACATACGGAGCCGAGACGTGGACACTCACAGTTCGACTGGTCCACCAATTCAAAGTCGCTCAGCGAGCTATGGAGAGAGCTATGCTGGGTATTTCTCTGCGGGATCGAATCCGGAACGAAGTAATTCGCCAGAGAACTAAAGTTATGGACATAGCTCAACGGATTAGCAAGCTGAAGTGGCAGTGGGCTGGTAATATCTGCCGCAGGACTGATAACCGTTGGGGTAGACTTGTCCTAGAGTGGAGACCGCGAATCGGCAAACGTAGCGTAGGACGTCCTGTGACCAGGTGGAGCGACGACATACGCAAAGCGGTGGGCAGTGACTGGAAGAGAAGAGCCGAAGATCGGGCTCAGTGGCGTGTCTTGGGAGAGGCCTACGTCCAGCAGTGGACTGATACCGGCTGATGATGATGATAGCTCAGATACATATTTGTAATATTGAAAACGGTCGGCTTTGATGCCGTGGTACCGAGTTCAAACCCCGCCGTGCACCAATGGATTTTTGTATCGAAAAATTTATGTGCGCTTCTCACAGTGGCCCTCCGGTGAAGGAAAACATCGTTAAGAAACCAACAACCCCGCATGGTGGTAGGACACTATCTAGTGTCCGCATGGCCTGCTACCACCCTCAAGAAAATCTGTCACCAAACATCTAATGTGTTCCGGCAGTTATCCTTGAGAGCCAGTTCCTCTATTCTAGGCCTAGCGTACTTACCATCTTCGACCGCATCATCACTTACCAACCAGCCAACCAACAGGAGAGGTCAAACGCTGGCCTATAAGATATAAAAAATAAAAAATCGTTGCGATTTGGAGGCAACATTAGGATTTTGCTCCGCTGTATTTCACTGTCGCAAGGTGAGCTTCTCAATTTCTAGTAGGGAACGAGCACGGAAGACGAACATCGCTGCAGCCGTCCATCGACGTCAGTCACCCAAGAAAATGTTGCGAAAGTCGAGACAATTGTATTGAGCGATCCAATAGTTACCATCCGATACTTAATTCGAGAAACGGGCATTTCATATGGAAGTATTCACTACATATTGAAACAATGTTTGAATATTAGAAAAGTCTCCGCAAGATGGGTGCCGAGAATGCCGACAATCAGAAACAAAATTGACTTGACATTTCGATGATATTGTTGGACAAGTTTCAAGAAGATTCTGAAAACTTGTTACGAAACGCGTAACAATGGACGAAACATAGGTCCATCATTATGATCCCGAGACAAAACAGCAATCTTCGCTATGGAAACGGCCATCATCACCGACCCCGAAGAAGTTTCAAAAAGCGTTTTGAAAAGCGCTGGACTAGGTGTGTAGAGACTCGGAGACTATATAGAAAAATAAATTATTAATTTATCAATTTGTTCGATATCGAGTTTGGTATGAAAACTCGTACTAAGAGCGTTTCAGTGTTTGTCCACAGCAACGGCACCGGGACGTCAACGCAAACAAAATACCGGCGCCGAAGTAGCGGTACATATGTATCTATGGCAGCTTGTCCACAGCATGACCGGCACCGGGCGATGTCATCCCGGCCGCTGATATTTCGAGTAGATCGGCACAACCGCTAGAAATCGGCCAGAGATTTTAACGATCCGATGTGCCGGCATTGGCTCGCAATACAAAACACGTTTGATCTTGTCCACACACTGCTGGCGCCCGGCGCCGTTCGATCGGTTATTGTTTTTTTGTCTGAGGTTGTTTGTTTTATTTCTATGGAAACGCATCTGCCACGCATGACAGCTAGAAGAAACAGAACCACCGGAATCGGTGGCGGTGGACAAACGATAGCCGGCACATCATTTTCAAATCGGCCCGAAAAAATCTCGGTGCCGGTGACGTCCCGGTGCCGTTGCTGTGGACAAACGCTCAAACGCTGTAAGGGTGAAGATATAGAACCGATTGATAGAACGAACGAGGTGTGGCGAAGGCTTGCTCGGCTCGAGCAGTCTCGCGTGGTCGCGAGCTGACGTGCTAGGAAGCTAGCAGTCGCGCGGCCACTGCGCGCCGGCCAGCGCACGCGGCACGGCGCTCGGCCGCCACGTGACCGCGCATCGCGAACTCTGTGCTCGTCGCTGCCAATTCAGTGTGCATTGAGCCTTATTTATCTGGTCCATATATTTCAAAATGTGTCCCCAGACTAGCCCGTTCCTTGTCTTCGGTAGCCAGCCGACGCTGATTTCAGGTGTTGCTTAGGCAAGCATTATTCAATGTTAGACCGCATCGTAACAACATTACGTGAGATAGTTGTAAGTAAATGCCTAAATGGTACAAAACCTGTCTGTCTAACCTTTTGAGCGCCAGTCACACATACATGACAAGCACTCGCGAGCCCGGTACGCCAAGCGTCGTCTATAGATGACAAAAACCATACAAAATCGTACCGCTTGGCGTACAGGGCACGGGAGTGCGTTTGTAGCGTGGCGCTCAATAGCTTAATTAAAAAACATACATATTACTCCGGTCCTGAAACATATTAGTTAATCGACATTTGCCCAATTAGTAGTCGCAGTCAGAGCGACCATCACGCCGGAACTTCAACCAAATGGCGATATTTCTGTTCGTAGGGCGGCATACGCAGAAAAGCAACAATGACCTTCTGGCATTTTGCTGAGGCCGACGCTGATTTAACTCTCTAAAATCGAATAATTATTGGCTAAGGTTCGTAAAGGTACATAAATCAAACAATAATATCAAACTCTATTCATATATTCATCGTTTTTTCCTCTTCCCGGCGTGTTTGTTAGGCCTACCCTTGTTGCCCTTGATACGTTTCCGGACGCCAGCCGCCTCCTCTGTGTCGTCATCGGAGTCTCCGCCACGTTTCCTACCCTTCGTTGACTTCTTGTCTTGGAGCTCCTTCATTTCCTGACCACAGAATGAGAATCGATATAGAACTGCAAAGGACCGACTTCAAATACCGCGCGAGTTATATATTCAATTCGAATTTATGAACGATTACGTGCAGATTATATCTATCATCAAGCTTTAGGTTACTCCTTTGAGTATCGGCATCATCACTTACCAACTGGTGAGATGGTGGTCAAACGCTAGCCTATATGATATATACATATATGAAAAATCCTATCATCTTTATGATAGGATTTTACCTCATCATCACTTACCAACTGGTGACAAAAATCCTATCATTATGATAGGATATATAGGCTAGCGTTAGACCACTATCTAACCAGTTGGTAAGTGATGATGCGGTCGAAGATGGTAAGCACGCTAGGCCTAGAATGGGAACTGGCTCGCAAGGATAGCTACCGGAACACATTAGATGTTTGGCAACAGATTTTGACAGAACTGAGGGTGGTAGCTGGCCAGGCGAATACTAGATAGTGTCCTACCACCATGCGGAGGTTGGGGGTTTCTTAACGATGTTTTATCTACAACGGAGGGCCACTGTGAAAAGCGCACATATTTTTTTTGATAGAAAAATTCATTGGTACACATTGGCTATGTATGAATACTCACAATATTAGTAAGTCTCTGCGCCTCAGCGACTCGTTCCTGCAGCAACATGACCTCTGTCTCCTCCGTGTTGTACAGCGGCAATTGTTTGCCGATCAGCTGCTCGATGCGCTGGTACAGCTCCACGTCGTACTGTCACATCACATCACATCTACATTACTCATGGATTCACATGGAGGTAGGAAATACATTTTTTTTAATGTGAAAATGGGTATCGCTTGACCACTATCTCACCTGATGTTAAGTGACGATGCGGTCGATGATGTAGCGCGCTTACCCAAAAGATACCTATTCACTCGCGACTTGAAGACCCCTATGTTGTATCTAATCGAAACATAGACTCGGGCAGGGAATTCCATTCCTTGGCAGTACGTATGATGAAAGAAGAAGCGAATCGCTTTGTACGCGTAAATGGAATATCCACCATGTAGCGGTGGCGCCTCTTAGTATCCCTGCTAGTGCGAATATAAAAAGGGGATGGCGGAATCAAGTTATGAAGTTCCGATGCACACTCTCCGAAATGAATCCGATAAAAAACCGACAAGCAAGCGACCTTGCGACGATGCTCGAGACTCAAGGAGGCGCCGCGATACATTTGCCTATATGGACATAACTTAAAAAGAGGTGCGCATATCTAAACGTCGTAATGGAACTTCAAATGACAATTTTAATTCTATTTTATGACCAAGAATCAAGAATCAAAGCATTTATTCAGTATGTAGGCAGTATAAATATACGCACATATACACGTCAAAATCATAAATCATAAAATAAATCATAACCAATTATCAAGTAAACATAGCAAAAGCAGAATTTAACGCTTTGAATTAGAAAAAAAAAAGTAATGAACCATTCAGCTGTCATCCAATCGTTTACGTCAGAATATTTAAAAAAAATTAAAGTAGGTTAAAACCAACCATACATGTAACTGTGTGTTTCAGTACTTCAGACAATTTTTATATAAAAAAAATAAAAAAAGTGAAATAGTGAAACACAATATAGAGAAACGCATACCGATCACAGTACATATCATGATCCAAATGGAACTGATAGTCCGTCTGTCAGCTGCATAATATTGTTTAATTAATATTATATTAATTTATAGTAAATACAAATATCCCATATATTAGTAGTTACTATACTAATAGACCGGGAGCTGGTAACAGAAAATACTTGGTCATTTGTACCAGTATGGCGGTTCTTCAGGGGTCTAATTACGGAATGACATGATCAGACTTCTATTTATGATCATACAGGGAGCTGTTAAAAAAAGTTTTAGTCTGGTACAAATAGTTTAGCAAAAAAAATTACTTCTTTGCGGTGGTATGGCGGCTATTGGGAACCGTCGGAAAAGTATGGCAAGGTGATTTCCGTGAATGGCTACTCGACGATGATTAGCTGTGCAAAAATTTGCCTGGAACAAATGGTTGAATTGTGTTTTTTTAAATTAATGTATTCGCGTCGGTATGGCGGGCTGTAAGTCACAACGAAGAAGTATGGCATTACGCTACCGCCTACTTCTTTTTTTATCGACTATCGGAAAATACAAGCATTTTTGTGGAACAAATTGTTCGTCACTATAATTTATCCGACACATTCGCTTAACGCCCTCGCGATTGGGCCGCCGGTACCAGCGCTATGACCATCATTTTCTTTTCTGTCATTCCGTAATTAGACCCCTGAAGAACCGCCATACTGGTACAAATGACCAAGTATTTTCTGTTACCATCTCCCGGTCTATAATGTATGGGAGTCGCAAGAGCTAAGACCTAAGCTCCAGGGTGGAAGTGTTAAAGGCATAAAGCCGCTAGTAGCGTTTAGTGAGAGTGCAGCACACCTCTCAACACCCTTAGCTATCCACGCCAATGTTGCCCCTCGGCGCCGACATAACGGTCCGCCTTTATGGGGGCCCATTCAGTGTATAGCGAGTCACCACCCGCCTTAATATTTTGAAATGAGGCATAATTGGCGGGTGCCGTACCTCATCCCATAGACCAGAAAACAGACATCAAGCAGCACACATTCATAGCCATAATAAATTAATGTACCATCTTTTTATAGTTTTTCATCTCTCCATCCACAAATGATATACCTAATTTAAGTTAATATTGTAAAGGGCTTCTTGACGTTGGCTTCAGCTCCGTCAATGCCTTCCAAAGGACCGGACGATTTACGACCCGTGATGTAAAGTAAAAATAATATAACTTTTCTAGCCATTCTATCGGCGAAAACTTTTATTAAATTATCAAAGTCGATGTTTTCAGCAATTTCATTTTCGATTGACAAAGTTGCCATGTTTGTCAATCTAGATGGAGATATTGTCGATCGCATATAGTTGGTCATAGAGAGCGCTGTGTAGCCTGTTGGTTACACAACAAAGTAGGTCTCGCTCAAAGAGTAAGGGGATATAAAGGGGTGCCTTCATATCTGGCGCCGTCGTTGCCCAACCACGCTTCCTACCGCCGCTACTATTTTTTTAATGCTAAAATGGGTAACGCTTGACCGCTATCTCACCTGATGTTATGTGACGATGCGGTCGATGATGTAGCGCGCTTACCCAAAAGATGCCTATTCAATCGTGACTTAAAGACCCTTAAGTTGTATCTAATCGGCAACACAGACTCAGGCAGGGAATTCCTGACAGGCTACGAACCTGCGAGACGAATGTGATAGCCTTCCCCGCGCGGCCGGCGCGTGCGGTACGTCCCACGCGGTGAATGTAGTCCTTGGAGTGCAGTGGGATGTCCAGGTTTATGACCACGTCCACGTGTGGGATGTCCAGACCTCTGAAATGGGGAACAATTGATAAAAAATGTTTTTTTTTTAATTAACAAAGTTTTATTTATTATTCTTTATATATTTTTTAACCGACTTCAAAAAAGGGAGGAGGTTTCTCAATTCAGCCGTATATGTATATATATATTTTTTATGTTTGTTCGCGGATAAATTCGTCGTTTATGAACCGATTTTGATTATTCTTTTTTTGTTCGAAAGGAGATATCCCAAGTGTGACACCATGGTAATTTTATCGAGGTCTGATAAGTATCTCCAGAGATATTGAGATAAACATCTCAAAATTGGTACTGAAAATGAATAGCGCGGCATTGAAGTCGGTTCTTTTTTAGTTTTTAAACAATATTATTATTTTTATTTAACGTCTTTCATTATTTCACAATTTTTTGGATAAAAATTGTCTGAAGTACTGAAACATGCATTGGGGGTGCACGTAATAGTACGGTTGGCAACCCTACATTAATAAAGGGAATTAAAAATTAGTTGTAAGTGTGACGTTCGACGTTTACATGAAAGCTGAATGGCTCATTACATTTGTTTTTTTTTTTAATTCAAAGCAATAAGTTATGTATTTGTTATATTTAGAATATTTTTATTGATATTCTGATCTATTTAATGTTATTTGACGTGTGTAAGTGCAGATTTTTAGGGTTCCATACCCAATGGGTACCAACGGAACCCTATTACTGAGACTCCGCTGTCCGTCTGTCTGTCTGTCTGTCTGTCACCAAGCTGTATCTCATGAACCGTGATAGACAGTTGAAATTTTCACAGATGATGTATTTCTGTTGCCGCTATAACAACAAATACTAAAAACAGAAAAAAAGTTAAATATAATAGAGGGTCCCCATACAAGAAACTTGTTTTTTCGGCATTTCACGCCATCTATGGACGCTTAGTTAGGTAAACGTCCCATAGATGGCGAACTTTGTTAGACGTTAGATGGCGTTATAAGAAACGAAATGTTTATACATTTTTTTTTCTGGCGAAAAATGATAGAGGTATTTTTTGCTCGATCTTATAAAATACTGTAGTGTGGTACGGAACCCTACGAGTGCGAGTCCGACTTGCACTTGGCCAGTTTATTAATTGTGTGGGCTGCTATTATTAAATGACACATATACGAGTATAAAAATCTCCCGCTCCGGTTGGTTTCTAGTGTAATGAGGATGAACATCGCCATTCGGTGTAAGAATGCGGCGAGTGTGATGGCCACCTTTGCACCTGGAGCGCTCAGGGGCGGGTTATTTGATGAGGTGACGGTGATTTTATCGGGTGACTTGATAGTCGATTATGATTTATTTTTTGTCATTATAAGATCGTTTAAAAAACTAAAAGAACCGACTTCAAATGCCGCGCTATTAATTTTCAGAACCAAGTGTGAGGTGTGTATCTCCATATCTCTGGAGATACTTATCAGATCTCGATGAAATTACAATGGGAACACCTTGTGAGGAGACCCTTACGAACTAAAATAATTGGTTCACAATTGGCAAAATGATATCTATCGATGAACATACATAAAAAAACATACAGACGAACATAGAACCTCCTCCTTTTTGGAAGTCGGTTAAAAACATTTAAATATTAGAATACTTTAAAATAAAAATAAAGCAATGTCCCTGAAAATACTAATTAGATCAGGATGAATTTACAATGGGACGGCGATCTTGTATATAACTGCTACCTTATAAATACACCAGTTAATACCCGCGACTTCGTTCACGTATACCAAGAATTTAGTAGCCTATGTTCATCCTCATGCTATAACATGTCTCCTTGTTAAATTTCAGTAAGATCGGATCGTCCGTTTAGGCGTGATTAGCTAACAAACAGACAGAGTTACAAACGTTTTTTAACGTTACAATCTCTGTAGTAGGATTTTTGTTTTCCTTTAATATGACCAATTTGGTTTCCTTTTTAACCGACTTCAAAAAAAGGAGGAGGTTTCTCAATTCGACCGTATATTTTTTTTTTTTTTTTTTTTTTTTTATGTTTGTTCGTGGATAACTTCGTCATTTATGCACCGATTTTTATTATTCTTTTTTTGTTCGAAAGGAGATATCGCAAGTGTGGTGCCATGGTCATTTTATCGAGGTCTGATAAGTATCTCCAGAGATATTGAGATAAACATCTCAAAATTGGTACTGAAAATGAACATTGAAGTCGGTTCTTTTTTAGTTTTTAAACGATATTATTATTATTAAGTGAGGCGCTCTTAAAACTCAGACCTTATAACCAAGAAGCAACTACTTTTATTCCTAAACATTTTACCATTCAGTCGTGCATTCTATGATATCTTCACAAGTAAATAAGATCGTTTAAAAAACTAAAAATAACCGACTTCAATGTCGCGCTATTAATTTTCAGTACCAATTTTGAGGTGTTTATCTCCATATCTCGGGAAATACTTATCACACCTCGATAAAATGACCATGGTACCACACTTGGGATATCTCCTTTCCAACAAAAAAAGAATAATCAAAATCGGTTCATAAACGACGAAGTTATCCGCGAACAAACATAAAAAGAAAAAAACATAATATATATAAAAATATAAGTAATATAAAAGTTCCACTCACCTAGAAGCGACATCAGTACAGATCAACACGGATCTACTTTTGTTCTTGAACTTGTTTAACGCAGCGAGGCGTTTGTTCTGCGTCATTTGACCGTGAAGTGGCACGGCGGCGACTCCCAGGTTACGTAGGAGCAGGGCGGCGCGCAGAGCGTTAGCGCATGTCGACACAAACACTATGAATGAGTTGCCTGACATCTCGTTTAGTATGTGGACTAGATATACATCCTGGGATTGGAGAAATGTTAATATAAATATAAAGATTTTAACTAATTTGTATTATGTCTCGAGGTAACAGGAGCAGTGCAGTGACATGCAAAATTCTAGCTAAGCAGAATGTTTGCATACTGCTGAATCTGAAATAGGTAGACGTCATCGCTTACCATCAGGCGAGCATCGTGCTTGTCCTGTTACTTTTTCTTATCATTTTTTTATTATTTCTTCAAATCATGATGATGCTTGTGTCTGTGGTTACGCAGTAACTATTACATAATCTGTGTCTGTGGTGTTAATCTTTGAGGTAGTACTCTAACGTTAAAAACACCGGTTATGGTATTGGTAATATAGTTACGGTTACTAATCCCGCGCCTCCACTATGTACACCGCATCATCACCCCCCACCAACACCACCACCGCCGCCGCCGCCGCCCGCTCCGTCCGCCCGCGCTGCACGAGCAGCGGCCCGCAGTGCGAGGTTGAACGCGTCGGCGAGCGCCCCGCACTCAAGATCCTGAAGAAGGCCTCCGGATGAGGCCGAAACATATGTCGATCGCTATATCGACATCGCGTAAGTCACGTTAAATTCCCGTTTTTAAATCTATTAGTTACGGTTAGTTAGTAAGGTAAACTTAGTATTAGTAATATTACTTACCTTATATTTAACAGGTATAAAGACATAGTACTGAAGCAGTTTCTCGACAGTCTGATATTTAGTGGACACCTCCACTTTGACGGGGTCTTGTAGTGAGGCTCTCTGGAGCTTCTGAACTTTCTTTGTCATAGTCGCCGAGAAGAGATAGGTGCGTCGCTCACGGGGAATCACGCGGAGTATCTTGTCTACTTCTACCTCGAAGTCCATGTTTAGGATGCGGTCTGCTTCATCCATTACCTTTGGAAGAATGGGTGTAATTGGTTTTTAAAAATAATAGAATTGGCAGTTTATCCCTGGATCCGCGGTGCACCTGTGTGGACTTGTGGTCCCCGTGCACGATATTACGCAGCGTGAGGCCTCCCTCACTCGCCCATAGCTACTGCGCTTTACACCTAAACTTTCGTCAACGCCGGCGGTACTATCTGCCAGTCGGTTGTCACTGCTCACGCGCGCGCAACGTATATTATTATTCAAATGACGGGATAACTGCGCATTCGTATTCTATATTAGAAACGATTTAAGTTTTTATAGTTATTTTGCGGGTGTGACAAAAAACAAGCATATTTTTAATTTTTTTATGCTAGCGATACTAAAATGAAAAGACGGTGTAAAATTCAATTTCTCGACTTCAAATTAGACTCTTAGTTAGGAATTTTGATGTTACTTTGTGAGGTTAATAAAAATAATCGTAAACTTTTTTTTTATTTCATGAGAACTCTTAACGGTATCGGGCGCGCGCCGGTACATCGCCCGTATTATACAAATAAATATTTATAAAATAAACTATTTTGAATTATTATATTAATTCAACTTACAAGATACTTTAAAGCCTTCAAGTTGAATCCCTTGGTGTTCTCCAGGTGGTCGACCAGCCGTCCCGGGGTGGCGATGATGATGTGAGGCTTCTTGGAGAGTGTCAGAGCCTGCGCCACCATGTCCATACCACCCACTATTACTGAACATTTCACACCTATGCTGGCCCCTGTAGATAAAACCACAAGGTTTAAGCCTTAATGTGATAATGCTCTTGAAGTGATCATGTCTAATAATAACCTATCAATTTCAAGCTCCACAGAAATTAACTCAGATTGGAGGGCGATGGGAGCGCAGATTTCTGCCTTCCCTTTTAAGAAATCCAAAATGTCACAATTGCGGCACATAACTCACTTTGATGTTACCGTATTTTCAGCCTTGCAGAGTATGTTTTACTTTGATATAAAAAAGTCAACCTTTCATATAGAAATAAGACATACTCTGCGGTTTAAACCATTGGATGCAGAATGATAACAATGACCCTCTCCCCACTAAGTCTATGTTGTCAAACAGCTTACAATATCTCAATGATGCAGTTTTTCCACATATTGTGTGCGCGACGCCACATGAGTAAAGAAAAGGTACAGAGACAAAGCTTCATACAACTGCGCTGTGATGATGACGTAGACGCGCGTGTGTGCCTGAGCACTAGCGGCCTGTGTGCCGCCTGTCACGTACGGAGTGAAACTAGTTTACAGTGGCTCAGCTGGTGATTTAACTCAGGGCTCGCGACGCGTTGCGTTATATTATATTACTAGACTAGAAGTGCCCCGCGGCTTCGCCCGCTTTAAAGACTTCTTTTATTTACTTAAAACTTTTATTTTGTAAAAACCTTTCTATCATGAAAGACATCAAAGAAGTTAAAGCCAAATCGGTTCAAACTTTGAACCCCCGTTTCATCACCTTAAGGCGTGAATTTATAAAAATCCTTTCTTAGCGGATACCTACGTTATAATAACTGTCTGCATGCCAAATTTCAACGCAATCCGAAACAATATTGATTTCAGACTTTGTTACCGCAGTTCACCCTTTTAGGGGTGGCATTTCGAAAAAGTCTGAAACACTTATTTACTTATTTATTTTTAAAAGCACTTGTGTGAAGTTTCGAATAGAAAAAACTATCTAATCTTGTTTCTCCATACAAACTTTGAACCCCCATTTCATCCCCTTAAGAGGTGAATTTTAGAAAATCATTTCTCAAAGAGAACTAACGTCGTATTAACTATCTGCATGCCAAATTTCAGCGCAACCCGAAACTATATTTATTTTCAGACTTTGGTACCTCATTTCTCTTAGGGGTAGAATTTCAAAAAACCTGATACACATATTTATTTATTTTTTACTAAAGCATTTGTGTGAAGTTTAGGATAGAAAAGACTATCTAATCTTGTTTCTCCATATAAACTTTGAACCCCCATTTCATCCCCGTAAGGGGTGAATTTTTGAAAATCCTTTCTTAGTACACCCTTACGTACTAAGATAAATATACCCTCCAAATTTCAAGTCTCTACGACCAGCGGTTTAGGCTGTGCGTTGTCTGTCAGTCAGTATGTCAGGACAAAGATTCTTATAGTATTAGATTTTCATCCTATCTATTCGAAAGTTAATGGTTGGTTCCTTGATAAGTGCGCGCAAAGTAGGTTTGATTTTTTAATGAAATAATGATTTTTTTTATTTTTGGCTTATAAATGTTCTTTCATAGTGACCTGTCTAAGAAGATTCATTGAAATTCCTTGACATTTCATAACATTACATGTTTTTTTTTTGTATCAACCCTACAAGAATAGGTTAATGTTTAGTCCGTTCCTTAAAAGGTTTGTCTCTGTTCATTTTCTGTACTCATGTGGCGACGCGGCGCCCACTTATTAAGAGAGTATTACAAAACAGAACTTTATTTACTATACAAAAAGATACACATTGAGATGATCATTGAGTTAGTTCGGCGGCTTCAGACTGCACGTCGGCGTCGCGGGAGAAAACGATTGAACCGTATGATAAACAATTGAACTTTATTAACTACACAATAAGATACAAATAGCATTGAGATAATTTGGTGGCGTTGCGTGTTTTGCTGCGCCGCGCGACTACAAATGCATCGTCGCGCGCGTTGCGTCTCGTCGCATCGCGTCGCGGTGTGACTGACCCTAACTTTAATAAATAAAAGTGAAACTTACCAAGAGCTTCAAACTGTTCCGATATCTGAAATGCCAACTCTCTGGTAGGTGTCAGTATAAGAGCAAAATATCTCTGAGGATTCTCTAACAAAGCTTGCAGTATGGGTAGTGCAAAAGCTCCCGTTTTACCCGACCCTGTTTCTGCCAAACCTATGATGTCTTTTCCTTGAAGTGCCACTGGTATTGCCTCTTTTTGGATTTTAGACGGCTTTGTCCATTTTAATTCTTCGCAGGCTTCACAGAGGACATCTACTACTCCCTGTAAGTGTTGAGTTATATTTATTTTATTTTGACGTTTTAAATGTAATTTTTTTATATATATCATATAGGCTAGCGTTTGACCACTATCTAACCTGTTGGTACGTGATGATGCGGTCAAAGATGGTAGCACACTAGGCCTAGAATTGGAACTGACTCTCAAGGATAGCTGCCAGAACACATTAGACGTTTGGCAACAGATTTTCTAACTTGTGGGTGGAAGCTGGCCAGGCGGACACTAGACAGTGTTCTACCACCATGCGGGCATTGGGGTTTCTTAACCCCTCGGATGATTTACGAGCCACGTGTGCTCGTAAGACATTGCGCTCATTTGTGATTTTTTTCCTACATTGGTTGATGTTACAGATAAAATTTTGACACAGTGTGGTAGATTAGTTCACTCACAACAATTTTAGAACAAATTGCATCATGTAGAACGGTCATTATCGGAGAAATAAAAACTTTGCGGACTGTACTCACAGCAATCAGTTTTCCGTGGGAACAAAATGGTGTCGCAAGCAAGAACGCCCCCGCGGATAAATATTGTCATTGCGAGCTACAAAAGGGCTTTAAGTGTAAACTAATGGTTAATATCTGTGAAGTGATGGTGCTAGTTTATTACAAACGTGAAATCACGGTGTGTGCGGAAATTTTTTCATGTAAAAAGTTAGTTGAAATGTGAAACAAGGAGTAAGAAAAATTAAAACAGCATTCTCCGCAGATTTATTGGTATGTAATAATGTGATTCTGTATCACTAATTATTTCATCAGCTACTCCGTTTCAAGACCGTAATTATGGTATATAAATCTTAACATAAGATTGCATATAATACCAATCGATTTTCAAACCGTCGTTTGACAACATTTTTCCGTGTCAATCATTCGTGGCGACCAGTCGGTGCACGTAGGGGTAAAACATACGACGGGTTAACAATGTTTTTCCTTCACCAGCGGAGGGTTACTGTGAAAAGCACACTTCATTTTTTCTATTGAAGAATGCAGTGGTGCACAGGGTGAGGGGGGATTGAACTCAGTATCTTTGGCGTCAAAGCCGACCATTCTCCAAAGACACCACCCTCAGAAAATTTTACATGTTATACTGATAAATAAGTAAAGTTTGGGTTAACTCAAATTGGAGAATCAAAATCACGTCACTCTTGATTTAAGATTTAAATATTATATCAAGTTTAAGTTTGCTCAAATTTGACCAGAGCTTCTGGCGGGTGCCCATCCCATCAATTCAATTATATTGTTCATTTCAATTAGATACATGGTACAGTTTTGATCAAACACAAAGCACAGTCAGTGCTCTGTGTCCTAGACCTAGGCACTAGTCAATACTGTCTAGTAGGGATTAGGTTTAATAAAATGTGTTGTTTAACAATTAAAAAAATGTTGTTTGTTGCAGGACATCATATTGTAGGCCATAGCATGATTGAAGATGGGTCTGAAAATTAAGGTATATAAAGTGTTTGTTTTTATTAATCTAACGACACAAATGAATGATCGCATAGCATCTCCGGCAGGGGTTACAGATTTTCATGTGTTTTGGTTTAATAACATGGACACTAAGTGAATCAAACCGCGGCACGCACAATAGGACATCACGATGTAGGTAATAAATTTGAAACAGCAAAATAAAAAACCTACCACTCAGGTAGCGGCTTTTAGGTTAAGTTCTATTCTCGACACTCCGGAGGGCCGAGAATAGAACTTAACCTAAAAGCTGCCACCTGAGTGAAATTAAGGTATACAATGGATACAAATAATAAGAATAAAAACAAACGCTTTGAAACATAACCTCAATATACTCCCGTTGTAATTTATAGAATATATTACAATACATGGAAGAAGACTTAAGATAGCGTTTAATACTTGTTATATTTGATTAAGAACAGCTGCCTTAGTTAGATTTATATAGATTAAGAAGAATCAATAACTAACCAAGTCTTTAAACGTCGTGTTATCATCTTGGTCGTTATTTGTGGGTTCCGTGTCCAGCTCGGTCTCCTGATCTTCTGAGCTTTGGCTTCCTTCATCACTGTTTTCATTTTTTTCATTCATTTTCAAACAATATCAAATAACTTTATAACTATCATGTGTGTTCATTTGTGTTGTGGTGTACCCATCAATGCAATGCAATTCAATGTCAATGCATGCATGCAACCACGGATGGATAATAATTTGATACTAACATTAACTAAAAAGTGACAGTAACAGTGACATTCGAAAAAAATAAATTGCTATAATCTATGATCACAAATCGTCCTAGATTGTTATTCATATGCTTGTTATCGTTGTTAGTGTCACTGTCAAGTGTCAAGTCAAATTAATTGTCAATACTTCTGAAGTATGTGAAGTTGTCTTGTTGCTTGTTTGATTGAAGATTTGAGGTTATTCCATTAGCTTATTATTAAATTTATTTGGTTTTCTGTGTTTTATATATTAAAATTAAAAGCCAACGCTATGGCTAAGCATCATCCTGATCTAATTTTCTGTAGAAAACAGCCTGGAGTCGGTAAGCTTAGAGTTGTTTTACATAGATGTTTACTAGTAAACAGCATACAAAAATTAATTGCTTTTCCTCGTTTTTCAGCTATCGGTCGTCTTTGCGAAAAATGCGACGGTAAATGTGTGATATGTGATTCGTACGTGCGTCCCTGTACACTCGTACGTATCTGTGACGAGTGTAATTACGGGTCTTACCAAGGAAGATGCGTAATTTGTGGAGGACCCGGCGTTTCTGACGCCTACTATTGCAAAGAATGCACTATACAGGAGAAAGACGTGAGTACAACATATGGTAAAGATCTTGAATCAAGTCGCCTTCGTAGGAAGATAGGAATAGTCGGGGGGAGGTAAAGGGAGTTGAGAGGAGTCCCCCTCACTTGTTTTTCCCTGCCGGAGAGGAGTTGTTTTTTTAATTTTTTGAAATTGAAATTTAAATATTTTCATCAGACATTTGTTTCATTTCACTTTCTAGCGTGGTCACTGTTCTAACATAACCTATCCTTCACTTTAGGGCCATATTTTATCGCAACTCCGGCAGCAAGTTTTGCTCCAGGGCTCTTAGTAAGAACTCCCTTGACCCCCCCACATTCACAGTTTACTCAAATTCAGGCGACTCGATAAAAGATCCAACCCCAACATATTAAGGGCCAGTTTCACCGGTTCCTGATAGCCGTACTACGAACTTATCTGACAGATTTTTACAACTTATGTATGGCGTTGTGACGGTTTCCAACGACACGCCGCATTTTAAGATCTGCCCCCCTAGACAAAATCTAATTTCTGCTTCTATTCAGGCTAACGCAAGTTCAAAATGTATAACATGATATGACATGTATGTTTCCGTAACAAAGTTGTCATTTCCATACATTTGAAAGTTCCGTTTGCGTAAATAAAAACAGAAATTGGATTTTGGCTAGGAGGCCAGTACGTATAGTATTAGTTTAATCTAACAGCACTAGAGATTCAAGTTTGACATAAGTAGAAGCTATATTAAAATGTAAACTCCACTGCTTCAAATCAATTATTGAAAATAGTCTGCACCATTTTCTCTCACCCAGGCATCAATTCAAATAATAGCAAAACTAAATACTAAATAAGTTATCAATTAAAATAACAGCATTTATTGAATAAATAATGTCTCGTGTTTCAGAGGGATGGCTGTCCAAAAATTGTAAACTTGGGCAGTTCAAAAACAGACTTGTTCTACGAGAGGAAGAAGTATGGTTTCCGGAGACACTAGCAATAAATTACCTGTTCAGTGCAGCAAATATATGTTTTGTGTGCTACTCTTACTATGTCTATGGCTCTTGGTTTTAAGTGTTGACAAAATTTTGGTTTTTGGCTCGCCTGAAAAATAGAGGTTTTATCACTTACATTTGAAATTTACAGATCATAAAGAAGAGGTGCTGTTAATTTTTCTTTGAAATATTGTATTTTAAACATAGTTAACCAAGTTATCTCCTGTTATTTGTTCATATTTGGTACTAAATGTGACTGCCTTAACACTTTGGCTGCGGCACTTTTTCGCATATTTTTTAAATTATTTTTTGTAATTTTTTTTCGTAGCTGTGGCATCAAGTTAAAATTAAAATCCAACAGCAGAAGGTCACACGCACCCTATGTGAAAAAATTAATTTAATTTTTTTTTTTTTTTTTTAATTTTACTTCCGATACCGAAAATAAAAAAACGCACGGCGTGTGTTTTCAGCAGCGAACGAGTTAAGTTTCATTATACTTCTCACAATAAGTGTATTAAGCCAGTGTCAATGTATTAGAATATTTAAAATGTTTGTAGATTAATTGTAAATTCGAGTCAACGTTACATTCAATTCATAGTCCTTTCGTAAATATATAGTAGTAGTATAGTCCTTTCTGTGGTCTAAATTATACAGCACATTCCCAATTAACTTATGCCACAGGATTTTTAAGCTGCATTGAATAGGATAGGAATAGTTTAATTTAGGTTAATATGTGACTGGTGTATGTAAAAAATGTGTGATGTCATTTATGTACTGCATTATTTCAGATGAAGATTTGTTGCTCTAAATCTCGTAATACTGTAAATTCTAACAATAGAGAGGGTAAAAGGACAAAATTTGACACTAGTTCTGTACCCGTACCTACAAGTTTTCATATCAAACTCGATATCGTTTATCGAACAAATGTTGTATGAAAAACAGTACAGCGCCTCTAGTGGTTACTACACTTCACTAAATTTAGACCAATCAGGGAGTTAGAATAATTCGAAAAATATGTAAGCTCTGTCAAAAGCGTTTACGATGAAAACTCATACTAATGGTACAGTTATTAGTATCTGAGCTTTAAATCAAAAAGTAACTAAGAAAATGTGTATAATTTAAGCATTGCCAACACACTCTTGGGAAACATGCCCAGGTGCTCTGACCAACTTAGCCACGGTACAATCCAATCGATACAACGAAATTAATGGATTGCATATTAAACAATTGTGCAATGATGGCGCCATCTATGATAACTATTTCGAAGTTAATCATTCGGAAGAAATCATTACAGTTTTCAAATCCGACGAGTGATGTTGCACTGCTTAAATCAAATATTATGTTTCTTTGAGTGTTACACACTTTATATTTTTGTACAAACAATCCATTAATTTCGTTGTATCAATAGGATCATATTATAACAATGTTGTTAGGCGAGAATTAATTTTACATATTAACTATTTATTTATTTATTGATAATTAGAACGGCAGATAACCACTGACACTCATTAACACAATAGGCGAAAAATATTAATAATAATATAAATAATAAAATAATATAAACCCGCAAGGGGCGGCTTTGTGGCGAGCCGACGGTGCACTCACCGTCGACACCGCGCACCCCTATCCCGTGAGGACTAAATGAGACCCTCTGACCCCCGGCTTGCCTTGACCGGCCGGCCGGCCGGTGGTGGGAATCGCAAGAGCTAAGACCTAAGCTCCAGGGTGGAAGTGTTAAAGGCATAAAGCCGCTAGTAGCGTTAAGTGAAAGTGCAGCACACCTCTCAACACCCTTAGCTATCCACGCCAATGTTGCCCCTCGGCGCCGACATAACGGTCCGCCTTTATGGGGGGCCCATTCAGTGTATAGCGAGTCACCACCCGCCTTAATATTTTGAAATGAGGCATAATTGGCGGGTGCCGTACCTCATCCCATAGACCAGAAAACAGACATCAAGCAGCACACATTCATAGCCATAATAAATTAATGTACCATCTTTTTATAGTGTTTCGTCTCTCCATCCACAAATCCTATTTAATTTCATTTAATAAAGTAAAGGGCCTCTTGACGTTGGCTACGGCTCCGTCAATGCCTTCCAAAGGACCAAGCGATTTGCAGCCGTGATGTGAATTGAATTATATAAATAACAAATATTTACAAACTTATTACAACAAACAAAATGTGGCACGGCGATAATTGTGTGTGATAATTTATCAGATCAAACAATATAATATGACTCATGTAGGTAGACCATATTGACAAGTCTAACTTATAGTACATATTATGTATGTACATATTATATATGTACATATAGTTCTTGGCAATGCAAAAATCATGTGCAATAACATAAATTTTTATAGGTTCTAATAACTGAACTAGTGCCAAAATGTTGCCCTCTTACACTTATAAACTGTTTCAACTAATATTATGTCTACTTATTCCTTAAAGTCACATATTCAAAATATTCTTCATCATACTGAGTATGCAATATGTTTATCTTTTAGGGTCAATTTATACTAGAGCAGAGTCGAAGCGCATCGAAGCGTCGATCCAAAACTGAACATAACAAATTCAACCTTAATTCCACAGCGTAACGCACACATTACTTCTGAGATTTTAAAAAGACGCGCGCATTCTTCCGAATTCGCGCGTCTGCGCGTGACCAACGCTGATTGGTGCGCGCGAGTTGTAAAGAATTTGACGCTTCGATGCGCTTTGATTCTGCTGTAGTATAAATTGACCCTTAAGGTTAAAGACCTTAAGGGTCAATTTATACTACAGCAGCTATCCTATAATTTATAAGGAAAAACAAATAAAAGATACCAACACGTAACACTCGATCTTTTTATTTCAAAGCTTAGTAAAGTCGATCGCCCACAGCGGTTTATTCTACCGCACGCATATTCTGTGAAGTATGAAGTGTCTTGTCTTATAAGTGCGCGCATTGCGGTGGTATATTTCAGTATACAGTCTATTACACCGTGCTGTGGAAGAAACGCACAGCAACGCTGTGCGCGCTCGACCTAATAAAGATCCTAAAAACTAATTGGGTATCTATATTACATTAACATCTTACTTTTGAGATGTAATTTGGTATGTTCTGTAGTTTTTTACAAGGGTTTTTTTATACATTATAAGCTAGCGTTTGACCACTATCTCAACTGTTTGTAAGTGATGATGCGGTCGAAGATGGTAAGCACGCTAGGCCTAGAATGGGAACTGGCTCTCCAGGATATCTGCCGGAACACATAAGATGTTTTGGCGACAGGTTTTCTAACTTGAGGGTGGTAGCTGACCAGGCGGACACTAGATAGTGTCCTACCACCATGCGGGGGTTGTTGGTTTCTTAACGATGTTTTCCTTCACCGGAGGGCCACTGTGAAAAGCTCACATTTTTCGATAGAAAAATCCATTGGTGTACGGCGGGGTTTGAACTCGGTACCTCTAACATCAAAGCCGACTATTTTCCCGATTACGCCACCGGGCCCTCTATTTTTATTTATTTAAAGGGTTTTTTATTAGGTACTAGTTGATAGGGGACGTGCAGTAATCATATATGTGGTAAGGTTACCACTATCCCCCCTAACCAAAATCACGTGTATTTTTAACCGACTTCACAAAAAGGAGGAGGTTCTCAATTCGTCGGAATCTTTATGTATGTTCACCGATTGATTACTCGAAGATGCCGGAACCGATTTGGAAAAATCTTTTTTTGTTTCAAAGGGTGTACCCTTCCCAGGTGGACCTATTTAAATTTTAACGAAATCAGCCGAGCCGTTTTTAATATATCAACATTTGTATTACGATGCATTTACTTCTCTCGACGACTTACTACTAACTATTTTTTTTTTTTTTTTTTTTTTATTTATTTATTTATTTCCAGAAAACAAATTTACAGGGGATACAATAGTTATGCCTAAACAATATATTTAAAGATGATTTGAACTTATAACTAGATCCATATTTTTAACTGTGGCCCCACACTAGGCTCAAGGCCCGTGTCGTGGAAGCCATTAAATTCGATGTACGTAATTTAAAAAAATCAAACTCAACTTGGAGGCATCCCATAAGGTTACGTTTTACATCACTTATAGATATATGTGTTTGCGTGTGTGTTAGTGTGTGTGTGTGTGTATGTATGTGTGTGTGTGTGTATGTGTGTGTGTGTATGTGTATGTATGTGTGTGTGTGTGTATGTATGTATGTGTGTGCGTAAGTCTATGTGCGTCATGTCCGTAATAATTGATTAAGTTAAACTCCCAGCTGTATGATCTTTTCTGTTTCATCATATGATTGCCTGAGCAACCATTGTTGTACTATAATTCGGGCGCTAGCGGTATTTTTGTTTTTGATATCACAAACCTTAACAATGCTGTTGTAAGTATGTGTTACCATATAGTGTGGGTGTCTTTTAGTGAAGTTGGAATGAGTTCTTGGAAGTGGGATCCTGAAAATTCGTCTTCTTGCTATTTCCTCCCAATTATCTGATGATTGAATATTCTTGTGTATCAAATTAACTGCTTTAGCGATAAATAACTGTCGCACGTTGAGAACTTTGGCTTCCTCGTATAAAGCATTCGTTGAAAATCTGAAAGGCTTGTGCAACATCACCTTTAATACGGCTCTCTGAGCTCGTTCCAGTTCAATCAGGGTAGTTTTTGGTGCTCCAGCCCATGCCAGATTGCAGTATGTTAAAATCGACTGGCAAAGGGCAATATAGACCATTCTGAGGGTATGCTTATCACACGAGAATCTTAGAGATTTCATTATGTAAATAATTTTACGAACACGTGCAGACAGAGACTTTATGTGATTTTTAAAGGTAAGTGTTGCATCCATCTGCACACCTAAATACTTTACATGATCAACTAGTTCAATGGAATCACAGTTGCATGAATTTTTAGGACTGTTTTTGAATGTGGGCACACAAGTGTGGATTTTAATAAGGCGATGGCCTGTAGGTTTAGATACATGAGTTTTGTGGAATGCTACATATTTGGTCTTTTTTGTGTTGAGTGTAAGAAGATTACGGTTTAACCAGGAAGCTATATGTCTCATTCCGCTCTCTGCTCTAGCAATAGCTCCCTCCCACGTGTTGTCTCGGAAAACAGCTACAGTATCATCGGCGTAGCAAATGATATCCGTTCCAGCTATGGGAATGTCAAGTACCTCATTCATGTAAATGTCAAACAGAGTCGGCCCGAGGATGCTGCCTTGGGGAACACCAAAACCAACTGGTAATTCGTCGCTAATACTCGATTCAACCCTAACACATTGCTTACGATTCGTCAAGTAGCTACGGAACCATTCTAGAGCAATTCCTCGAACCCCAATTGCTTCTAGCTTTGTGATTAAGATTCGAGGTGAAACGGTATCAAAGGCTTTTGCGAGATCTAAAAAAATACCTATACAGCGTTGGTTTTGGTCGATTGCCGATGATACAGTATTTGTGAGTAGTACAACAGCATCCTCCGCCGACTTTCCACGCCTAAAGCCAAACTGCCTCTCAGATAGATAGAGTTTTGCTTCCAAGTAATCCACCAGTCTTATGTTTACAACTTTTTCTAGCAGCTTGGAGAAGACGCTAAGCAGCGAGATCGGCCGATAATTGCCAGGTACGTGTTTATCTCCATCTTTGTGTATCGGTACCACTACTGCCAGCTTCCAGCTTTCAGGGAAACAACCTAGTTCTATACTGAGGTTACAAATAAAGGTTAAAGGGGCTAGTATATACTGTCGAATATGTTTAATTAGATTATTTGTGAGACCGTCAATACCTGGAGCACTATTTGTTTTTAACGAAGAAATAAATTTATCGATTTCATAAATATCCGTGGGTTTCATATAAAATGAATGAATGGCTGCTTTATTTGATGTAATAGCATTAGCTAGAGCTTCTTCAGTGGTAGAAGAGCCCTGCAATATTTCTTGTGCTAGATTCTTGCCAACGCTTGCGAAGTATTCGTTACAATCGTTAAGTGATTGGGCTGGGTGTTCTGGATCGTTTATTAAATCAGTTGATGTGGTGTGAGATTTTCGATAGTCACATATACTATTTATGGTTTGCCACAGCTTTTTAGGATTGTTTTCATTTTTGCATAGTTCTTGATGTTCATAGTTAGCTTTAACCCGTCGCAGCAATTCTTTGTAGAAATTGCGATAACGTCTGTAAGTTATTTGAGTCGTCTTATTATTAGGATCATTCTTGGCTTTTAGATGTAACAAATCTCTGTTTCTTTGGCATTTGATGAGGCCTGGGGTGATCCATGGCTTAAGATTATAGTTTGCGCGACTTAAAGATATTGATCTACTATGTGAGGCAACAATGGTGTTAAGGACCGAGTGAAACTCAATAACAGCTAGGTTTACGTCATTTTTGCTAGTCACCGTGGTCCAATCAACCTTTTTTAGACTTTCTGTCACAGCCACATAATCAATTTGAAGTCGAGTACGTGAACTTGGTGTCAACAAAGGACTTGTTTTGGCCACTCCTACCATGCACATGTCGTGATCAGTTATATCAGTGTTGCAAACAATACCGACCGAACTACTGGCACAGATTATATAATAGTTACTTTACTACGTCTACTGGCTACTTTGACTAGCGCGACGTTTGAAGTCGGTTCTTTTAGTTTTTTAAACGATCTTAAATTATTTTGGTACAAAGTATATTGAATTTTTTAGAACTGTCGGTTGTCACGACGTGCGATTAAATCGTTTCCCGGCAACGGCGCAGTGAGTTAAATTCACGAGCCGCTGTTTGGTTTAGAAATCGTTACGTTCAAGTTCGCAACGAAAAATAATTAAGATAGTTTAAAAACTAAAACAACCGACTTCAATGCCCTGCGACTCAATTTCAGTAGCAAGTTTGAGACGTTTATCGTCATATCTCTGGAGATACTTATCAGATCTCGATGAAATTACAATGGGACCACCTCGGAAACGTACCCTACCGAAAACAAAAAGAATCATTCGGATCGGTTCAGAATTGACGGAGTAATCGCGTAACATACCTACACACGAAAAAAACATAGAGACGAATTGAGAACCTCCTTTGTTTTTGGGAGTTGGTTGATAAATACACGTGATAGTGGTCAAACGCTAGCCTATACCTAAGATATAAAAAATTGCATATACCTATTATCAAAATATATACTTACCTAATTTAGCTACATATAATTACATATTTACATACATCGTACTAGAAGCTCAGTGACCCAGTATAGGTACCTACCTAACCTATTATAGTAGAGAAAGAAAGTTCATAAGCAACTGAGCATTCAAAGCAAGACTAACTGCGACCGCTTTTGAGACTGTTGGCCGAAAAATTGCCGGTATTGGTCCAAACATTGGTCTCGCTTGATCCAGAATATGTTGGCCGAGCTGGGATGATTGGCGATCTGACGCAAACCCTGAAAATTTAATATAACTTAGTTAAACATTTTTGTGTGATATATGCTAGATATACCTAATGAAATACCTAGTTAAAATATTTTACTGTGCTTCTTAGATACATGCAATTTTAACATTATAAATAGGTAACTTATTTAATTAATTTATGAAATTTATTTTTATGTTCAATTTATCATGCAAATTTTTGTTTATGTTGAGGTTTTAAATGTTTTTATTAGCTCTGTGCCTACAACATAAAAAGAGCCTTATAGCATGCATGATTTTAAATGAAGACTGACCTCTTAAGAATTTGTTCATCCGCTTAAATTCCGAATATTGTCCTATAACATCAAAGTGTTTATTTATTACGTTAAATTTTTATGGTTAACATGGTATCTTTATGTATTCGCGTATTGTTAGGTATATATTTTAGCCAAATTACTAATAGTTCAATATAAGATCGTTTAAAAAACTAAAAGAACCCACTTCAAATTCCGCGCTATTAATTTTCAGTACCAAGTTTGAGGTGTTTATCTCCATATCTCTGGAGATACTTATCAGACCTAGATGAAATGGCTATGGTACAACACTTGGGATATCTCCTTTCCAACAACAAAAAAATCAAAATCGGTTAATAAACGACGAAGTTATCCGCAAAACAAACATTAAATAAAAAAAAAGAAAAAAAAGAAGAGAAACTCCTTAATAACAACTTTTAACTGTGTATTACAAATTTTTCAATATTATATTGAATTCCGAAACATCCGTTGAGAAAGGGTAAACTGTCATGATGTCGTAATGACGTCACACGCAGATAAATACGATGTCATGCTGCGACATAGAGAAAGTATATACGTATACTAGCTGACCCAGCAAACGTTGTTTTGCGATATAAATAATTTCCTATTTAAAAATGATTAAATTACTAAAATGGCTATTAAAAAATAAGGGTTGATCGTAGAAGGGTGAAAATTGAGGATTGTACGTATTTTTGTATGTTGTATCATAAAAAAATAGAAATTAACAATTTTGACTAAAAAATAAAAAAATAAATTTAGGGGTGGACTACCCCTAACATTTAGGGCGATGAAAAATAGATGTTGGCCGATTCTCATAGATACCGGATAAGCACAAAAAATTTCATCAAAATTGGTCAAGCCGTTTCGGAGGAGTATGGCAACGAAAACTGTGACACGAGAATTTTATATATTAGATATATGTAGAGACAACATTAACGTATGCGAATGAAATAGCTATAGAGATTTTAGTCGACTAAAACGATGAACATGTGATACATATGCCAGCTATAAGATAAAATGAACAACGTAATCTGGTCGCGTTATACATGACAGCGGGTGAGATGCCAATGGGTGCTATGGGTGACAATGGGTGCACTAGAAACTGGCTCCATACATTGCTGGAGCTAGTTTAATCGCATACGCAGGGCTCCGTTCACGACCTACGCTCGGAGTGCAACCTGTGCAACCAAACGCTCTAACCTCTCTCTCTAACTCGTTTAGCGAATGTGACGCTCCGAGGTCGTGAACGGGGTTAGAGCGTTTGGGTGCATTTCGAGCGTAGGTCGTGAACGGAGCCCAGGTAAAGCATAAAAAAATGTTGTTCATCTCGCTCTCTCATACAAGTGATTGTATAGTTTTATCCTTCTCATATTATTATTGTTATTTAAATGCCACATCCGCTTAGTATTCCATCCACGTGCTACGAAGATTTTCTTCGTAGATGTCATGTAAAAAAATGTTATCGGAAGTGGTGTTATTTTACATGCATATGACGTCATCAGAGACGCCATCATTGATAGTGCGTTTGCACTTTGCAGTCTCAGGAGCGCAGATGAATAAAATAATATTAATTTGCATACATCATACGAATTTTGGTCATAATTTTGTACTTTTTAGGGTTCCGTGCCTCAAAAGGTAAAAAAAGGAACCCTTATAAGATCACTCTCTTGTCCGTCTGTCCGTCTGTCTGTCTGATTTCGACAGAAACGGGTGGACCTAGCTAGTTGAAGTGTATACCAGATACTGAGGTTTATAGTCCCTATTAGGTTAGGTGTATAAAAATCAAGGTCCTGAGTCAACACGATAAAAAATATGGGCAAATTTAGGTTTTCGCAAAAATTTGTAAGTACCAAAATTTACCTCAGCTTTTTTTCGAATTTTTCTTTACTTGTGCTGTAAGACCTGGCTTTTAACCAAAATTGACAATTCTAGGTCAACCGGAAGTACCCTAATAGGTTTTGGGTCGAAAACCTATTGGGTACTTCCCGTTGACCGAGAATCATGAAATTTGGCAAAAAGCAAGGTCTTGAAGCACTTATAAATTATAAAGGAATAAATCTTAAAACCGTAAATAAGTAGTTTAATAACAAAAAAAAAACTGGCCTAGTGCGAGTCAGACTTTTGTCCCGTACACGGAGAGACAATGAGGAGTACAATTTCCGATGTCCGAACGCCACGAACTTCTAACACCAACTAAGTATATAATAAGTAAGTATTAACACAAACAAAAAAAGGTAATTAAAATAATTAAATATCTGGAAGACCGAGTGTTCGTGAGACTAACTTTCTAATGATTCTAACTAATTGAAGCTCTTTAAGTACTAAAATTGTGGATATATTATTCAATACTGTACACTGAATGTGTGCAAATGAGCCACAACTAAGTAAATAAATCGACCGAGGCCCACAAATTTAACAAATGAAACGCTTGCGCGTGCTAATTTTTCCTGTGCTGCCATCTGGCTGCGTCGAGGTGAATTAATTTCGTATCGTATCGTAATAAACACGTTTTTTGTTTTAAACCCTTTAATTTTTAACTTTGTTCTGTTCTTAGTGTTTGTTGTTATACCGGCAACAGAAATACATCATCTGTGAAAATTTCAACCGTCTAACTATCACGGTTCATGAGATACAGCCTGGTGACAGACGGACAGACAGACAGACAGACAGACAGACAGACAGACAGACGGACAGCGGCGTCTCAGTAATAGGGTTTCGTTGGTACCCTTTGGGTTCGGAACCCTAAAAAGGGTAAACGCTACTACAAACGTTCTTTCTAGATCGCGCTGACGAGATTTTCCGTGAATTTGTATACCTAACAAAATGTTCCAAGAACATTTTGTTAGGTATACAAATGGTATAGTTAATTAAACAAATTAGAGGTTCAAAGTAAAGCTCTGATATGTTTCGTAGGTATTGTACTGTCTGTAGTACGGAACCCTTCCCAAGTGAGTGGCGCGACTCTGACTCGCACTCGGCCAGTTTTATTTTTAAATAAGTAGATAGAGTGGTTCAAGAGGAAGGTTTACTATATGTTTAATAAATGCATAATATCGTAGAGAAACACTGGTAATTTTAGAGGTTTCTAATGAGATGTCGTAAAGACGTAAATACACACATTTTTTGCGCTTACATTGCAAAGGCTGGCTGAACCCTACAAGATATATTAAAATAATTTACTATAGTATTGTACACCTTAAAAAGGTCTACACAAAAAAGTCCGTGATGGTATATGTCTGTCTCTTAGGGATAACCCACAATAACCATATTTTAACCTTTACTTTTTACGAGAAATGTGGCTTATAAACGAAGCTTTTTAAGCAATACAGCATTAATCCTTATCCAATTAAATACCTTAAATACATTGTGCATTTAATATAGATCAATATGGCCCTTTACAGTATGTAATTTAAATGAGTATTTTTGAAGATATTACAGATTTAAAATGCAGGGACATAGCGGTTGCGGCGGTATTAACAATTATTACTCAGCATTACCCGTGCGAAGCCGGGGCGGGTCGCTAGTATAGTATATGTTTTAAAAGTGAAAATCTTTTAGGATGACAATAGTGCGTCAAGTACCGTCTTTCATAATGATTAGCATGGGCTAATGACGATTATCTAACTAGTATAGACTAATCCACTGCTGAACATAGGCCTCTCCAACTGCACGCCACTGAGCACGATACTCTCATCTAGTTCTTGCCAGCTACCTTCCAATGATCATCGCTTCACCAAGTCTGAGGGCATCTTACGCTAGGCTTGCCGATCCGCGGTCTCCACTCAAGAACTTGTTGCGGTAGCTAGGTTGTTGGTTGTTCCAGCTGTTATCAGTTCTATTGCTAATATCTACTTCAGGTCTCAGTTGCAAATTGCAATGCAAGTCGAGGAGAATATCTGTTCCGTCATACAAAAATAACGAATGATGACTTTTTATAGGTAGGTATTCGGAATATTGTAAAGATAATTTAAATATTGTAAATTGACATCAAAATATTACATACTAGCAGCCCGCCCCGGCTTCGCACGGGTAGAACATATATGCCTACAATATTTGCATCAGTTTGTTGCATCGAATATAAAATATGAACATATTTAACAATAATCGTCATACTTCATCCAATTTACACAAAACCTTAACGAATTATGCACCTAAACCTCCCTCATAAACACTCTGGCTATTGGTGAAAACCGCATGATAATCCGTTCAGTAGCTATTGAGATGATTGCGAACAGACAGACAGACGCAGTGATGGAATTTGTTTTATAATACTTACGTAGTGATATTGGACGGCCCTTTAGCGTAAAGGATAGTTACCCTGATTCTGACCCGACGGTCGTTGGTTCCAATCCTAGCTATATACCTACCAATGAAAGTTTTATGTGCATTCATGAATCATGAGTTTTCTAATATAATCTACCAAAAAGTAGCTTACCACCAAGGAGCCCGGGCCCGGTAGCGTAATCGGGAGAACGGTCGGCTTTGATGCCGTGGTACCGAGTTCAAACCATAACGTGCATCAATGGATTTTTCCATCGAAAAATTTATGTGCGCTTCTCACAGTGGCCCTCCGGTGAAGGAAAACATCGTTAAGAAACCAACAACCCCCGCATGGTGGTAGGACACTATCTAGTGTCCGCCTGGCCAGCTACCACACTCAAGTTAGAAAATCTGTCGCCAAAAAAATCTAATGTGTTCCGGCAGCTATCCTTGAGAGCCAGTTCCCCAGTCTAGGCCTAGCGTGCTTACCATCTTCGACCGCATCATCACTTACCAACAGGTGAGATAGTGGTCTATCGCTAGCCTATAAGATAAAAAAAAAAAATGTAAAAATCTGCAGTCGTAACCTTACGCGTTCCCCGACGTAAAATGTAGGGGTAATATACGTTTAACGTGTGTATCTGTGTGTCTGTCTGTAGCATCTTAGCACCTAACCGGATGAACCGATTTTGTTTTTATTATTGATAGTTTTTTTGTTTGATAGATGTCTTCATCGAGAGTTTTCTTAGCTTTGATTCATGAAAATTCGTTCAATCGTTATAAAACTATGAGCTTTTTTCTAGTTAATTGCGCTATGAAATCAACTTTCATAGGTCTGATCAATTTGAAAATCTTCTTCTTCAACGATATTGTAAGAACATGGAAGCATTAAACTGATGCTGGGACATCTCCTAGACTCTACAGTATACTCAAATCCTCACCAACTTACAGCTCAGATTTTAAATGTTGTGTTTAGAGTTATTGGAATGCTTTTAATGAAAAGATTATACATAGATCAGTCGGGATGGTTTAAAATATTATATTATTATATATATAGATGAATATTATTTTATACAATAGATCATATTATTATTACTATATTGACTTCAAATTGATTGTGATGTAACTATGACCTAATCTGTGGTTTCACTGCAAATATTTTATTAATTTTGCGATGCGTGTATGTGAAATTCGTGATATCTTCTAGAGTTTTCATTTGAATTATATCTTGTAAAGGACAATTTTAATCTATAATATTTGTCCAAGCTAATTAACGTAATTATTTGGATAAGGATTAATACTATATACTTGTAAATAGCCTTGGAAGTTATGTCATATTTTTTAACAAAAAATTTAAGATGAAAATGGTTACTGTGAGTCAACCTTAAGAGATAGACATATGATGTCGCGGACTTTTTTGTAGGTTTATTAAGTTGTACAACTCTTGCATAGAAAATATTCTTCTATCTATTTTCAATTAAGCAGCGTTAATAAGAAACGTGTTTTTTCGACCGTTTTTTTGCCGACTTAGGTTGCAAATTAGGTCTTCACGAATTTACCTTTGATTTAAACGGGATAATATATAGCCTATTTTCATTCCGAAAGTCCATTCTATGTATTAGAGAAAGAATTTTTTAAATCGGTTCAGTAGTTTTTAAGCCAAATCATTACAAACATACAAAAATACAAACGTTCTCTCTTTATAATATTAGTATATAAGTATAGATTATTCTCAACAAAAAAATATCACGATATTAATCGACTTTATTACAAAACAAACAAGAAGCAAATATGTAATTTTTGCTGAAAAAATGCGTGAAATTTCCGGTTTTATTTTTGTTATAATCTTTATTCTCACGAAATTAATAAAGACTAGCTGATACCCGCGACTTTGTTCGCGTACACCAATAGCCTATGTTCTCCTCATGCTATAAAGTATCTCCTTGTTAAATTTCAATAAGATCGGATTGTCCGATTTAGGCGTGATTGACAGAGGCAGAGTGACAGAGTTACACACATTTTTTATTATAATATTAGTATGGATATTAGGTATAACTAACGTGACCAGACGTCCCGTTTTGAACGGGACCTCTGGGATGTATAATTGTCCCGTCTTTCGAAACCTAGCGAAAATTAAAGATATAAGAGCCTCGAACCAACCGGTTACCCTAGCAACGCAACGCAGACAGGCGATATGATTGGATTAATCGATACTCATTTCTTAATTTTCACTTTTTTTATATAAAAATTGTCTGAAGTACTGAAACACACTGATGACAGCTGAATGGTTCATTACTTTTGTTTTTGTTTTTCTAATTCAAAGCGTTAAAATTCTGCTTTTGCTATGTTTACTTGATAATTAGTTATGGTTTATTTTATTATTTATGATTTTGACGTGTATATGTGCGTATATTAATACTGCCTACATACTGAATAAATGCTTTGATTCTTTGATTCTATTAGCCAATATCCACGCTAAATTTTCTAGATCAATCTTCTGTAGAGGCAGATAGTTGACATAATATGTTGCGATTATTTGTAATTAATTTGTTCTTTAGCCAATAGCTACGCGAATTTCTATTTTTTTTTTAGTATTTTCCCGTTTTGACGGAAAAATAAATGGTCACGTTAGGTATAACGATAATTAGGTACAATTAACAATACTCACGAGTTAACATCCTCCAGTTTCTTCAAAAGCCTCTCATTCTCCCTGCTAAGTAGCTCCTGGTCTCTTAACAGCTGGTCTCTCACTCCGAACAACTCCTCATTCTCAGTTCTAAGGGCCGTGTTCTCTTCCATGTGTATCTGCACCAAGTCTACCAGTTCTGATTGTGGAAGGGAGTATAGCTTGTTGGGTTCGATTCGTGTTGGAGTTCGGTTTACGTGGTCTGGAAGAACAAAGGAATTTTTTTTATTAGATCAGGTGTTTTGTGATACGCGTGCACTGTAGGTTCCTACCTAAGTTTTTTTTAAAGTTAAACTTCTTTAGCTGCTCTGTGGTAAAATTTGACCTAAGTGACGTAGCGTCACGTTCCGAATCAACGGAAATAACGGAAGCGTCATGTTATGTTATATATTTATAAACGCCCTCTATTGTAGAACGGCGTAACTACGAAGACGTATTCGTTAAATTATCATTCGGGCATTCGTCCCGCTAAGTTCAAGAAAATAATTAGTGATGTTGAGAAATAAATTGAATAAAATTGGTAGTTTTATTCTAACGCGTAGTTTTCTACGCACCCTCTTTTTAGGGTTCCGTAGTCCTGACAAGGAACCCTTATAGTTTCGTCATGTCCGTCTGTCTGTCTGTCCGAGGTATTGCTAAGAGACCGCTAATACTAGAAAGCTGTAATTTTGTGGGGGTATGTAAATGAATGACGCCGACAAAGTGCTGAAATAAAATTTTAAAAAATATTTTTTTTAGGGTAGCTACCCCATCGTATGGGGTATCGTTAAATAGGTCTTTTAAAATGACTAAAGGGTTGCTAATACCATTTTCCGATTGAATGCACCATTTACGAGATATTAACTTTAAAGTGCAAATTTTTGTTCTAGTAGGGCGTCCCCCCCCCCCCTCTAAAAGCTAAACTGCTGGCTTGAAAAATCAGAAAAAAATCGTGATAATAGCGCATTTCATGAACTTTAAAGGACAATTATAGCGGTTAAGATAACTTTATTAGTTTAGCAGTAATAGTCGTTGAACTTGGGTGTAGGATAATTTTGTACCAAATACAAAATCCTTAGAATAAATCCTTTAAAGTGACAAAGACGGAGTACCTAGTTGCTTGTTTATAACGGGTAAAGACTTGCATTGAATAACATGCTACTACGGAACCCTACACTGCGCGTGGCCCGACACGCACATGACCGGTTATTTTAAAAGCTTACTAGCAATGTGGCTTGCTCATTACTAGTAGTGTTGTTAACCCCTCCAACTAAGCTATATAAGTATGCTTGCATCTGGAGTGGGGAGTCAAGTCAATAGTGCAATGGATGGGGATTAAAAGGATCCAAGACTAAGGTTGCTAAAGGAAACTACAAAAACAAAAAGTCATCCGTGTATGGTAGTACATATTTTGTTTTAGTTGATTGTTTTAAAAAGCGCTGAACCATTTTCAATCCAGACTATTCCCGACTTATATTATAAAGAGAACACGTTTTTAAACGAGTTCCACTTTTGAGATGTTTAATTACGCATCAAGTGCATCTGTTTCAATATCGCGAAAAATGTCGTTTGCGCGATGTAGGATCTCATACATTTAGGCAATATTTAAAGGAGAGCAATAAAAATCTACACTAGCGCCATCTCTGGGTTTTATTTGTCATTACTGTTAAATGCGAAAGTATCTGTCTGTCCGTCTGTGTCACTTTCACGCCTGAACTACTGAACCGATTTAAATGAAATTTGGTACACAGATAGTCTAGAGCCTGAGAAAGGACATAGGCTACTTTTTAATGCGAAAAAAGGGTTGTAAGGGGTTGAAAGGGGGGATGAAAAGTTGTATGCAAGTATCGTCATTTTCAAAGCTAGAATCTTAAAACTTATTTCTTATTTCTACTTATTGGGGAGTGGGCGGGGAGGGGAGGGGAGGGGACGGGAGGGGAGGGGAGGGGGAGCTGAGTGCAGGGGAGCGGGAGGGAAGGGGGAGGGGAGCGGAGGACAGGGGAATCGAGGAGTGGGGAGGGGGAGGGAAGGGGGAAGTGATGGGAGGGGGAAGGGAGGGTATGTGAGGGGACGGGTGGTGGAAGTGAGGGGGAGGTGAGGGGAAGGGGAGGGTACGTGAGGGGAGGGGGGAGGGAGAGTGGTGGCGTGGTGCGGTGCGGTGTATTTGGGATACGTATGTGTCTTATTAGTTAATGCTACCCATAGACACTATTCCACGCGGACAAAGTCGCGGGTACAGCTAGTAACAATTATATGGAACCACCTTTAAAGTATAACCTAACAAACAAAAAAGAATCACCAAAATCAATTTATATTTGGCAAAGTAATCGGTGAAGAAAAATACAAAAAAAACCAGCCAAGTAGAGTTGGACTCGCACACCAAGCCTTACCAACTTCTCGGACTAGGTAGAACAAACTTAAAGTTAGTTGGAAATAGAAGCTTTCCATGAGAAAATGTGACTTACTAAAAGTATCTAAACCATAAGAATCCGTCTGTACGTGCAGCGCCGTCCTTAGATGTTGGTTCTCAGCTTGCAGTGCCTCTACTTCTCGCTTCAAACTTAATATTAGAGCATCTCTGGCATCCTGCAAATAGAAATCAGGAGAAGACATAAGTTTTCAAAATCAACTTTTCTGTAGAAAAACTTCTGCTCAGGTGCACATCTTTTTTTAATCAATACTTAGCGAGTTTATGCCAAAAAAGGTAGGTATGAGTATGAGTATGTGGTGATATAGTGTAGTACAGAGTGACTTCTATGTCTTCTGATGTTAAGTGATGATGTAGCGCCTGCGACTGGGGTAGCGCACTTACATCGATACGGTCTATTTATTTGCTACTTGAAGACCCTCAAATTTATACTTAACAGGAAACACATACTTAGGGAAAGAATTGCACTACTTAATAGTATGAGAGATGAAATAAGAAGCGAATCGCTTTGTGCGGTAGGTAGATGTTAATATATAATCTGTTGTGGGCCAATTTTTGAACTGGGCTGATTGTGATCTACTCTATTTATCGATATGCGTAATGAATTGGCTGCTTCGAAATATTGCTGGGCGCATTGTAATATAGTACTTACCGTTTCGCGGCGCTGGCGCGACAACGCACTGTGATCATCACAAGAAATCAAAAACTGTGATAATAATAATATCGTTTAAAAACTAAATAAAAACCGACTTCAATGCCGCGCTATTCATTTTCAGTACCAATTTTGAGATGTTTATCTCAATATCTCTGGAGATACTTATAAGACCTCGATAAAATTACCATGGTACCACACTTGGGATATTTCCTTTCGAACAAAAAAAGAATAATTAAAATCGGTTCATAAACGACGAAGTTATCCGTGAACAAACATAATATATATATATATGTATACGGTCGAATTGAGAAACCTCCTCCTTTTTTGGAGTCGGTTAAAAATGTGTGTATTATAACATAACATAAACTCTGCCAGCAGGTCAAGGTGCGACAGGCGTTGCCCTTGGTCCACCCTTAAGCCGCGAACATGGTGTCATGTGACCGAATTATAATGCATTGTTTTTAGTGTTGCCGCAACTCGGTTCCCAAAAAGTAAATACACAGTGCTGAAATTGTACATTTTGGGGTAAATAGGTACATCTGGGCATTTTTTTTACTTTACTTTTCTTAAAAGGGGTGCTTTAGTATAGAGTACTACAGAGTAGAGACTACTAGAGCCAGGGAGATGTAACCTGTTAGTTCTGTCGTAACAGAAAACTGCAGGGTTTTTGACTACTTTAACTTTACATTCCGTTACGTGCATCAGTTAATATATTTTCGCAGCGAATTCAAAAAAGGTACATCAAACCAAAATTTTACACATTACACATGGGAGGCTAAATGTCAAGGTAAGTCAAATATGTAAAATGTTAATGTAACGCTAACGGCAATGCTGAATTTGTTTTAGTGACTTAAAACCATTTTCGGAAACCGGTTTGGAGCACATCGGTTGGATGGTTTCAAATTTAACAACGGAGATAGGTAGAAACTATTTTTATGTTTTATGTATATCGACTTTAATGTAACTTACCATTTTAACGATAGGTTTGGTTTTGATCTTCTTAGCTCGGGCGGCATATCGCAATGTGTTGATGGTCTCACTTAGATTTGATCTTGATGGTGCTATGCAAGCGATCTGTAAATACATTTTAATTTATTTTGGTTTGTGGTGGTATGATGTAAATCCATTATTTTTTTTTGTTCCGAACAGACAGTTACTTGGACACTTGACTAATTAATTTTAAGTGAAGATGCAGTGTAAGGTTCAACAAGCCAGATAGAAGTACGTATAGAACGTATAGATACGAATAGACAAAGATGCGTTTCCGCACCGTCCTCTATGTTTTGTATCGCGAGACTTCTTTGCATTTTGTATATAAATCAATGTACAATAGATAATTTGAGATCGTTTAAAAAATTAAAACGACATCTGACGTCGCGCTAGTCAACTACCCAGTAGCCAGTATCATGTCATCGAGGTATACAAATGCATTGATGAATTTTGTTGATATATTAAAAACGCGATATCGTTAAAATTTAAATAGGACCTAGGAAGGGTACCCTTTGCAACAAAAAAATAATTTTCCAAATCGGTTCAGGAATCTTCGAGTAATCGGTGGACATACATATATATATTTCCTTTATTTGTGTTGCAAGGTCTTAACCTTGATTCTTGCCAAATTTCATGATTCTAGGTCCATGGGAGTACCCTATAGGTTTTCGACCCAAAACCTACAGGGTACTTCCGGTTGACCTAGAATAGTCAATTTTGGTTAAAAGCAAGGTAGCAGCATAAATAAAGGAAAAATTCCAAAAAATAAAAAAAGTTGAAAATTAAGGGAAATTTTGGTACTTACAAGTTTTCGCGAAAACCTCAATTTGCCCATATCTTTTTATCGTATTGACTCAGGATCTTGATTTTTATACACCTTATAGGGACTATAGACTTCAGTATCTGGTATAAATTTCAACTTGTTAGGTCAACCCGTCCCTGAGAAAATCAGTGGTGACACACGGACAGACATACAAACAGACAGACAGACGGACAAGAAAGTGATCTTAGAAGGGTTCCTTTTTTTACCTTTTGAGGTACGGAACCCCAAAAATAAATGCCAACAAAATGAGAACTTCCTCCTTTTTTGTGAAGTCGGTTAAAAAAATGTCAATGTACAATATTATAAGCGACGTCCGCGCTCCGTCCTCGTGATTCCTGGACGAAGAGGAAGTCGAGTCGTTCTTGTCTGACAACATTTTTCTAATCTACATGGCACGTCTACTCCCTGCGGAGTATATAAGTGTGAGAATATTACATAGTAGCTCTAATATATAATAATAATACATTATTATATATGATGTGATTATAATTATAATATATTGTGAGCTCGTTTCTTACCGTCGCTCAGCTGTGCTATACAGGAGCCTTATTCAGTATGGCCATTTTAAAGTCTTACCGTGCCGTGTTACGTTATCTCCGCGTTATGGTATTCTCTATGCCAATTAAAACGCGGTAGGGTAAGGTATTGAGCGCGTTTTGAGCTGTCAAAATATCGTGACATATGAGGACGTGTAACGCGCGCGTTTTGTATAATTTACCTATCGTGTGGCATACAGAATACAATTTTTAAATAACGTGACGTGGCGCGTTTAGGAACGCGTTATCTCATTGGTCATACTGAATAAGGCCCCAGTACTGTTTCTTACCATGAGTGTGACTCCGTTCCCAGCTAGACTGTCAGCTAACAGCTTGGTCAGCTTACTGTCTCGATAGGAGATATGACCTCGTTTCTTACCGTCGCTTAGCTGTGCTATACAGGGGCCTTATTCAGTATGACCAATGAGATAACGCGTTCCTTAACGCGCCACGTTACGTTGTTGAAAAATTGTATTCTGTATGCCACACGAAGGTAAATTATAGAAAGCACGCGCGTTACACGTCCTTATATGTCACGATATTTTGACAGCTCAAAACGCGCTTGTAACCTTACCCTACTACGTTTTAATTGGCATAGAGAATACCATAACGTGGAGATAACGTAACACGGCACGGTAAGACTTTAAAATGGTCATACTGAATAAGGCCCCAGTACTGTTTCTTACCATGAGTGTGACTCCGTTCCCAGCTATACTGTCAGCTAACAGCTTGGTTAGTTTACTGTCTCGATAAGGGATGTGAGCTCGATTCTTACCGTCGCTCAGCTGTGCTATACAGTACTGTTTCTTACCATGAGTGTGACTCCGTTCCCAGCTACACTGTCAGCTAACAGCTTGGTCAGCTTACTGTCTCGGTAGGGGATGTGAGCTCGTTTCTTACCGTCGCTCAGCTGTGCTATACAGTATCTGTTTCTTACCATGAGTGTGACTCCGTTCCTAGCTAGACTGTCAGCTAACAGCTTGGTCAGCTTACTGTCTCGGTAGGGGATGTGAGCTCGTTTCTTACCGTCGCTCAGCTGTGCTATACAGTACTGTTTCTTACCATGAGTGTGACTCCGTTCCCAGCTAGACTATCAGCTAACAGCTTGGTCAGCTTACTGTCTCGGTAGGGGATGTGACCTCGTTTCTTACCGTCGCTCAGCTGTGCTATACAATAACCTGAAATAATAACGTAAACATTTTTAATAATCGTTTGTTATTATCAACATTAGACTCGCTAATCTCCTGATTGTACAATTAATTTTATTATGTGCTCCTGTTTATATTGTTCACCTTCATACATGGTTTAATCTTACAATGTATAAAGAAAACTCCAGAGTAATGAGTCATCAGATAAAGATAACATTCGTAGGTACTCTAGAATCTTTCGTTGCGCTCTGGATTAAAAATAGCGGCTTCGCAGAAACACGTACTACTTCGCGGCCTTGTTATACAATCTACTATTCTAAATTGTTTGAACTCTCTCTCTCTTTATTTCTGCGTTTTTATCACTTATAACCTTAGTACCCACTTTGTACCTATGTTGATTCTTACCTAAAACCATCAAGCTCCTGTTAATATTGTTCGCCTCTTCCAACGTCTTGCCCGTACTCTGCGTCCGTTTGGTCATCTCACTACCCGCGAGGTCCACAAAGTTGATCTTCCCGTGGGTAGAACAAGCGACCCCACCGGCTGGCAGATCTCTCCGCACTCGCACGCACAGGAGGGTGTGCGACCTAGACGAGTTGGCATTCATTGCGTGCGCGCCTACTGCCCTGTTCCGCATGCCTGGGATAAAAAGAGAATAATTAAAGATAGTTAAAATAACAAACTAATCTAACCGACTTCTAATATAGCGATGGTCATTTTAAGTACCATGTTTTTGAAATGAAATGAAATGAAATGAAATGAAATGAAATGAAATGAAATGAAATGAAATGAAATGAAATGAAATGAAATGAAATGAAATGAAATGAAATGAAATGAAATGAAATGAAATGAAATGAAATGAAATGAAATGAAATGAAATGAAATGAAATGAAATGAAATGAAATGAAATGAAATGAAATGAAATGAAATGAAATGAAATGAAATGAAATGAAATGAAATGAAATGAAATGAAATGAAATGAAATGAAATGAAATGAAATGAAATGAAATGAAATGAAATGAAATGAAATGAAATGAAATGAAATGAAATGAAATGAAATGAAATGAAATGAAATGAAATGAAATGAAATGAAATGAAATGAAATGAAATGAAATGAAATGAAATGAAATGAAATGAAATGAAATGAAATGAAATGAAATGAAATGAAATGAAATGAAATGAAATGAAATGAAATGAAATGAAATGAAATGAAATGAAATGAAATGAAATGAAATGAAATGAAATGAAATGAAATGAAATGAAATGAAATGAAATGAAATGAAATGAAATGAAATGAAATGAAATGAAATGAAATGAAATGAAATGAAATGAAATGAAATGAAATGAAATGAAATGAAATGAAATGAAATGAAATGAAATGAAATGAAATGAAATGAAATGAAATGAAATGAAATGAAATGAAATGAAATGAAATGAAATGAAATGAAATGAAATGAAATGAAATGAAATGAAATGAAATGAAATGAAATGAAATGAAATGAAATGAAATGAAATGAAATGAAATGAAATGAAATGAAATGAAATGAAATGAAATGAAATGAAATGAAATGAAATGAAATGAAATGAAATGAAATGAAATGAAATGAAATGAAATGAAATGAAATGAAATGAAATGAAATGAAATGAAATGAAATGAAATGAAATGAAATGAAATGAAATGAAATGAAATGAAATGAAATGAAATGAAATGAAATGAAATGAAATGAAATGAAATGAAATGAAATGAAATGAAATGAAATGAAATGAAATGAAATGAAATGAAATGAAATGAAATGAAATGAAATGAAATGAAATGAAATGAAATGAAATGAAATGAAATGAAATGAAATGAAATGAAATGAAATGAAATGAAATGAAATGAAATGAAATGAAATGAAATGAAATGAAATGAAATGAAATGAAATGAAATGAAATGAAATGAAATGAAATGAAATGAAATGAAATGAAATGAAATGAAATGAAATGAAATGAAATGAAATGAAATGAAATGAAATGAAATGAAATGAAATGAAATGAAATGAAATGAAATGAAATGAAATGAAATGAAATGAAATGAAATGAAATGAAATGAAATGAAATGAAATGAAATGAAATGAAATGAAATGAAATGAAATGAAATGAAATGAAATGAAATGAAATGAAATGAAATGAAATGAAATGAAATGAAATGAAATGAAATGAAATGAAATGAAATGAAATGAAATGAAATGAAATGAAATGAAATGAAATGAAATGAAATGAAATGAAATGAAATGAAATGAAATGAAATGAAATGAAATGAAATGAAATGAAATGAAACAAAATGAAATGAAATTTATTGAGCTCATAGTTCATCATTGTTTGAGTTGTTTATCTCCATATCTTTGGAGACACTAAACATATCTTGATGAAATTTAAATGGAGCCACCTGGAAAGTATACCCTTTCACACAAAAAAAATATTTTCCAAATCGAAGCAGTCGTCTTCGAGTAATCGGTGAACATAAATTTAAAAAAATCCGAACAATAGAGAACCTCCTTCTTTTTTTGAAATCGGTTAAAAAAGTTTTTAATTTCACGTAACTTTTTAATTTTTAAATCTTTTGGTATAAAGTTTACTGACTTATTGAAACGCCCGGTGAAGTGTAAACTGTGTGTTTCATTACTTCAGACATTTTTTTATAGATTTAAAAAAAAGTGAAATAGTGAAAATTAAAGAAACGCATACCAATCACAGTACATATCATGTCGGTCGTACTGTATCACCTACCTACACCTCCATTCTGTTGTCTATAAAAATATTCTGTTGCTAAGTCTAGATTCCTCTATCACAAAACATATCCTAGATAGTAACAAAATTAGGTAGGTATATAACAACATTTCCTATTCGAAAAATAAACTACTTTGATAGACACTTGAATACCAGCGACCAGCTTTGTTTCCTCAGGTTAAGGCCCTTGTAAGTAATTTAACATGTAATTTTGTTCCGGTACCCAATTTATTCAATTACTGGATGATTGGGAGTTAAAGATAGCATTAGGAGATGGGTACTTTAGCTGATGCGAAGTAGCCAACAAACTTTAAAAGTTTATAGAATCTACCAATGGTAACTTATTTATGTGTCTACTTCGGAAAGTAGATACTTTAATAACCGACTTCACAAAAAGGAGGAGGTTCTCAATTCGTCGGATTTTTTTTGATGTCTTTTCGCCGATTACTTGAAGATGCCTGAACCGATTTGGAAAATTCTTTTTTTGTTTCAAAAAGTACCCTTCCCAGATGGTCCCATTTAAATTATAACGAAATCGGCCGAGATGTTTTTAAAATATCAACATTTGTATTACGACATATTTACTTATCTCGACGTACTCGTACTACTAACTACTGGCACAGATTATGTAATGGTTACTATGTCTACTGGCTACTTTGCCTAACGCGACGTTTGAAGTCGGTTCTTTTAGTTTTTTTAAACGATCTTAAATTATTTATTTATACCCTTAACTGTTACGCAGTAACTATTATGTAATCTGTGACTATGTAATGGCTATCGCTTTGCCTAATGTATAGGCTAACCTAACCTAACCTAACCTAACTTTTTATTCAGGAAGGTATCTAAATAAAATATAATTATTAATTAACGTAAGCCCAAGCGGCAAGACGTAACTAGTCCTACTAATATTATGAAGGCGAAAGTTCGTGTGTATGTTTGTTACTTCGTCACGCTAAAACTTCTAAACCGATTGAGCTGAAATTTGGTATGTATATAGCCAAAACCCTGGAATAACAGATAGGATACTTTTTATCCCGATATTCCCACGGGAACGATGTCTACGCGGGTAAAACCGCGGGGCACAGCTAGAGTGACAATAAAAATGACTCCTACCTTCTTCTAAAACAGCAAACAAATCGTCGAGCTCCTCACAATCGACTGTGAATAGATTCTCTACGTAGAAACTGCGGCTTTCCTTCGACCACCGCACTTGCAGAGGCTTTCTGGCTGTGCCTGGGTTCAGGAGGTCTATTACCTGTAAGAACATTAATAAAAGTCATCATCATAATCATAAACAGCCAGTGTCCGTCCACTGCTGGATGAAGGCCTCTCCCAAGATTCGCCACTGAGCCCGATCTTCAGCTCATTCGGAGGGATATGTCCTAATCGACACGCTGGGCAGACGGGTCGGCGATCGCAGGACGTAGCTCCTCGGAACGGTGACGGTGTTGCCCGTCACCGGCCTGTAGTATTTAGCTACGCCATAATTTGAAATGGTTATACTGTCATTTGTCGGTCGCGAGAGCCTCGTTTGTTGGTCAGCAGGATGCACCACGGGCAAGTCAGGTTGGCTGGGAGCACTGAGGTGGTATTTGTGCTCCCTTACATCCCTTTTTGCTCCCTTACATATACCTTTAATAAAAGTGTCTATAGACAAATAATGGGTATATAGATATGTCTCTCCCATGACGCGCCACTTAGCCTGAATGCCAGCTCTCGTTTGAAATGAAACTTCTTTAGGCGCACTAGAGTAAAATTTGCCGGAAATGACGTAGCGTCACGGTCCGAAGGCAGCGGAAGTAACATAAGCGTCATGTTATATTTTACATTTATAAACGCCCTCTATTGTAGAACGGCGTAACTACGAAGACGTATTCGCTAAAGTTCAACAGATAGAGTTGTACAAGAAAATGTGTGATGTTGAGAAATAAATTGTATGAACTTGAAAGTGTAAACTTCTAATAAGCTTTCTACGCACCATATTTTTTTAAAGCATTTATTTGACTTACCGTATTAGTATGTATGTATTGTATGTTTGTGTGGGTGTTTTACGAGCTAATTTTTGGTCTATCTCGATTCCTTCACGATATATAGCAGGTTTTATGTTTTTTTTGAGGTTAGGTTCGAGTTGCATGCTAGGTACTACTAAAAATGTATTTAGAATGCATTGTCATTAAGTTCTGAGCTACTGTGAAAGTTTTAGCCGGATAGCTAATCGGGAAGTGCTCGATTCCACCCGGAACGACAGATAGATAGACAAACAAGAAAGTGAAAAACGCAAAAATGTTTTTTTTTAATACTATTTAGGATATCATATAGGTTTGGCCACTATCTCACCTGTTGGTAAGTGGATACCGGTCGAGGATGGTAGCACGCTAGAAACTATTAAGTATTCTGTGCCTAGGCCTAGAATGGGAGCTAGCTCAAGGAACGTGATAAAATAATAGATACCTTCTCATTGTATATCTCTAGAAAGGAAGCCTTCAATATGAAGTGACAGTCCGGACGGTCCTTTATCAATCGGAACAAGTACACGAACGATCTGACCACAAGACCGTGCTCTGGAGAATGAGGGCTGGCTCCACTTTCCACCTGGAAAAGAAGACAGGTACCTAGGTAATGTCTCTGATTTTTTTCTATTTCAATTCAAAGTCAAGAGTCAAAACATTTATTCAGTATATGTACAGTAGTATGTGTAAATAATCTGCATATTATTTTTATTAAAATCTGCACTTACACATCTATAAATCTTACACATGTTAAATATTTAAATAACATTAAATAGTATAGTATCATATCAATAATGATTAGTTCTCTATGGGCCAGTTTCACCGGTTCCTGATAGCCCTATTAGGAACTTATCTGACAGATTTTTGACAAATTTTGTATGGCGTCATCTGTCAGATCTATCTGAAAATATATCAGGAACCGGTGAAAATGGCTCTAAATACAAAAAAGCATTAGTTATTGCTTTGAATTTAAAAAAAAGTAATGAGCCATTCAGCTTTCAGCTTCGACCCGTTTATATGTATTAGACACCATGTAAAGCCGTGGTATCCACTTAGGTTCGCCGTGGTTCGCGAACGCGTCCGCTCCGCAAACCAAACCTAGTGGATACGTCGTGTTCGCGGAGCGCAACTGGAGTGTGATCGGTTCACGGCGGAGCGCTCTGGAAGCGGTTTTTTGCGCGAACACAAAGGAGCTGGAGACTGGAGCGCAGACGTTGCAGCCTAGGTGTGTACACTGTAGATGTTCAGGTTCGCGGAGCGCGGAGTGTTCGCAAACCACAGAGAACCTAAGTAGATACCCGGCTTAAAAGCTAAGGTACCTGCGTGTACAAATTGTTGTTGGAACAATAAATGAATTGAATTGAAATTATATGAATGTATGTATGCAATTTTCTTAAACACTACATCCCCCTGATTCTCAATCACTTGAAAACCTATTCGGATTCGGAAGCTTTATACGTAATTTTGAATATTGATAAATCCGTGAGCAATTTTGTCGCGGAAACCTTTCTAATTAGAATCACAGATTTTTTCGAATTGAAATATCAAAAGTTACCGATCGGAGCATTGTAAAATTGCAAAGATCCAAGTCAAAGTAAAGGCAGTTTCCGATTCCGAATTTGCTTTCGAATTATTTAGAATAGCCGATCCGATATGAAGGGAGTAATTGGCTTTCAAAATTTGACCTAAACAAACAAGCTTAGGAGAACAAGGGATGTAAGGGAAGACAAATACCACCACAGTGCTCCCAGCCGACCTCACCTGCCCGTGGTGTATCCTGCTGGCCAACAAACGAGGCTCTGGCGACCGACAAATGGCGGTATTTCCATTTAAAATTATGGCGTAGCTAAATACTACAGGCCGGTGACAGCAGCGTCACCGGTGCGAGAAGCTACGTTCTGCGATCGCCAACCCGCTTGCCCAGCGTGGTGATTAGGTCATATCCCTCCCAATGAGCTGAAGATCGGGCTCAGTGGCGTATCTTGGGAGAGGCCTACGTCCAGCACTGGACTGACACTGGTTGATTATGAATGATGAATGAATGAAACAGGCTTAAAAGTATAAAAGGTTTATTACTCAGCGTCTTATTTACCTGATGTCTTCAAATTCCAGTCAACAAAGAGATAAACATATAGTATATTATGTATATAGGTAGTAGCCGTGAGTAAGATAGTGATATATAGTGATAGTGACAGAAAGTGTTTATTTGTTTGTCTGCAAATTAAATAAACCTGGACCAGACTGTATCTTCGACAGATCGACGACTGACTTCTACGAGATATAACTTAGTTCCTAAATTAGAGCAAGAACCTAACTACCGCCTAACTAAGTTACCTACCACTTACAATTAACGTAATGCATTGTACTATTATTTATTCCGTGGTAATGAAAAGAAAAAGCACGTCCAATTCAAAAAAATACACATCTACAGAAAGCTTTCCAAAAATCAATCACCTGTAAAAGAAGTGTCCATTATTTATATCAATGAATAGTCAACGTGACAACTTACGAGACCCTTCTGTTTGTTCATCATTACGTTGGAAGGTTTACAGAATGAATATTAAAGCCATGAGGTTGATTTTTTAGAAGGGTTTATTTTTATTTTTAGTTTAGTGGTTAAAGTACCTACGTTATAAACTTACTACCTATTATCCTTACTCTATAGAAATGTTTCTGGAAACTGCTTCTTTTGTTTTTTATTAAAAACTGGTGAGATATTGGTCAAACGCTAAACAGAAAAAAAAACAAAAGATGGAAAACATATTTTGGCTATTACATTCAATGTAAAAGGCGACTGTGAAACGATCCAGATTATTCCGAATTTTGGGTATCGTGTCAATCAAGATAATGATAAAAAATATATATAACTGACGGTGACTGACCGATATTTACATACTTTGATTTGCTGCATGAGCAACCGTCAGTTATGACTTTTGGTTTTGAATGACGGATATCCTACCGTGTAATAAACGCCTTACAATTTAAAACTACCCCCCACCGTTTTATGTATAATCTGTTATCGGAGACCAGTAAAATCACAAAATATGCGAAATAATATGTTAAGATTTTGCGCCAGTTAAAACATCACTGAACTCTGTGACTGAATCTGTGTACTTTCATTTTCATTTTTCATATTATAATAGGGATTGTAAATGCGAGAATGTCTGGAAAGAACTAATATCTGAACATCAGTGAAATTACGATTATGTGAGTGTACGAGCACGTACATTGTCCCACTCACAGATATCATATATACAAAGATCTGTGGTCCCACTTAACTAGTGTGAGCCAAGCACTTTGATCACGTCTTGTGCCAGTAATTATTAGCAACGAATCAGTTCGCGTTCGGTAATCAATCATACCTCGCGGCTCATTATCATATCATCAATATCATAAGTTTTCTACAATATATCAGTTGTATTGTAATGTACATCAGAGTTTTACTAATACAATTAGATTACGCATTTTCAACTAGCCAGGGTGTGCGGACCGTACAGTGAGACTCAATATCTAGATGTCTCAAGGTAACGGTCGCTGTGCAGTGCAAATACGCAAAATTCTACCATTTCTACCAATGCAGAGTTTTGCCATAGAAAAGATAATAATACTACGGTTTTGCGACGTTTGCGCGCCACAGTATCAGTTACAGGTAGACGTCATCGCTCGTGAGGACTCGCGACCAGGCTTGCTTGTCTTGATAAAATAATACCTTATTTTCACACTTTACATTAAACACGAGACAAAATCGAAGTTTAATTTACCCTTTTAATGGTGTTAATACCTAATACCAATAGATACAGTGTTACAACAAAATCGATTTTAATACTTTCCATTAGGGATTGAAATGGCGTGAACAGTGATTTAAGTCAAATATGTCGTGTGATGTATGGTATGGACAGACATAGCAAATTACCGCGTAACTCGTTACGGCACGCTAACAATAACACACTACCTATCATGTAGGTATAATTAGTCCATTAAAAAGTAACATTTGGCATTAACATTTTGTATTTGTTAGAGGATGCAATTTTAATTTTTTAGATGTCATGCCCCCTTGACAGTGGACTTGGTTGGTAGTACTTGGTAGACTTAGTTAGTGTAACGTTAAATCAAAGTATATGCGGTTGCAACCCTTGTCCCGCGGCCGCCATTTGGAAAAAGGGGTGCAGATGGTAATTATGGTTTATCTGGCAAACTATTAGTCGCACTGAAAGTTTGTAAAAAATTTTTGTTGCAAATTAAATTCTCTACTACTTTGGTCCTGAAACTTGTAGTCGTAGAACCAAAGAGTCGTAGACAAATGCACGCTAAGCCAAAAATTGTGTAACATTTCAATGGAATATTTATTATATTGGTTTTATATGTATAAATAATCACTTTAATGATAATGACACGTGTCAACAAAACTTTAAACATTTAGTAAAGTGCATCGATATAAAAGGGAGATGCGGTACTCACTCTTATGCCACGTAAACATAATGGGACTAGAAACAACTACACGAAAACACACCCACACAACTGAATATCTAATATTGGGCTTGATGTGCATGAAGAACGGGAAGGCATTGTTGCTAATTATTTAAAGGGATCTGCGATAATTGCATATGTAATTCTGTACGTGCTACACAACCGGCAGATCGATTGTGACTTGTGACTGATTAAGGTTAAGGTGAACTGAAATTAGGTTCGCAAACCTGATTCATATGGTCCACGTAGAGAAGCGGGGCTCCTTATCTCCTTTTTTAGTTTCGTCATGTCCGTCTGTCTGTCTGTCTGTCTGTCTGTCTGTCCGAGGTTTTGCTAAGAGACGTTAATACTAGAAAGGTGTAATTCTGTGGGGGTATGTATATAAATTACGCCGACAAAGTGCTGAAATAAAATTTTGAAAAAAAATTTTTTTAGGGTAGCTCCCCTATATGAGAAGTGGGGATGATTTTTTTTTTCATCGTCTGCCCCATTTTGTGGGGTATAGTTGAATAGGTCTTCTAAAAAGACTTAAGGGTTGCTAATACCATTTTTCTATTGAATGCTCCATTTACGAAATATTAAACTTTAAAGTGCAAATTTTTGTTCCATTAGGGCAACTCTAAAAGCTAAACTGCTGGCTTGAAAAATCTGGGAAAATTCGTGATAATAGCGTATTTCATGAACTTTAAAGGAAAGATAACTTTATTAGTTTAGCAGTAATAGTCGTTGAACTTGGGTGTTGGATAATTTTGTACCAAAAACAAACCCTAAGAATAAATCCTTTAAAGTGACAAAGACGGAGTAGGTACCTAGTTGCTTGTTTATAGTATATGTATATATATAACGGGTAAAGCCTTGCATTGAATAACAGGCTACTACGGAACCCTAAACTGCACGTGGCCCGACACGCACTTGGCCGGTTTATTTATATATTTAGATGGTAAAGTGTTTTATATAGTAATTAGCGCTTGTAACGGCCAGACATTACTTATTTGTCAATTATGGTGCGAGACGACGCCCGCATAAAAATATCCTCAATAGGAGCACTAGTACAGAAGAACACTGAACAAGAATTTATCTAAGTATAGACTTTTTTAAATGCAACTACTTTAGGCACACTGGAGTAAAATTTGCCGGAAGTGACGCAGCGTCACGGTCCGAAGGCAGCGGAAGCAGCTTCAGGTTATATTTTATATTTATAAACGCCCTCTATTGTAGAACGGGGTAACTACGGAGACGTATTCGCTAAAGTTCAACAGATGGAGTTGTACAGAAAAATAATTAGTGATGTTGGAGAACGGTTGGCTCTGATGCCGTGGTACCGAGTTCAAACCGCCGTGCATCAATGGATTTTTCTATAGAAAAATTTATGTGCGCTTCTCACAGTGGCCCTTCGGTGAAGGAAAACATCGTTAAGAAACCAAAAACCGCGCATGATGGTAGGACACTATTTAGTGTCCGCCTGGCCAGCTACCACCCTCAAGTTAGAAAATCTGTCGCCAAACATCTAATGTGTTCCGGCAGCTATTCTTGAGAGCCAGTTCCCATTCTAGGTCATCTTCGACCGCATCATCACTTACCAACAGGTGAGATAGTGGTCAAACGCTAGCCTATAAGATATTTAAAAAAATCAGTAAACTTAAAAGTTTCACTTTTAACGCGTAGCTTTCTATGCACCCACTTTTTTCTTTTATTAACCGACTTCACAAAAAGGAGGAGGTTCTCAATTCATCGGATTTTTCTTATGTTCACCGATTACTCAAAGAAGCCTGGATCAATTTCGACAATTATATTTTTGATTGGAAGCACATACTTCCCAGGCAGTTCCATTTAAATTTTATGGAGATATGATCTGTATTTTACTTCGAGCATTTACCAATGCAGATAATCTGCAAACATTTTTTTCTGCCGATACTTACGGGGGACGAGGTAAACACGCATTGCACACACACAAATCACTCACTTTAACGGTCCCGCACACTAGCTTGAAACACGCACTCAGTATTAAAAATACAGCGTAGTTACGCACGCTCATATGGCCAATAATGGCTATATGGCCAGCAGAGGGGTACGCTTTGCATTAACATCTCCATTGGTAAATGCTCGAAGGTATTTTATGGAGATGTTATCTCCAGAGATATGCAGATAAATACTAGAGTGACTAGTGCGGCATTTAAAGTTGGTTTTTCTCGTTTTGTGAACGATCATAAATTATACCTTACGTTTGATTTGATGGTAAGCGATGTAGTCGAAGATCATGAACACGCTAGTCTTAGAATGGTCTGACTCTCAAGGGTCTACCGTACGGTGTTCCGGCAGCTAATATGCTCTTATGCCAAAATGCATAAGATTTTCTCCTTGATGGTGTTAAGCTAGGTTTTGGTGGCAAGTCAGGCGGAATCCTTACTAATATTATAAACGCAAAAGTTTGTATGGATGTTTGTTATTCGTTCATGCTAAAACTAATGTTACGTGCGGGGTGGTATAAAAATGCCAATCACTTGGTCGCTGTCCGCGCTTAGATGTTTTCACAGTCGCTTCCAAAGAATGATTGACTGACCGACGCGGTTCGACGCTCGGTTTTATCCCAATATTGCCACAGGAACGATGTCTACGCGGATAAAACCGCGGGGCACAGCTAGTATAGATATAATGCTCCTAGCCTACCACCTGTGTAAAGTCTTATTTATTAGTTATCAAAGAAAGATATCTTACAACTGAAGTTTTTTTTTACATCTTATAGCGTTTGACCCACAGGTTTGACCACTATCTCACCTGTTGGTAAGTGATGATGCGGTCGAAGATGGTAAACACGCTAGGCCTAGCATGGGAACTGGCTCTCGATGATAGCTGCCGGAACACATTACATGTTTGGCGACAGATTTTCTAACTTGAGGGTGATAGCTGGCCAGACGCACACTAGATAGTGTCCTTCCACCATGCAAATGGTTAGAGTTATTAACGATAAACATACAAACAGACAATTCCATTATACATATAGGTAGATATACATATATTTGTAGTCGTGTCTGCATACCGTAAAATAGTTAACTATCGACGCCATTAATATAGACGACATTTTTTTAGTTTTATGTATGGCTTCACACGATACGTGTTATACACCAGTGTATGTTATAGACGTATCTTCAAAATAGTCTGTGCAAAAAGAGAACCGTCGCAGAAATGGAGGGCACGCGTATGGATGGTTCTAATCACGGGTTCTAATTTACTGTTTTTGTTGCGTTGACAACATTGCTCTGTCATTGCCAATACGACTTAAAAAGTTTTGATACCTTGATAGATACAGGTTACTCTTATCATTATAGGGTGGTACTAAGTAGGTGGGATACCTTCGTTCTTTACCTTTGAATTTATATTATTTTATAACCTTAGTTCATCGTAAAGTCACAACGGTTCTGTTTTTGCACAGACTCTATCAATATATCAATAATTTATTTAGTAATAAAAATGCATCAGTAAACAAAAAAAACTTAATCTGTAAACTTACAACTATGCAGCACATTAGTGGAGAATACAGGTTATTCTAATTATGGTGTGTTTGTTCCTGAACATAAAATAACCGTTTTTCAGACACGATTGTAAATATTGTTATCTACCTTATTATGAATATTTCTGTGATTGTAATAAAACTATGAATAATTGTAAACAAACTCTCTCCCTCTCTCTCTCTCTCTCTCTCTCTCTCTCTCTCTCTCTGTCTAACTCATCTCTAAAAAAGTAAGTTAATTGTCAAGTCACATCTAAGACTTAAGGTACTTAAGGACCACCTTGGAGATGAACCCTACCTGTAAACAAAAGAATCGTTCAAATCGGTTCACAATTGGCGGAGTAATCGGGTAACATACATACGAAAAAAACATACAGATGAATTGAGAATCTCTTCCTTTTTGGAAGTCCGTTGTAAAGACCTGGTGCACACCGGCTGAACGAACGACAACCAACGCTATAACAATGTCTATTAGGCGCACGAGGCGCATTAAGAGGGAACGCGGGGTGCACTTTTTCATACAAATGTATTCACCGTTACCTCCCTGGAAAATGCTTCTAGAGCAAAATTTGTTTATACAAAAAATCAAAGTACAGTCTGCTGTAGCTGCGCCCCCCCCCCCCTGTCATTTGCTTTTTTTGACCAACCAATTGCAAAACGAAATATAAACCTTCTAATCTTCTCTTTAAGACTTTTGAAGGGTCATATTTCTATTTGGTTCAATTCAATTGATTGGTCAATTAAAAGAAAATAGGGGCGTAGCTACAGCAGACCTTGATTTTTTGTAGAAACAATTTTTTCTCTAGAAGCATTTTCCAGGGAGTAACAGGGGAATACATTTGTACGGAAAAGTGCACCCCGCGTTCCGTCTTAAGGCCTCTCAAATGGCCTACGATTGTTGTCCCTAGAACATACCGGGACTACGATATTTATGAATTTCAATCACTAATGGACCTTAGTCGTATCGCTCATTGATCGGTTATACGGAACATTCCGATTCATAACCTCTATCCATAATGGAAATACATAACTCGTCAATGCAACTTGTAGTCGTATTGTATTGTCTTCGTGTAGGTACACGTGTTGTTGGTTAGGGTTGGGTCTTTCCTTTTTAAGATAAATCCTGTGACATACTTCGTTAATAAACTCGTCGGTTAGTATCTAAGATGTTTAGTTTTGTTGGATTTTTCGCGAGCCTTTGACGCAATAAACATAAATTTACTTCTTTCAAAATTAAATTACTACGGTTTTGACGCATCAGCTATTAAGTGGTTCGACAGTTACTTAAGTAACCGTCGGCAATATGTCGAACTGAGACAGAATAGTGGTCCCCCTTTAATATCTTCACAAGCCGAAGTAAATAGAGGCGTGCCACAAGGGTCCATACTGGGCCCTATTCTGTTTATATTGTATAGTGCCGACGTTACAAAATACATAAAACATTCCAAATTTCACATTTATGCCGATGATATCCAAATTTATATACATTTTGCACCAGACTTTCTAGACACAGCTATTAAAAATATAACTGAAGATTTAAATGCTATAGTAAGCTGGTCTGTTAATAATTGCCTTTTACTAAATCCCAGTAAGACTAAATTTATGGTTTTTGGAAGTAAACATAAACTCTCTTTGCTACCTCTTGATATTAATATAACTATATTGGGCGAAAAGGTTGAGAGAGTATACGTAGCTCGCAATCTAGGGCTTAAAGTAGACGTACACTTGCGTTTTGAAGAGCATATTGCAGAGTCAATTAAAAACTGTTTTTATAGACTAAAAACGCTCTATAAGCTTAGACCCTTTTTAAGCGAAAACCTTCGCATTGCATTGGTTGAATCACTCATCTTGTCTAAGCTTAATTACGCGGACACTGTGTATGGATCACGATTGCTGTCTCGAACTCAACATTTAGTTCAAAGAGTACAAAACGCCTGTGCAAGATTTTGCTATAATATCCCCGCTAGAGGTCATGTCACACCTTTTCTTAACAACCACTACGCTTTGAAAATGAAATCTCGACGTAAACTCCACCTCGCGTCCCTTCTTTTCGGGATTCTTAATTACGGACAACCGTCATACTTATGCGACAGGCTCATCTGGAGATCTCAGAGAAGGTCGTGTCCCATAAGACAGGTCTCACAGCAACTCTCCACACCGCATCATCACTCAGCCAGTTTTAGGGGCTCTTTCCGCTACTCCGCTACCAGGTGCTGGAATAACATCCCTCCTCCGATAAGGAGTACTAAAACTTTAAGTTCTTTCAAGTTTAAGTTAAAGCAGTACCTGATAGTTGAGCAGCGGAAAAATGCTGATGTAAATAAAGACATGTCGATCATATAAGACATATACAATATATTCTCGCTCATCTTAATAATTTTATTTATTTAGTTCTGCCTTCCAAATGACCCAGCTATTCCTTTCTAAATTAAAAGCCTCCAAATGTTGTTCCTTTCCTAATTAACCTAAAATACATATTTATAAGTTTTATTATATTTTTTCGCTCCGACATATAAATTTTTTATACATATATTTAGTATCTAATATCTATATTTAATATTATTATTAAATATATTTATATTTAATATCTATCTAAGTGTACCTATTTTATCTATGTATCAATTTATCATTTATTTTTATTTTTTTATTTACAAATATTTTCGCATTTTTTTTCATCACCCGCAGGCTTGTCTGAAAATCAGCGTCCAGGTGTAAATCTAGACATAATGTGCTGAGACAAGCCTTTTTGACACCTCACATTGTTTCTTGTTTTTTCTTGTTTCATTGTTTTAGTAAGTATTTTAATGTGTTATGTCAAATAAATGATTTTTCTTTCTTTCTTTCTTTCTTTCTTAACAAAATTATTATCTTGCCCATAAGTAATTAATGGCAATCTTCATAGGGACTGCACATAATGCTTTTTTAGATCATAATAATATAATATATTATTAATCTATACATATAAAAGAAAGTCGTGTTAGTTACTACACTAATAACTCAAGAACGGCTGGACCAATTTTTATGATTTTTGTATTTATGGAACTGCCAATCATTTGATGTTCAATTGTTTATCACGCCGTATTTTTTTTTGTATAATTATGGTTCCACACGATTAGTGTATTTAGCCAGTGACAAGTATAAAAAATCTTCCCATGTGTGGATAGCATTACAAAATTCGGATTAACGCGTATTTTTTTTTGGTATAATTATGGCTTTGGCCACACGATTAGTGTATTTAGCCCGTGTCAAGTAGTAAGTCAAGTAAAAATTCTTCAAGTTATTGTGAATTGACAGTAATGATCATTGTTTGACATATTTATTGATTGTCAAATATGCGTGCGTTCAGAAATGTATGCTTACAAGCAACTTAAAACAGTTTATATTTCCAAAAACCATTTTTACCAATTTTTATTCTATATCGGCATTGCCATAATACATTAATAAACTTAATATCTCTTTTGTATTCATTTATTACGTTCATAAAAGCCTAAAACAAGTTCATCTAAAAGGTAACACGACATTCATTGTCTGTTAGGTGGTACGAAGTTCGCCGGGTCAGCTAGTAATATATAAATAAACGTTTGTAACTCTCTCATTTTGTCTACATTTGTTACCTAATCACGCTTAAATCCGCGGACAATCCGATATTACTGACATTTCACAAAGAGATAAGTACGTTAGATAGATAGATAGATAGATAGATAATCTCTTTATTGTATACCAGAAAGAACCTTAATATCTAGACATAACAACCTAATTAGGTGATACAATCGGCGGTCTTATCGCATAGAGCGATCTCTTCCAGACAACCAAGTGTGGAGTAGTAACAAAAAACAAAGGGAGTTTGGCGATGGCGATTATTTATGTTAACTGGAAACTGCAATAAAATATTTATTTATTATTACAAGTAAAATACTAAATATACATATATGGACATACATACAAATAAATATAAATTATATAAAATATATATACATATATTACATAAACATACTCATATATTTTTATAATTTATTGAATACATAAGTACTTTATAAATATAAATAAATACATACACATAGCTGAATACATTCAAGTCTATAACAAAGTGTGATCAGTAGAATTAGCATGTTTGGGACAAATAGTGTTTTTTAACTAAAGATTTAAATTGCAAGAGAGATTTAGCACGTCTAATATCTACAGGTAGCTCATTCCATAACCGGGCAGCATGCACTGTAAAGGATTTGTCGTAGAACCGTAGAGGAATAAGTAACTGAAGGTTTTCTGAGGATCGAAGAGGTAAGGGATTAGAGAGATGTAGGAACTGAAAGCGCTCTTTAAGGTAGAGAGGAGTAGATGGGATAAAAAAGACAGAATATAAAAGGGAAAGGATATGATCATTTCTACGAAGACGAATGGGTACCCATTGTAACTTTTTGCGGTATTCAGAAATGTGGTCAAACTTGCGTAATCCGAACACAAACCGAATACACAAGTTTTGGAGACGCTCAAGCTTATCGAGCTGTTCCTCAGTCACATCCAGATAGCAGGTGTCGGCATAATCAAGAATGGGGAGTAGGATAGAGTTTGCAAGTTTTGGTTGAAATTGGGAGGAGGTTACGTAACCTACGAAGAGAGCCTGCAGAAGCGAAAAGTTTTCGACTGACTTCCGCTAATTGAGGCACCCAGGAAAGTTTCCTATCCAAAAGTACCCCAAGATTTTTGACAGATTCACTTATTGGAATGTGAGTACCATCGAATATAAATTGCGGAAGGCGGAACCAGTCGATTTTTGAGACTATTCGAGAACTGCCAATTACAATAATTTGCGTCTTTAATGGGTTGACGTTGATTCCGTAACATTTGCTCTACTCAAGAATGTGCTGCAAGTCTGTGTTGGTGTGCACAATAGATTCATTTAGTTCGGTGAGTGGTGATTGTCTATAAATTTGTAAATCATCGGCATAGAGGTGGTAGGAAGAAGAAAGATGACATGAAATAGAATTTATGAAAATAGCAAAAAGAAGAGGAGATAGAACGCCGCCCTAAGGTACGCCTGCAGACGTAGTACACCATGTAGAAAAGGAATCATCAACACGGATACGCTGCCGACGACCGAACAAGTAACTACGAAACCAGGAAATTAATACAGGAGATATGTTAAGAGAGCGAAGGATACCTAGGAGAAGGTCAAAATCGACGTTGTTAAATGCGTTACTGAAATCTAGCAGTGATAACACAGTCACAAGACCATTATCCATTCCATGTCTGATATCATCGGTAATGTTGACCAGAGCATACACTGTACTGTGACCGGGACGAAAACCTGATTGAAAGGGATTAAGGAGGTTGTTAGTGTTAAGGAAAAGAGAGAGCTGCTGATGGACCAGACGCTCGAGGACTTTGGAAACTTTACTTTATTGCATGAGGATGTACATAAGCTACTTTTTCATCACACAAATGTTGATTGACAGGGCTTTACAGTGATAAAATTCTCGGTGTACACGAACGAAGTCGCGGGTATCACCTAGTCAGCTATCAGCTAGTAAATTGTTAAACACAATCCAAAATGTCATCGTACCGACAGGCCTTGAACCCGCAACCTCCGGAATAACATGTTCCGGTGCTTTTTTTTTTTTTTTTTTTTTTTTTTTTTTTGATCGCCAACATAATAATCATCGTTATAAACCTTTTAAAATAAAAATATTAGTACTCTTATGCTAAATGTTATTATAATTACAGGCGAAGACTGCATGCACATAAAATTATAGACGAGTAACATTTTAGAATGAAGTTAAAATGTAAAATTTATAATTTTTTTAAAATTTAAAATGTAATTTTGTGTAAAAAGAAAAAAAAATTGCTACAATTAATTTTAAAATTTTACAATTTTAAAAAGAAAGAATCTCAGTAAATAAATTTAAACACTACAGTCAATTATCGTTATATAAAAAAAAAAAGTATACATACAATTTAAAATTTAAAATAAATTACGTTTTTAAAGAATATCACAGAGACTTGATTGCAACTTTAAAATTATTGATGTTATCATAGAATAGATCGACAGACTCATGCTTCGATATAAGTTGGAACTGACGAATCATTCTGTTGAGAGGTGCGTTGTGACCGAGATTAGAATTGCTACCTGATGTTTTGATGATGTTAAATCTTGACACTCTAGGCAATGTAAATGGTATAGCAAAATCAAGTGACAATAACAATTCTGGGGTGTCGTGCAAACTATTAGCAAGCTTATACAGAAATAATAAATCAAGCATACGTCTTCGATCAGCTAGGGAAATCATCTTAAAGTACTTTAACCGGTCGTCGTAATTTCTAATAGTTTTAGCTATATTACACGAATAAGCAAGGTGCCACAAGAAACGCTTCTGAACGCTTTCAATGCGTTTAGAATATACATCATAAAACGGATTCCATGCTACACTACAATATTCTAAACCGCTACGAACTAATGAGTTATACAAAATAATTTTTGTACGTGGACACTTAAAATCTTTACAATTGCGCAGAACGAAACCCAGACATTTAAACGCCTTCGCGCAAATACTCTCGATATGTATATGCATTCTTAGTTTGTGATCGAGGGTGACTCCCAGGTCTCTGATGTTGTCTACCTCAGTAAGTACATCGTTATTAATGTGGTACAAGTGCTGAGAACGCATTATTTTCCTTGAAAAGGTTATTGAAAAGCACTTGGAGGCGTTAAGGTCCATATCGTTCTCACGGCACCACACAACCAAGCGATTGAGGTCTTCTTGCAATAATGAAGAGTCCAAGGCAGAATCGACTACTTTAAAAAGCTTCAAATCGTCTGCAAACAAGTAATATTTGCTATGGTGAAAACAAGTGCCGATATCATTAATAAAAATATTAAAAAATAATGGTCCCAAATGAGATCCCTGCGGCACGCCCGAAAGCGCCGGAAAAGGATCAGATGAGTAGCCTCCCGCTACAACTACTGACTCCCTTTGTGACAAGTAGGACTTACACCAGCCAAGAAATGGTTCAGCCACGCCACAAGTGTTGAGCTTTTGTACAAGAATCTGATGATTAACTCGGTCAAAAGCCTTACAAAAATCAGTGTAAATGGCATCAATGGAAGAGCGTTGATCCAGTGATTTAGCAAGGTTGTTGATGAATGATACCAAGTTTGTGGCTGTTGACCTACATTTCGTGAAACCATGTTGCATAGGGTCGATTAGTTGTTTGACATGCCATAATAGAATTGGGTAAACAAGTTGCTCAAAAATCTTAGCAAATACGGGAAGGATAGATATTGGCCGGTAGTTTTTTACTAGATTTTTGGTACCACCTTTATGAAGAGGAACTACTAAGGCTGTCTTCCAGGCAGAAGGGAATGTACCAGTGTTCAGAGACTTATTAAATATTAGCTGTAATGGTTTAACTAGCGCAGGAGTACTTCGTGCCACAAATACTGCGGGAAGTCCATCGAATCCCGCTCCTTTATGAATATCGAGTCTTTTTAAAACTTTTAACACCTGATCGTCTCTGAACTTTATGGATGTTAAGTAATTGTTTGTTAATTTTGACACACCATTATTCATATTATCAATTGTTCTAGCATTGCTATAAGCTGCAGAAAAGTTTTCTGCAAATAAATTGCATATATCTCTTCCATTAGAAGCCGTTCGAGTATTGAGTGACATCTGCCCGGGATAGTGGCTCTGATGCTTTTTTTTACCTTTTATAAACGACCAGAATAATTTAGGGTTACATCGTAAACTTTCTTCGAGACGAGTGATATAGTTTTTATAGCAGGTATTTAAAAGATGTTCAGAACGTACTTTAGCCAGCTCATATGATAACTGATCTAGAGGATTTTTGTTGAACTTGCGTAGCTTCATTCTATACTTGAGTTTCTCTTTTAGACGGTTGATTAAATCGCGAGAAAACCATATCGGGTATTTTTTTGATCGAGGTGAAGATTTAGGTACAAATTTTTCAATTGATTTGTGTACGTGATAATAAAATATTGAGATCATGTCGTTCACAGTGTCGCAGTTATCAAACTCGTCCTCCCAACTAATTTCATTCAGATATGAAATAATTTTACTGTAATCGGCCTTGAAAAAGCAGTAATTAAAATGAGTATTTGGTACCATTCCCTCGTCACTGCCGAGTAACAGAGAGAAATCAATGGGAGGATGTAGCGAGTCAACTGTTGAAAGGGGGCTTTGTGTGCTTTTAAGCTTACTTATTTTATTGTTGCATAGAATCAGATCTAAAATTTTGCCTTTATTGTTAATTATATCGTTGTACTGCCTCAGATCGTTTAGGTTAGCAAAATCGATAAACATACTGGCAAATAAACTTTTATTGCTACATACATTGGCAACACCAACCGAGTCCACGACGTCGGGAGAATTCCATTCGATTGAGCCCATGTTGAAATCTCCAAGAAACATAATGTTAGAAATATTGTTCTGCTCCAAAACTTGGTTCGAATTGCAAAGAAACTCCTCCAAGATATGCCGTTGAATGGGTGGTGGGAGATATACCGCACATATGTGCAAAGAGTCAACCTTGCCTTGCTTATTGCGACATTCAATTTGAACCCACAAGTCTTCACATTGAGACTCAAAACTCTGTATGCGCATGGAATTAAACTTTTTAGATACTGCAACAAGTACACCACCTCCATTTTTTTTGCTATGGAATCCGCTTGTTTCCCTATCACGTCGATATACGACGTAACGGTTGTCAAAAAGTTCCAGATCGAAAACGCTGCTATTCAACCAGCTTTCGCTTAAGGTGATTACATCGTAATTGTTACATACTACATTATTAAAGAAGTCAATAGTTTTGGTTCTTAAGCCTCTAACGTTTTGATAGTAAACATGTATCATAAAAATACAAAAAAAATACAATAAAAAAATATTAATCGAATAATGTCGGAAGAAATTTTACAAATTAATATTAAATGATAGTTCAAGTCAAATTATTAAAATTTCGATAAAAATTGTAAGTAAATGCTTTAAACTGATTTTCCAATAAATACTAACGATTTAATTAAAAAAGAAAAATATGAAAATTAAAAACGTTCTATGAAAGATTGTCTAAAGAGCAACTTTCCTTCACAATGATGTAATTCGAATTTTCAGACTTTCTCAAGAATACTTTGCCGTCACGCACCCAGACAAATCTATAATTGAGCTCCTTAGCCTTCCTGCGGGCGGCAGCGTGTAACGCCTTGGTCTCGGGAGTAAGGTGCTCACTCACGAACACGGCGGTCTTCTTTGTGCCACCGTAGCCCAGGTGGCTGGTGTTCAGCTTGTCACCAGGGTTGTTCTTATTGAACCTGATGACGCCGGCTAAGAACGTGTCGCGCAGCCGGCGGCTGCTGAACTTCACCAGGATGGAGCGAGGGCGGGGGCTCGATGCGTTCAGCTTGGCGATGCGGCTACAGTATTGGAGGTCAGTTTCCGCGATCGGGCACTTAATAGTCTTGCCGAGTTGCTGCACTGTGCTATAAATGTTCTCGTTGCTGTGCTCGGGGACGCACTGCAGCTCTATGTTATTAGTGCGGGACTGCTGTTCCACTTGATGAAGCCGCTGCTTCAGGTCGCGGGTGGTGCTATGAAGATCTTCGTTTTCTGATTGCAGTTGCGCAATCAATAACTTCTGTGACTCACTTTCCTTTGCTACAGTTTCGTATTTCAAATCAGAAAATGTCAATGACTCTTCGAATTTATCCAATTTGGAATGGATCTTCTCGAGGTCAATATTGAGCTTTCGATCTAATTCCTCCCTTATTATTTCTCTAATAATGTCCGCCGACAAGCAGCCGCAGTTGCCAGAACTGCGAGGTTTGGTGCGAAGTGTGACGTTGTCGTACTGGGGCTGAGTTACACTGTCCGTCAGCCTGCTACAGCTAGCCGGGATGGCGGCACTACGAATTGGCGTATTAGTGTTGTCCCCCTGTTTAGGCTCCTTACAGCGGCAGGACGGACAAACCCACGACTCTTTAAATTCCAATCCTTTGCCAATTAATCCACGGTGCGAAGTATCGTTATGACAAAATTAGTGGATTGCATTTGTTAACCCAATTATGCATTGATGTAACACTTCAAAGAAACATAATATTTTATCAGCTAGTAATTTATATTCACATGAATATATCATCACTTACATAATCCAATGCCTTTCATTTTAGACAATTCTGTAAAAATAATCTATTCCACACTGCAGATATTTAAAAACTCGTGTTCAGCCAAGTGACGTGGTAACCCTATAACGGATATCGATTGTTTTGACCACGTGACGAGGCCAGCTATCATTTTTGATTATAAACTGCTATAGAAAGGTTTGCATAGAGCCACTTTGGATGGTGTCATCGATTGGCATATTGGTGTTGAATGCTATTGACTGTTTGCTAATTTTCAATAGACTTACAATAATTAAGATAGTTTATAAACTAAAACAACCGACTTCCATGCCGCGCGAGTCAGTTTCAGTAGCAAGTTTGAGACGTTAATCATCATATGTCTGTATATACTTATCAGATCTCAATGAAATTACAATGAGACCACCTTGAAAATGTACCCTACCGATAAAAAAAAAATCATTGGAATCGGGTCACAATTGACGAAGTAATCGCGTAACATACATACAAAACCATACAGACGAATTGAGAACCGCCTCCTTTTTGGAACTCGGTTGAAAAGGAGCATGATTATTTTTTTATGGGTAGGGTCCATCTCCCCAATTGTCCCATTTTACGATTCATTGAGATCTGATGAGTATCTCCAGAGATATGGAGATAAACATATCAAACTTGCTACTGAAACAAACTGAATCGCGCGGCATTTTAAGTCGGTTTTTTTATCTTAATTATCAAGGTATCTATCGCACTGGCGAATTACAGGTAACAGTGTATATGTTTCTTGTAGACATGACGAACCTCAAAATAGGGTTAAATGACTGGACTTTTGGTACGTGATGATGGCAGGTTGAGTAGACCAGACTCATCGGGACATCAACCAGAGTATTTGGTAGAACTTTTCTCTTGAATAGGTCAATGATATAGTTACAGGCGGTAATAGGTTAAATCAATATATATTAAGGTGGCAATAGCCCAATGGATAAGGTGTCGGACTGGCGATCGAGAGGTCGTGAGGTCGATCCTCACCCCACCTATTGCACTATTGACGTGAACCCACTCCAGCCACAAGCATATTTAGATTAGTTGGAGGGGTACTAGTAACGTATACTAGTAACGTGCAACCCACATTGCGAGTAAGCTTTTTATAAAATATATATATATATATATATATATATATATATATATATAAAAGTCTTATTTAACACGCTCACTGCATTATGAGGTCTAACAAGCCACATGCGTAACTTGCCGCTGGTGCGGCAGTCATAATCGCGTGCTTTCACTCTGTGCGGGGGGCGACTATTTAAACATTTCTATGAGTACAACAGAGACAAATATATAAAATTGCTTCTCTTACGAAGCCTAGCATAATGGCGTAGACAATATTATATGAGATGGATTAGGTCCCATACGCACTGGATAGAAATTAATCACGTTCAGTGCGAAGTGAGGTCTGAACTGCCTCAAAAATTGTAGGCCTCATAACCGCACGGAGTGAGGCGCGGGCGGCGCGGGCGCCGCGCATTTTAGCGTAGTGACGTGATAAGTTTCGATACGGACGCACGCTGCTAGCCGGTGCGCTCGCATTTTTACGAAATATGCACACACATACTTTTTCTCACGCATCTACACACATACTCAAACACATAGGTACTTACGGACCATACAAGTAAGTACATACACACGCATACATTCTACACATTAACACTTACTTTATAACTAATAATATCGTTTAAAAACTAAAAAACAACCGACTTCAATGCCGCGCTATTCATTTTCAGTACCAATTTTGAGCTGTTTATCTCAATATCTCTGGAGATACTTATCATACCTCGATAAAATTACCATGGTACCACACTTGGGATATCTCCTTTCGAACAAAAAAAGAATAATCGAAATCGGTTCATAAACGACGAAGTTATCCGCGAACAAACATAAAAAAAATATTCATTTTCAGTACCAATTTTGAGATGTTTATCTCAATATCTCTGGAGATACTTATCATACCTCGATAAAATTACCATGGTACCACACTTGGGATATCTCCTTTCGAACAAAAAAAGAATAATCGAAATCGGTTCATAAACGACGAAGTTATCCGCGAACAAACATAAAAAAAAAAATGTACGGTCGAATTGAGAAACCTCCTCCTTTTTTTGAAGTCGGTTAAAAATGGCATTTTTAGACACTTAACGCACGTGTTAATTTCAGGATTTCCTAGTGGCAGATGTGCTGAACATTCGCTTCAAAAAGGTGGTCAACGAAAGCGCTGCATAGGTTGCTACGACCAATTAAGACTAACACTGAATAGCACTCAGGCTGCAAAAAAAACTAAAAAAATTGTAACTTTTTGTGTTCAGTGTGACAAATCCTACTGCTTGCCCTGTTTTAATAAAAAACACTTTAATTAAAAACAAATATTATAATTTTATAGTGACTGCAATTTTGTTTTATTCCCATCCCTAGTCGAGACACAAATTAAACTTTCTTTCAGTGCGAAATGAGGCAGAACAGATGTCATATATATTTTTTTAATTTATTCAATACCGAAATGTCATAACTGCGGGCGAAGCTTAGTTTAAGTTAAACATCTATTTAAGTTTATAATGGTAAAGTTTCAAGCCAATATTGTCTCTTCTGAGCTATATTTAAGGTATTTTTTAGAAACAATATTTTGTGAGACCGAAAAGGTCTCATACGCACTGCAAAGAAGTTCAATCTTGACTCGAAAAGACCTCATACGCACTGGCTGAAAGTCTACGAAAAATAGTTTCGCAGTGAGCGTGTTAAAAGAGCGTTTTGAGTTCTTACATGAGTCCCATTCTTTATCCTTGCGTTCTTCTGATACCCTTATCCTCAAAATACCCTCTCATACCTCCGAGTACTACGGCAAATCTTTCACTGTCAAGCTGCAAGACTCTGGAATGCCCTTCCTTTGGACATACGACGTGCTAAATCACTCACTATATTTAAAAATATGGTAAAGGATCACTATCTTTCTCAATTGTAATATTCAACTTTATAACGTCTACATATATTAATATATTTGTTATGTATGTATAGTATATGTATATATATTGTATATGTATATTTATATATATGTGTGATATATGTTATATATTCTTCAGTATGTATGTATTTGATGTGTTCCGTTCCGTTCCGTTCCGTTCCGTTCCGTTCTGTTCTATTCTACTCTATTATTTCTATTCTATTCTATTCTATTCTATTCTCTATTATTCTATTATATTATTATATATATATATATCACCTACATTGCCACTATCCAGCAATAAACGACGCAATAGAAAGAAGACCTAACATCAAAACAAACTATTATTATAAACTGGAATGATTTGTTTTTTTGTTTGTTTGTTTTTACGATTACGATTTACGATTTAACGATTACGATTTAACTCACAAACTACAGAATCGATTTAAAAAATTCTTTCACTAATGGAAAGGTACATTATTAGCGAGTAACTTGAGATATATTTTGTCTCGGTACTCTCACGGGAACGGAAACTACGCGGGAGAAACCGCGAGGTGCTGCTGGTATATGACATAACTGAAAATAATTATCATGGTCAATGTATCGGCTGTAATTCACATATCTCTAAAGATATCGACGACGATATCTTTAGAAATATGTGAATATTACTATATACTATCGAATGACGGATCATCTCATATCGTTAGGTTCCTATTATGTCTTCGGGAGTAAGGTTAGATAATTGTTTTTTCGAAAATGGTATATCAATATAATGGCATATCATTAATATAACAATCTAGTCTTAAGACTAATAAGTAATTTAAAATTTACCCAAACTGCTAACTAAGATAAGAATGTGTCCATTGGCAATTTTCTTATTGTCTCTATTGAGGCGAAGACATTATTTTATTGTGTTCTTTGAAAACAGTGTTCACTAATTTACAGTCTCTTCACTACACTTAAGGTACGGACACACCGCAGCGTCCTGCGTGCGCGATCTAGGCGGCGATCAGATAGCGCAGTAGTATTTGTAACGACTGGTTCACACCAAACGCGATCAGAAAACAATTGAAAAGTAGTGAGACCTTAACTCAAAAGGTTTTATCCTTTTTAGTCTTCTCACTTTGTCCGATCACTTATTGGAAAATCTTTGTTTAGGCCGTAACTACGTTACAGTTCGTTAATAAGGAGCGGTTCCATGAACGCACTGATGGGCTGTTTTTGTAGTTCCCTCAGTTTCCCTGGTTTAAATGAAAAAGTCCTTGTAGTGCCCTGATGTATAAGAAAAATGAAATTAGCTTACCAATCCAGGAGGTCCAGAAAGAGTATGCGTCTTCCCACTCCCTGTTTGTCCGTAGCAAAAAGCGGTGCATGAAAACCCTTCCACTGCCATTTCCAGTAGCCTCTTGATACCTGAATACTCCAGGATATCCGCCTGTGAATAGAAGCAAACTATAATTTGAGATCGCTTAGAAAACTAAAAGAACCGACTTCAAACGTCGAGCTAGTCATTTTCAGTGCTAAAATTGAGATGTTTATCTTCATATATCTGTAAATACTAAATATATCTCAATGAAATTTAAATGGGACCACCTGTGAAGTTTACCCTTTTGAATAAAAAAATAATTTTCCAAATCGGTTCAGGTATCTTCGAGTAATCAGTAAACATACATTAAAAAAAACATTCCGACGAATTGAGAACCTCATCCTTTTTTGGGAAGTCGGTTAATAGAGAGATTTTTTTAAATATCTGATAGGGTAGCGTTTGAACACTATCTCATCTAGTGGTAAGCGATGTGTCGAAGGAGACCTGGAATTGTCTGACTCTCAAGGGCTGTGTGCTGCCGGAACACACAATGGCGGCAGATTTTTCCTTGGTGGTGGTAGGCTACATTTTGGTAGCAAGTCAGGTGGAACTTCGATATAATGCTCCTACCACCAGTGGTGGTGGAGTGAACAGCCATGAATGTACATACATAGAAAAATCCATTAGTGCATAGCTTATATTTGAACATCCGACCTCCCGGCTCGAAGGCAACCTATTTAAAGTTGCTAGTCTTATCCTTTTTTTTTTCTTATAGGCTAGCGTTTGGCCACTATCTCACTTATTGGTAAATAATGATGCGGTCGAAGATGGTAAGCACGCTAGGCCTAGAATGAGAACTGGTTCTCAAGGATAACTGCCGTAACACTTTAGATGTTTGGCGACAGATTTTCTAAGTTGAGGGTGGTAGCTGGCCAGGCGGACACTAGCTAGCGTCCTACCAACATGCGGGGGTTGTTGGTTTCTTAACGATGTTTTTCCTTCACCGGAGGGCCACTGTGAGAAGCGCACATAAATTTTTCGTTAGAAAAATCCATTGGTGCACAGCGGGGTTTGAACTCGGTACCTCTGGCATCAAAGCCAACTCAACTCAACAACCAACTCACTTTTCCTTTTATCATTAGTTTATTTTTTATCATTATTCAACAGAACATTGGGGACAGTAACATTAAACGAAGTTACTAGATCATTACCTTCCTACCCTCATCCCACTTAAGTGAGGTCGGTGCAACATGTCATTCTCTTCCATTTTAGGTCTACCCGCACTCATTTCCGCATCCACTCCTAATACATCCATATCTTCCACCACACAGTCCATCCACACTTTCTTCGGTCTTCGTCTTTCTCGATAGCCGTCCACGTTCATGTCTATTGCCTTTCTAGTCGCGTAGACTTTAATTTGTCCATACCAGGCTAGCCTATTGCTTCTTAACTTTTCTGTCACTAGTGCCACTTTCAGGCATCCCACGAATTATCACAAAGTTACTAAATATAACCAAAAAACGCAGATCTAATAACCAGTAACATTAGTTGGTCCTGAAAGATAGTGTACCAACCTGCGTGGCAGCAGGTTCAAAGACGACGTTGTAAGAGAACACCTTAGGTTTCTGACTGGCGGTGGTGTTCTGACAGACCACTTGTCCCTTCCCTGGAAACTCCAGCATGAGACGCTCGCCCCGGGACCTCTCCTTCTCACATAATGGACGGACCCTGACAAAATAGGATAATATACTATATTTGGCAAGATTAGGTTTGTTATATAATTGTGAAATGTTATGTATATATTTAAAATTTTAAGATTTTTGATGACGAGTAAGTGCATCTGTTTCAAACATCGCGGAAAATATAGTTTTCAACACATTTGCTCAAAAAATGCATTAACGAAGCCTGTTTACATTGTTCGAGAGGTGAAAATTACGCACTATACAGCGGAGCGTGCGGTAAAATAGGTACCTATCACCTATGTATCTACTTTACCGCACGCACCGTTTTATGAACGTTTTATATCATTGACACTTATTTTAATTCCAACAAGAACTTTCAAATTAAGAAAATAAAAAAGTGAATGTTAGAATCTCCTTAGAAGCGCTTTTGCTTATTACGTCTTTAATACTAAAGAGTAAATGAGACGAAACATGTAGTAACTTTTACTACACGTGGCGCCATTTTCAAATTCACGCTATAAGTATTCATTATTAGAAACGTCACAGATAATTTCGATATACCGACGGATATACCCAAGTAGCATATCAAAGCAGTAGGGATAACGGCGGACTTACAGCATTTATATTTATTTTATTACTAATTGTACCTACTGTTTTCTCGCAAATGTGTTGAAAAGTGTAAATAAAAGTGTCGTGAAAATGACACACGTGCGGAATTGTTAATTACAAACTCGTGACTATGGCACAGAATAAATAATAGCCCTCGACTTTATCTCGGGCTTACATTTTTTTAGGGTTCCGTAGCCGAATGGCAAAAAACGGAACCCTTATAGATTCGTCATGTCTGTCTGTCCGTCCGTATGTCACAGCCATTTTATTCCTAGGATTACAGAATTGAAACTTGGTAGGTAGATGTATTCTGTAAACCGCTTTTCGATTTTTATACAAAAATAAAAAATATAAAAGTTTAAGGGGGGGCAACCCATACTTGGAAATGAAACAAAAAAAATGTTTTTTCTTCAAACCTATACGTATGGGGGGTGTCTATGGATAGGTCTTCAAAGATGACATTGAGGTTCCTAAAATCATTTTTTCTCAAAGTCAATCATTTGATAGATAGGCGCGTCTAAAGTGGTAAAATGTGTGTCCCTCCCATACTTTAAAAGTTAGGGGGGGGCCTAACTTTTAAAGTATGGGAGTGAAAAATCTAAAAAAAATATATGCTGTAGATCTCAATAAAAACTAACAAAGAAAATTGGTTTGAACGAGATAAAGTCAGCAGTTTTAGAGATATGGCGACCGCAAAGATAACTTTGTTTTTCATACAAACACTATGAAAAACAAAGTTAATTTTGTAGTTGCGAAAAATCATAGTTATGGAATACTTAACTGTGTTACGGAACCCTACGAGTGCGAGTCCGACTTGCACTTGGCCAGTTTATTTAATACTAGATAAGCAAGCGACCACTATATCTCCTGATGTTAAGTGAAGATGTGATCGACGATGTAATTACATTCGTCTACTCGTGTGTGAAAACCATTAACTTACTGCTAGTATTTTAAAATTATAACTATTGCGCGATGCAACATCTCATCTAATACATTCTAGCCAATATTTACACAATGCTCTTATATTAAGTACCTAAAAACATTGAGGTTAGGTATTGTACGTCAATGGTTTTATATGACAAAACTTGAATATTTTATAAACACATAGCTGTTTCCTACCCTTTCAAAGTTGAATACATTACAGTGTTGTTATAACTAAACGCCTACAACATTTTTACACAAAGTATTTCTGGTTATCGCATTTCGTCATAGGTCACTTCGAAGGAGTATTCAAATATTTGAATGAATGAATAGAATGAAATGAATATTGAAGCTTTGAAAAGGTTTGCTTTGTTAAGAATATTAAATTACTATGGAACCTAGAGGGAGGGCGACGAACACTTCACGAATTTTATAAATGTTGCTCTCACGTATTAGTATTATTGTCTGTTCTGTGTTCACGTGACTGCATCATCATTTAGCATTAGATGATACAGATTAGTGCTTGTCTGTCTGCAGTAAAAAGAGAAAGTCGCAATACACGTCATTTTCAACCGACTTTCAAAAAGGAGGAGGTTCTCAATTCGACTGTATGTTTTTGTATGTATGTTACGCGATCACTCCGTCAATTGTAAACCGATTTTGAATCGGTTCACAATGATGATTATTTTTTTAATCGGTAGGGTAGGTACATTTCTGAGGTGGTCCTTATTGTAATTTCATTGAAATCTGATAAGTATTTCCAGAGATATGACGATAAATGTCTCAAACTTGCAACTGAAACTGATTCGCGGGGCATGGAAATCTTATAATAAAAACTCACGTTCATTTTGCGTTTAGCGCTGAACGCGTCGGGTAGCGCCTCGCACTCAAGATCCTGAAGAAGGCCTCCGGATGAGGCCGAAACATATGTCGATCGCTATATCGACATCGCGTAAGTCACGTTAAATTCCCGTCTTAAATCTATAAGCATGGAAATCTGTTGTTTGAATTTTTAACTATCTTAATTATTTTACCATCTGGGGCATCTGGTAATGAGCAAGACCCAATAATATCTGAATTTTACCTCCATAAACCGGTTAAACTATCTCAAACGTAGTCTCAAACTGTTAATAATTTTCCTTTCGACCAAGCCCCGACCAATTCACATAACATGTGGGTAGTTAGTTTTTTGTGTCGTCATCGCCATCGATTGCTTGTTATCGAATGTGTCAACAACCCCACAGTTTTGGTGGTGATTAAAATCCTACAGGTAATTGTTATTCCTTGGCGATGGTTGCTTCGTAATTATAGTTGTGAAACTACAACTGATTGATACACTCAGAAAAATTTTCTACTGATATCTATTTTCGTGAACAGTTGTGATAATGTATCGTTTTATAATTTGTGGCTTTTGAATTGTATGATTTGTATGTATGTATGTATGTATGTTTGTTTGTATATAAAGGAATCTTTCACCTTATTGCTGTTGATATCTCTTTCCCTACGATGTAGATAAAACTTATTTTTGCAATGTTTTTTAATATCATATAGGCTAGCGTCATAGAAATGATAATATTACTAGCGTTTGAGCACTATCTCACCTGTTGGTAAGCGATGATGCGGTCGAGGTTGAAAATTAAACGTTTTTCACTGTAAATGTAACGGAGTCAGTGTGTGATCTTACCTGACGACGACATTGATGTTATCCTCATCCGAGTTGAGGGTGGTGCTGGAACCCCGGGTGCTCCGGTCCAGACTGGCTGCTCTACTGCTGCCACTGTCAATATATATTAAGTTAAATTATGATAGCTGGTCAGTTTCGAATACATTAAAGAAATAATACCTGAATTCAAAATTTAATACTGATACCCCGACTGATCTATGTATAATCTGTTCATTGAGACCAAACACGACAACGTAGCATCTCTACTTAGTTTGTGATGACATCTATGTACGTTGGTGAGGAGACGAGTATTCTGCAGATTCCGAGAGATGTCCCAGCACCAGGTCAATGCTACCATGTTCTTACAATATCGTTGAAGAGGATACCGAATTTCACGTCAAACTTATAATACCCCTTGTTTTTGCGTCGGGGGTTAAAATAGAATTATGAAAGATATTACGAAGGATAAAGGATGATTTTTTTATAGTTGTTATAGTGGTAGGACTTCTGCTAGTCCGCCTGGGGCGGTACCACCACTTTGCCAATTTATTTTCAGCCGTGAAATAGGAATATTTTTCGGTTGGTTCTGGCAGCCCCGAATGTTGCGTGCCGCTGTGTCTGTAATAGGTAGACGTCATCGCCTACCATAAGGCAAGCGTTATGTTTGTCCTGTTACCTTATAACATAAAAAAAGAGTGTGTGTACTTATTTACACGCGTTAGAAGTTTATACTTCTGTGGCGTATGGAAAAAAAATAACTAAAATGCAGTAGTGATTAACGATAAATATTAAAATTAATCAAAAAGATTTTCTATACTAATATTATAAAGAGAGAACATTTGTATTGTTGTATTTTTATATTTTTGTATTTTTGTATTTTTGTATGTTTGTAATGATTTGGCTCAAAAACTACTGGACCGATTTAAAAAATACTTTCACTAATATATAGAATGGACTTTCGGAATGAAAATAGGCTATATATGATCCCGTTTAAATCAAAGGTACATTTGTGGAGACCTAATTTGCAACCTAAGTCGACTGAAAAACGGTCGAAAAAACACGTTTCTTACGAACGCTGCTCAATTGAAAATAGATGGAAGAATATTTTCTATGCAAGAGTTATACAACTTAATAAGACCTACAAAAAAGTCCGCGACAGCATATGTCTATCTCTTAAGGTTGACTCACAGTAACCATTTTAATCTTAAAATTTTTGTTAAAAAATATTACATAACTTCCAAGGCTATTTTCAAGTATATAGTATTAATCCTTATCCAAATAATTACGTTAATTAGCTTGGCCACATATTATAGATTAAAATTGTTCTTTACAGTATATAATTCAAATGAAAACTCTAGAAGATATCACGGATTTCACATACACGCATCGCAAAATTAATAAAATATCTGCAGTGAAACCACAGATTAGGTCATAGCTACTTCGAAAATATTATTATAAGCTTAGCGATGCTGTAGATCCCCACCGATCACGATCAATTTGAAGTCAATATAGTATAATAATATATTTTTTCTGTATAAAATTCTATTGTATAATATAGTTATGATCTATATATAAACCACCCCGACTGATCTATGTATAATCTTTTCAATCAAAGCATTCCAATGACTCTAAACACGACATTTAAAATCTGAGCTGTAAGTTGGTGTGGATTTGAGTATTCTGTAGAGTCCAGGAGATGTCCCAGCATCAGGTCAATGCTTCCATATTCTTACAATATCGTTGAAGAAGAAGATTTTCGAATTGATCAGGCCTATGAAAGTTGATTTCATAGCGCAATTAACTAGAAAAGAGCTCATAGTTTTATAACGATTGAACGAATTTTCATGAATCAAAGCTAAGAACACTCTCGATGAAGAGAAACTTAAACAAAAAAAAAAAACACTAATAAAATCAAAATCGCTTCATCCGGTTGGGTGCTAAGATGCTACAGACAGACACAGATACACACGTTAAACGTATAATACCCCTTCTTTGATCCCATGATTTGATTGATTTTGATTCCATGGTCCCACTACCTCTGTACGAAAACCCATGATTCATGAATGCACATAAAACTTTCATTGGTAGGTATATAGCTAGGATTAGAACCAAAAACCGTCGGGTCAGAATCAGGGTAACTATCCTTTACGCCAAAGGGCCGTCCAATATCACTACGTAAGTATTATAAAACAAAGTCCATCACTGCGTCTGTCTGTCTGTTCGCAATAATCTCAATAGCTACTGAACGGATTATCATGCGGTTTTCACCAATAGCCAGAGTGTTTATGAGGAAGGTTTAGGTGCATAATTCGTTAAGGTTTGGTGTAAATTGGTTGAAATATGACGATGATTGTTAAATATGTTAATATTTTATATTTGATGCAACAAACGGATGCAAATTTTGTAGGCATATATGTTCTACCCGTGCGAAGCCGGGGCGGGCTGCTAGTATTTAAATAAAAAAGGTTTTATTAACGTAAAAATATGACGTTAAATATGACATATACAACTTGAACATAGTCATACCACCTAGATCTAACTTCACAGTGTAGAATTTAGGTGACGGTGTGCGCGCGCATCGTACCACCTAGAACTAACTTCACGATGTTACATTTAGGTGTCGGTGTGTCGCGCACACCGACACCTAAATTTAACATCGTAAAAATTAACTCTCATCATTTTTTTCTATCGCGCCAAAAGAAGTATAACTTCAAAAATACATATTTCCAACAGACGTGATAGATGGTTAGGTATTACTTCCCAAGATAATATCTCTACATAATATAAAACAAATTGGCTTCCCGCCATCTGTCCCTCCGTACGATTAGATCTTTTAGACTACGCAACGAATTTTAATAAGTACGATTTTATCAATAGCTAGTGATTCAAGAGTGAGGTTTAGTTTAATATTGTTTAGTTTGATATTGTTTTGCATTCGGAGCTTCATCAAAAATGCTGTCTTATTCTTTTGAAATAATTATATAACACAATCATGTATGATTGAATGGTTACTCCACACTAACACCACATTAGAAATACATTGCACCCGTGCAAAGCCGGGGCGCGTCTTTATATAGTAATTCGTTTAGTTGAGACCCCATATTTAGGTAGGTATTATGAACATCAGACGATAGTCTTCAGAGCAACGGTGAAGTTCATCATGAGCTCACCAGTTACCAGAGTTTGTGACGTAGGTATCTTTTATACTTTTAGCCGCAGCACTACTGCCGCTATCAAAACATTTTTTAATGGCCCAGTAGCGCAGTGGTGAATGGTCGGCTTTGACGCCAGAGGTAGCGAGTTCAATCCCCACCGTACAAATATTTATGTGCCGCATTTCTGTGCCCTCCGGTAAAGGGAGAACCTCGTTAAGAAACCTCCAACCAGCTGTTAAGCTGTTTAGCTGTAAGAAACTATCTAGTATCCGCCTGTCCAGCTACCACCCTCATGTTGCAAAATCTGTGGCCAAACATCTAGTAAGTATATTCCGGCAACTGTCCTTGAGAGCCAGAGTTCCCACTCTACGCTTCTCTCCCACGCTTGCTACTATCTTCGACCGCATCATCACATTCCAACAAGTGAGATAGTGGTCAAACGTATACTTAAAAACAAATGATGTATCAGTAACACTACACAAACAATATAGTCTACTGAAGTAGGTATTCTGAAGGTATAATTTAATGTCAAAACACTATTTGATCGAAAGAAACATAATAAAATATTATGTACAAAGTGTCAAGGAGCAATCGATTTGAACTATTTCACAGTGAAGCCACTGAAATATGCAGTTACCGTTGCTTTGAAGTTTTAACTACTTAACGAGGCGAGCGCTTTCTTTGACCACTGAAGAGATATTAGTCTTATGGACTTTGACATCTTTTGTGAACTTTATAAACTCGAGGGCAAAGAAATTGTATTTTATTTGGAATTTTTCCAAACTACCTACAAGTTTTACGCCTAAACATCTTTGACGGCAGGTTTTTGTGAAAATATACCGATCTATGGAATATTTGTCGATATTACGTCAAGTTGAAAAGTCTTTATTGCCTTTTTTTCCTTTGGAATTAAAGCAGTTTATAGATCAATCTAAAATAATTAAAAGGAAACATTAGATTTGTCAGATTAACCATAATATTTGATATTTGCGTTCATTTCGAAAGCCATATTTTAAGTCTCCGGAACGAACATAGTATTTTTTTTATAAAACGCCTAGTTTCTTGTCAATGTAAGTAGTATCACTTGATATCTGATCTTTTATATAGAGAATGGTCTATAGTATCACTATAGACCATTCTCTATATAAAAGATCTTGAAGATAAATAAATAGAAGAATAAGTACGAGTACCTATAGATTTTCAATAGCTAGTCGCTAGACCGTTACGAAGTCTTAAATTAAATCTTACTCGTAGATAAGTCGATGGTTAAAGCACAGATAAGTATAATTTATTTATGGTCAAATTCAGCCAAAGTTGTCAGCTTATTGCTTAATTTACATGCAGCGTTGCTAATCGACAAATTAACATAGACAGCCTAGGTAAACCAATTACTGCGAATAGGCAAAGGTTAGTGGTATTCCACAAACTGTCTATTCGTTTTTAATGGATGTTATTGTTGCGAGGGCCTTGATCTAAATTGTGAGCCATCGAAATATTGTTTACAATTTTATGTTACTTATTGTTTTTTCTTCTTTCTTTTATATTTTATTGTATAAAAATAGTATATATATCTGTACTATAATATTATAAAGAGAGAACATTTGTATTTTTGTATTTTTGTATGTTTGTAATGAGTAAGCTCAAAAACTACTGATCCGATTTAAAAAATTCTTTCACAAATACATAGAATGGACTTTCGGAATGAAAATAGGCTATATATTATCCCGTCTAAATCAAAGGTACATTCGTGGAGACCTAATTTGCAGCCTAAGTCTGCAAAAAAACGGTCGAAAAAACACGTTTCTTACGAACGCTGCTTAATTGAAAATAGATAGAAGAATATTTTCTATGCAAGAGTTGTACAACTTAATAAGACCTACAAAAAAGTCCGCGACAGCATATGTCTATCTCTTAAGGTTGACTCACAGTAACCATTTTAATCTTAAAATTTTTGTTAAAAAATATTACATAACTTCCAAGGCTATTTTCAAGTATATAGTATTAATCCTTATCCAAATAATTACGTTAATTAGTTTGGCCACATATTATAGATTAAAATTGTCCTTTACAGTATATAATTCAAATGAAAACTCTAGAAGATATCACGAATTTCACAAACACGCATCGCAAAATTAATAAAATATTTGCAGTGAAACCACAGATTAGGTCATAGTTACTACGAAAATATTATTATAAGCTTAGCTATGCTGTAGATCCCCACCGATTACAATCAATTTGAAGTCAATATAGTATAATAATATGATCTATTGTATAAAATAATATTCATCTATATATATAATAATATAATATTTTATACCACCCCGACTGATCTATGTATAATCTTTTCATTAAAAGCATTCCAATGACTCTAAACACGACATTTAAAATCTGAACTGTAAGTTGGTGAGGATTTGAGTATTCTGTAGAGTCCAGGAGGCTTCCATGTTCTTACAATATCGTTGAAGAAGAAGATTTTCGAATTGATCAGACCTATGAAAGTTGATTTCATAGCGCAATTAACTAGAAAAAAGCTCATAATTTTATAACGATTGAACGAATTTTCATGAATCAAACCTAAGAAAACTCTCGATGAGGACATCTATCAAACAAAAAAAACTATCAATAATAAAAACAAAATCGGTTCATCCAGTTAGGTGCTAAGATGCTACAGACAGACACACAGATACACACGTTAAACGTATATTACCCCTACATTTTGCGTCGGGGAACGCCGTAAGGTTACGGCGGCAGATGTACTCCTTGGTGGTAAGCTACTTTTTGGTAGATTTAATGATTCCACTACCACTGTACGAAAACTCATGATTCATGAATGCACATAAAACTTTCATTGGTAGGTATATTGATTCTTGATTCTTGATTCTATAAAACAAAGTTCATCACTGCGTCTGTCTGTCTGTTCGCAATAATCTCAATAGCTACTGAACGGATTATCATGCGGTTTTCACCAATAGCCAGAGTGTTTATGAGGAAGGTTTAGGTGCATAATTCATTAAGGTTTTGTGTAAATTGGATGAAATATGACGATGGCTGTTAAATATGTTCATATTTTATATTCGATGCAACAAACTGATGCAAATTTTGTAGGCATATATGTTCTACCCGTGCGAAGCCGGGGCGGGCTGCTAGTCTATATATATAAAAGAAAGTCGTGTTAGTTACTACACTTATAACTCAAGAACGGCTCAACCAATTTTTATGATTTTTGTATTTTTGGAATTGTCTTTGTCAGGAATAGGATAATAAGTATTAAAAACAATGAATAATTGACCTAAACAAATTATATAAGATAAAATATTTTGCCAAAATGTTCCTGGGTTTAAAAACTGCCAATCATTTGATGTTCAATTGTTTATCCCGCCGTATTTTTTTTGTATAGGTAATTATGGCTCCACACGATTAGTGTATTTAGCAAGTGTCAAGTAGTAAGTCAAGTAAAAATTCTTCAAGTTTTTGTGAATTCAAGTCATGTAGATTTAAAAAATGTCAAATATTGTCAGTAATGATAATTGTTTAACATATTTATTGATTGTCAAATTAAATATACGTGCGTTCAGAAATGTATGCTTACAAGCAACTTAAAAAGGTTAATATTTCCAAAAACAATTTTTACCAATATTTATTCTATATCTGTATTGCCATAATACATTAATAAACTTAATCTCTTATGTATTCATTGTTTTACGTTCATAAAAGCCTAAAACAAGTTCATCTAAAAGGTAACACGACATTCATTGTCTGTTAGTTAGGTGGTACGAAGTGCGCCGGGCCAGCTAGTATATATATATATTGTATAATAATAATGTAATAATTTGAAATAATTAAGATAATTTAAATAATTTAGATAATTTAAAAAAAAATTAAAAATGTATCAGATCTCGATTAAATTACAGACCACCTCGGAAATATACCCTACCAATAAAAAAAATAATCATTCGAATCGGTTTCGCGTAACATACGAGTACATACAGAAAATAAACCTACATACAAATTCCTCCTTAGAACCTCCTCCTTATTGGAAGTCGATTTATAGATTTTCCAAGGAGTTTCTTATAATTTATTCAATACCTTATGTGTGTATACTTTACCCTTCGAGCATTTCTCCATTGGTAAATGTTCGAAGACCGAACAAATATAATTGTAATTACTAAAATCGTTCAGAGGATAGTGTAAATATAATATTATCATCATAATCAGCCTGTGTTCCACAGCTGGACGTAGGCCTCTCTCAAGATACGCCACTGAGCCCGATCTCACCGGGAGGGAATGCCCTAATCGCCACGCTAGGCAGCCGGGTTGGCGATCGCAGGACGTAGCTCCGCCCTTTTTTAGGGTTCCGAACCCAAAGGGGGTTCGGAGGTTCTATGAACGATTGTTTACCTTATTAATAATATTGATTACCTACCCTAACACCTTTGTGTTAACGTTCACTTAGTTGGTGTTAGAAGTTCGTTAGGTATTCGTTAGATGGCGTTGTAGTTAATAAGCATGTTTAGTATTGACACGGTAATATAATATAATATTACCGTGGTATTATACTGCAGTTCGGGACCCTCCGTGCGAGACAAAAGTCTGACTCGCACTTGGCCAGTTTTATTTATTTTATTCCTTCCCATTCTTTATTTATTCCCAACGTCCCCCACTAAAACATCCTCCACGCACCGGTGACGCTGCTGCCCGTCACCAGCCTGTAGTATTTAGCTACGCCATAATTTGAAATGGTTATACCGCTATTCCGAACGAGACTCGTTCATTGGTCAGCAGGATGCACTACGGAATTTAATATACCTAAGTAATATTATTAAAAAAGAAACAGAGTACTAGATAGAAGACATACCTTATTATTCTATATCATTGATCTCTTGCTCTAGGTACTTGTACTATTATTTATTCTGTACTCTAGGTAGGTATACCAAATAGGTTTACCTCCTTCTCTTGTGAAGTCGGTCAAAATCCAATAAGGTTTTAATAATTTTTCCTCTAGAAGTCTAGATTTAGTCTTTGATTTTAGGAACCATTCTTTAGTTCTTCAGTCACCATTCTTTTAGTTGTGAACAGTACATTATATTGATGCTAAAATGTTGTTGTAGTATTTCACAATTTTTTGAATAAAAATTGTCTGAAGTACTGAAACATCCACTGGGTTGCGGGTGCTCGTAATAGTACGGTTGGCAACCCTACATTAATCAGGGGAATTAAACATGTGTTTTAAGTGTGACGTTCGACGTCTAGATGAAAACTGAATGGCTCAATACCTTTGTTTTTTTTTTGTAAATTCAAAGCAATAAGTTATGTTTCTGTTATATCTATAATATTTTTTATTGAATATGATCTATTTAATGTAATTTGACGAGTGTAAGTGCAAATGTTTAATTTGCCCGTATACTGAACAAATGCTTTGACTTTGACTTTGACTTTGTAGGATTTACAAAGAAAATGATGGTAGCTCGCTATGACAGGAACAGCTGTCTACTGACAGTATATATTGATAGCTAAGGTGCCACTAAAAAAGCAACAGCTGACGATAGAAACCTAATAAGTAATAGGTGAAAAGTAACGTATAATTACGTAATTATCAACCAGCCCCCAATTAACGGGGCAATCGCCGGAATGATGGCCGGTCAGCCCTTGACATTTGGCGGCCATTTTGGAAAGCTGTCAATCCCGCGGAATGGCGGTAACTTTTGAATATTAACGATGTTTTGGTGAGCGCGTGCTTCATTTGTTTGCTAGTGTAGATAGAATGATAGTAGGAAGTTTGTTAAAAGCTTTGGAAACATTGTTTACGAGCAATACCTATAGTTGGGGATTCCATCCATACGCTATATTTTCTGCTACATGGTTTCATTCAATTAATTGAATACAACTATATTGTGGGTAGTTATCACCTGTTTTAGGTTACCTTCAATTAAAATGTTATAGCAGTGTAGTTACACCGTTTACTTTAAATATCGGTAGACTCAATTTTAACCAATTGAGTAGATATAAACTATTCGCATGTTTATACCTACTAGTAGGGCCATCTTAGGGGGCATACAGACTATGTAACATAACATGTTATAACATTGTTATTTAACATGTTTCAGATAATGTGGACATGGAATGTTTTAAATCATCCTATGATAACATGTTATTATAACATATTTATACCTACGAATAGTTTCTCTGTCTTTGCATAGCTTATAATTAAAATCGTTAAAAAAACTAACGAAACCAACCTAAAATGTCATTTTCAGTAACAAGTTTGAGGTGTTTATCTCCATATCTCTAGAGATATTCATCAAATCTTAATAAATTTTGCAATGGAACCAAACGAAAAACCTTCTCAACAAAAAATAAATTTTCACATCATTAGGTTACTAAATCATGGAGTTCTGATTTATTACTTTTTTAACCCCTGTATATCCGCCATTTTGAAAATTTATAATAACTGAATCAAAAAATCCTATAAAATTATCAAATCTGCTCACGGAATTTCACGAGGATCGGTTGATAAATGCAACCTAATGAAACGATTAAACACTAAGGAAAAACATCTTTTAAGGGGTAAAATATTGCTAAGTACTCAAGTTCACTCTTCTGACCTCAAGTTCATCAGAATATTTTAAGTAGCGATAACCTCATCGCGTGAGGTCAGTTCAATACACCGTGAATCATCATTCTCTGAAGTAGCGTGAAAACTGCGTTGTTTATTCATTTTAATACGGTTTTCTTAGAAAGTTTAATAAGATCAGTCCCCTGATTCTCAACCAATTGAAAACCTATTCGGATTCGGATGCTCCATTTTTTATTTTGATTATTGATAAATTCTTGAGCTATTTTGTAGCGGAAACCTTTCCAATTAGCAACACTGATTTTTTCGAATGGAAACAAACGGATCGAATCATTGTGAATTGCAAAGATGCAAGCCTAAGTAAGGGCAGTTTCCGAGTCCGAATTTTCTTTCGAACGATTGAGAATAAACCTGCTGACCTGAGGTCCAGACATTTTATTCTGTGGGCAAGTTTACAGATTATGTACCTTTAATACTTAGGTATGTTATATACAATCCAAAATTTCACAGTACCGATGGGATTCGAACTCGCGCCTCTTTGGCAAACATTCTCAGCGCCTTACCACTTCAGCTACAGTACGACCCTACCAGTACGAGAAACTAATGGATTGCATTTAACAAATTATGCATTTGTGGTGCCATATGTAATAACTGTTTGAAGTAAATTACATTTATGAAATCATTACAGCACCTTGATTCTCAATCATTCGAAAGCAAATTCGGATTCGGAAACTGCCTCTCCTTCGACTCAGATTTTTGCATTATACAATGTTCTAAGCCGTATCTTTTTATATTCTTCTCGAAAAAATTTGCCTTCTCCAACAAACAAAACACGGATAGGTGAAAAGACAAAATAGTCCCCTTGCCATGCTAGCTCTGCTGATGTGAAATGACGATATAGCTTGCGTACTGGGTTATGGAATGGCAGTGAGATGAGGCGCTGGACTTGTCTTGTTGTAAATTCAAAGTAAACAAATCAAGTAAATTAACCAACGACCTATAAAAGCACAACCCAAAGCCCGTGTCAGCTATACATTTCGCTAGTGTCATTTGTGTTTACCTACATGTGATAAATCATGATTTCACATACATATCTTTATCAATTTTAAAATGCTGTCGTTACACAAAGAACGACAACGTATTGTATACCTATGGTGGCATAACGACCAAATTATCAGCAATCAGACAGGGAACAAATCACTTACGTTACCTTGAAAATAAAAAAGAAGTAGATTCGACAGTTCCGTTGCGTGTCACGTAGGTCAACTCCGCCCTAGTGGTCACTTGGAGTAACCACCACAATTAGTGACGTTCAGTATTAATGATTCTTATCGAGGTAGCCAAATCTAGGCTTCCGGTACGAAATTACACACATTTTGTGTATACTTATGACTATTTGTAGTGTTGAATATTTTAGTGGTGGTAGGATTTCTGGTAGGTAGTAACACCTGGGATTGTAGTATCGCATTGTCTTTGTCAGATATTCATAAACGGTATTTTCTGTGGGAGAGTGCGTGTACCAGTATCTGTTATAATCAGACAGATTATTAATCAGCGATTAGTCTACTTAAAACTTTACTTGCAAATTGGAGACAGTACAAAAACAAACATTATTTTAAACAACCTTTTTAAACAGAAGCTTTTACATAACCTAGGACCAGAGTAAGTCAAGACAAATACAATGAGCGCGAACACGACGGGTATATGTGTAGTTTAGGAGTTCCTTTATGCCACCTTCCAGCTCCATCATCAGATCAGCACCATCTCATCATAATATTGCATTGTCACGCGATTTTCACATGTATGCAAAATTTCAGCTTACCGGTAACCGGGAAGTGGATCAAATTTAATTTGCAAGATTTGATGACAAACATCGGGACAGGTGAAACTAAATAAAAGCATAGAAAAGATAAATAAAAGATTGTAATTTTACCTTGAATGCATTTTCGGTAAATTTTCTTTTTCTTTGCCGCAATGTAATGGATTTTCTCTTTTCTTTTAAATCCAATCACTGATCTAACGTTTTATTAAGATTTAAGCATTGTAGAACCAGTTAAGTAAAATTAACGGTGTAACTTAACTCTATACAACTTGGTATAGATATTTTTTCAATACTTATGGAATAATTGTCCATTTATTTTAAGATATTTAAGAAACTTGTCACTCGTTTAAAGGTAGAACTTAGACTAAAATGTTTTCTTACTTCTACAAAATTAGATGAACTTTTTACAGGTCACTTTCATAAAGAATTTAATACATTCAGAATGTAGATGGCGATAAAATTTTCGGTCACTTAAAAATGAAATTTTAACATAGATTTTTCAGTAAGATCATTGACTGCTTAAGAATTTGTTTAAGTCTACTTGATATGCCTTTGATTATATATAAGAATATAATATTATATACATAGTCTAAGCTTGATGCTATTTTCAACGGACTTCCAAAAGAAGGAGGTTCTCAATTCGTCTCTATATATTTTTTTGTATGTATGTTACGCGATTACTCCGTCAATTGTGAACTGATTCGAATGATTCTTTTTTTAATCGGTAGGGTACGTTTCCGAGGTGGTTCCATTGTAATTTTATCGAGATAAGGTATCTCCAGAGATATGGCGATAAACGTCTCAAACTTGTTACTGAAATTGACTCGCGCAGCATTGAAGTCGGATGTTTTAGTTTTCAACCAACTTCCAAAAACAAAGTAGGTTCTCAATTCGTCGGTATGTTTTTAAGCTATTGCATAGCTTCTATCGCGGGCCTTGAGCGTGGAGACCGAATCCAGAAATTACGTAACGAAAATAAAACCTAAAACCCCAACGAACCTCATTTTTAAGCCTTAGCGTAGTAGAGATAAGGTCGTCTTTGGTTTCACACATCATTCAATTTAATGGTAAAACTTTGATTTTGTCTTCTCGTTCCTTTTTAAATATAAATTCCGAATTCTATTTTCAAATTATGTCAAGTGTGAACAAGTCCTCGGAACTTTACATAATTCCTCCTTGTTAAACACTCACTACCTTCATACATGTAGCCGTGACACAGATGACGGTGTATAGGTATTTATCATCTATGTACAACAGTGAATATCTGTACTCTATCTCTATCTGTAAATATGAATAAACAAAGTGCATTTATTAATAAAGAAAGTCACAAAAATAGTGAAAGAAAATGAGTGAGTACTCTATATACCTTAGATTATTTTCTTGTCTAGATGTACAGTCTGAAAATCTATGGACCAAAAAAAGTAACGGCTAACTGTTAGCCCTTAAGCTGATTCCGCCTACTTAGTAGTGTCACTGACATTCAGCAGTCAACATTGGTTCTGTGCCATTTCAAAATGACTAAATGTGCGATAAAAGTGTGCAGAGATTACAAAGGACGATTGGAAACTATTAAAAAAGTGAGCTTTTGTAGATAGGTACACATTAAATAACTATTATTGTAAGAAACAATTATAATAACGAAATGTAATTTTGTTCTGAGATACATCGCCATGTTTTCAGGGTTGCCTGAGTCCTTTTACACCACCTCCCGGTTACACCACCGGGCCCTCAAAACATCTACTTACTAAGTTTCAACTGTGTGGTCTTAATAGTTTCGGAATAAAGTGGCTGTGACATGCGGACGGAGAGACAGGCAGACACATATATTTATGACGAATTTATAAGGGTTCCGTTTTTTTTTTATTCGGCTATGGAACCCAGAAAAATATATTTACAACAATAAATTGAACGAATCAATTAAAATTATTTATATTGGTGTATTTTTAACCGACTTGCAAAAAGGAGAATGATGTTCCAAATTCGTCTGTGTTTTCTTTTTGTATGTTTGTTAGCCGATTTCTCCGCCAATTGTGAACCGATTTAAATGATTCCCTTTTCACAGGTAGGGTTCATCTCTAAGATGGTCTTATTTAAATTTTATTCCGATCAGATATTTATCCTCAAGAGATATTATGATGATAACTGTCTCAAACTTGCTACATAAAGTAACTAATAATAATAGGTTTGCGCTTGATTATTTTACCTGATGTTAATACAATACAAATACAAATACAAAATAATTTATTGTCAAAAAAACTTGTTACAATTTATATAGACTTAATTACAAATTGACCGTAAAAATGACAATTGGAGTACACAGCATTATTCTGAGGAGATGTGAATGTTCGCAGAGCTGATTTTCAGTGTACCCCTTTGCTCGAACTCAGGTGTTAGTCGAGCATAAATGTTAGTGGTAGCGGGTAATTATACATCGAAATAATTACAATTTCAAAAGCTGCGCTTACATTGAAACGAAAAGAAACTTACAGACAACCCAATTACTATAAGAAAAAAAATATATATAAAAATATCCATTTGTATAAAACTAAATGTGTGTGTGTGTTTGATTGTGTGTGTGTGTGTGTGTGTGTGTGTGTGTGTGTGTGTGTGTGTGTGTGTGTGTGTGTGTGTGTGTGTGTGTGTGTGTGTGTGTGTGTGTGTGTGTGTGTGTGTGTGTGTGTGTATGTGTGTGTGTGTGCGTGTTTGTATTGTTTCGCGTGTTTAGGCTATTTGGTCTTGAAAGTGGATTCAAATATATGTTTATTACGTTGAAAAAGAATTGTTTTAAGTTTAAACTTAAATACTTAATACGGGGTGACTCATTTTCTTTCTTAAGGGTGGAGGGAGGTTGTTCCATATTTTTGAGGCACTATATTTGAATCCACCTCTGAACCCAACAGTTTTGTGTGTCGGTAAGGATAATGTAAGTAAATATTGATTTCGAGTATGTCGGGTTCCAATATCCTGCCTCCACGTCAGTTTCTCGAAGAGATAGTCTGGCTTTTTGTTCCACAGTACCTTTTGGGTAATGGAAGCTAGGTGGATTTCCCTTCTAGTTTTCATGTTTAGTATGTGGTGTCGAATGAGGTAAGGTGTCACATGGTACCTAAAGGGGAATATTAAAACAAAATCTCGCGCATGCATTTTGAACTTCTTGTATAGCGTTCTCGGTTTTGATATAGATTCTAGGCCCATATACAGCACTACAGTATGTGAGAGGTGACAAAACGAGCAGGTCACAAAATAAAATTCTGACATCTTGTGAGATGTTATTTCTTATGCTGTATAAAATCTTTAATTTATAGAACGCTGCCCCAAATTTCTAGCCTCTGATTCAATGGGTATTTCTGTTCCCTCGACAGTTAATTTTGGACATAGCGACATTACTTTACTTATTTGGTTTTTGGTACCTAATATTAATAATTTTGATTTAGACGGGTTTAATATTAATGAGTTTTTCCTAGCCCATGCATAAATTTCATTCAGGTCATCATTTATTAAGGACATAGCGTTTGTAGTGTCGTAGGCGTTAAAAGAGTAATATATTTGAGTGTCATCTGCATAGAGGTGGTATTTGCAGTTTTTTATGTAGTTTGGGGTAGGTCTGCCGTAAATATTGAAAAGAGGATTGGACTTAAAATCGATCCTTGAGGGACGCCTCGGTTTAGTCGCTCTACCTCAGAGATAGTCTTTGTTCCGTCTTGTGTTTCGGTCTTTACATACTGCTCTCTGTCTTTGAGATATGTTTCGAACCATCTGCAACTATCATTTGAGAAGCCATAGTACCTTAATTTAGCAATAAGCAATTCCGGGCTTAAGCAATCAAATGCACGTGAAAAATCAAGCAAAACCAGTGCTGTACTGAGTCCTACGTCAGAGGCTGTTAATACATCATCAGTTACGTTTATAAGAGCCGTTTCTGTGCCATGATTCTTTCGAAAACCTGATTGGTAAGGAGGGATTATGCCTTCGTCACATACATATTTTTCAAGTTGTAAATAGACTACTCTTTCTAGTACCTTTGATAAAACCGGTAGTATGCTAATTGGTCGTAAATCTTGAGGTGGTTTACTGATTGAGATTTCGGAATTGGTCTTACGAGTGCACGTTTCCACAAGGCCGGAAAGACACCGAGCTCTATGGAACGATTAATGATGGTCGTAATAACCGGTAGAGTCTCAGGTAAAGTCAGTTTTATCATGTCTGCATTGATACAATCGTGCCCCATTGCATTAGTGTGAATTTTTGATATGATTTTACCTACAGTCTCTGCGGAGACAGTTTTAATCGAGAAAATACTATTAGTTGATTTATTTGTATTGTAAAATGTAAATAGTTCTTTGTCTATAAGTCCATCGCCTGGGACATTTAAAAAATGTTTGTTTATTAAATTTGGATCGTTAAAATTATCTGGGATTGGTATTGGATCTTTATGTAATATCTTAATACTTTTTATGTAACTCCACATTTTTTTTGGATTGTTTTTATGGATGTACTGTGTAAAGTATTATTATTGTTATATACCGGCAAAATTCACGTACCTTAGTCGAATTTTCTCGACCTAGGTTTCGAGCGAGTCAGTCGCTCTTCCTCGGGAGTGAGGTCACGCGGTGAGATCACGATGTTCACTGCGGGCCGCCGCTCGCTGCGCTCGGCTTGATAGCCGGGGTGGGGGCGGACTCGGCGGCGATCGGGAACGGCTGTTCCTTTTCGGTACCGAGGATGCCTGAGATAGCCCGAATGATGTCGTCGTCGGTTCTTCATCGCTGCTACTCCTATCGCCAGAAGTACCGTCGCAAACAATGCTGACTGTGTCGCACTCCAGACTGACTGACACTTTCTTTTTCGAGGACGCATTAAGAATCGGTTTCCACGCTGACGGCAAGGTCCATCCATTATCTCGGTCGAAATTGGGGTGTTTATTTATCTCAATAGCCTCACGTACTTTTCTAGGTACAAAGAACTTTTCTCTAGCTAGTACGGAGGCTTTATCGAATCGGATAAAGTGGTTTGTGTCCGCGAGATGTGCATGCTCGGCGATGGCAGATCTTGTCGTGTCCGAATTCTTAATGCTCCTTATGTGTTCCGTAAGTCTAGTCGTGATGTTGCGTCGAGTTTCTCCCACGTAGCTCTTGCCACAGTCACATGGTATTCTGTACACGCCCGGAACGTTCAGCTCGTCCTTGTCCTTCGGTAAACGCAGCATCAGTCTAAGATGACCAGGTGGGCGGAAGATCGTCTTGATATCATATTTCCGTCATAAAAGATATCCGATTCTGTCCGTTACTCCTTTTACGAACGGTAAATAAGCCGGTGATCGATCCGCTACTTGTGGTCGTTTACGTTCACTCTGTTTACACCACCGGCCACATTGTCGCCAGCTGTAGCCATTATCCACAAGTACCCCCCTCACGTGATTTAGCTCACCTTCTAGGTATTGAGGGTCGCATATTCTTAGAGCTCGGTTGATTAATGCTCTGGGTACCGAAGACCAGTGTACCGGATGGTGATGCGAGTTGGAGTGTAGATACCTTTCCGTGTGAGTTGGCTTTCGATACACTGTATGTGCGAGACTTCCATCTGGCCAGCGGATCACGCGTACATCGAGAAAGGATAAAGTTCCATCACTTTCTTCTTCCACTGTGACTGCGATGTTGCGGTGCACTTGGTTCAGATGATGTGCGAAACCAGCTAAACCGTCCTTAGTGAAGACCGCAAAGATGTCGTCCACGTATCTCAACCAAACTCTAGGTCTAACAACTGCCGCATTTAACGCCGTATTCTCAAACCATGAATATATTAGCTACCACTGGAGCTATTGGAGACCCCATCGCCACTCCATCCACTTGAAGAAAATACTCTCCTTTCCACATAAAGTAACCGCTTTTTAGACAGTAATCTATGCACTGTATGTATTCGGTAGGTAGGTCAGGACCTTGAATTATGGTTTTTATAATGTTCATAGTTTCATCTACCGGGACACTCGTGAATAGTGATGCGATGTCGAAGCTGACCATGATCTCCGAGGGCTGTATTCGTATATCTTCTAACAACTGGACGAAATGGTACGAGTATTTCACAAAAGTATCAGTCTTGCCCGTGTACTGCTGAAGGATGCTTGCCAGGTGTTGTCTTGAGAGACTATAGGTCGCAACGGCCAGTCTGGCTTGTGTACTTTGGGTAAGCCATATATCTTGGGTGGGGTAGGGTTATGGGACGTAAGCGTGCCTGCAACTCGATATCGGGTAATGATTTCACTAGCTGGACCACTTTTGTAGAAACTCTCAAGGTCAGGTTGTACTTCACCTTCTTGTAAATGCGAGTATCACTAACCATATGCGTAATTTTACTCTTGTAGGTATCTGTATCGACAACCACTGTGGCATTACCCTTATCCGCCGGCAGCACCAAGATGTTTTCATTGTTACGTATTTCGCGTAATGCTGTTAATTCACATCGGGTTATATTAGGCTGGGGCACTTTTGATTTACGTAACATCGTTGAAATGTCTTGTCTCATGCATTCCGTTCTCATTTTCGTACGATCGTGTCCTCAATACCCGTTATTATTTTCTCCACGGGCATTCTTTTAGGTGTAGGAGCGTAATTAAGACCGCGGGAAAGCACACTATAAGAATTATCATTGAGATGACATGACGATAAGTTTACAACAACCTTATGATTACGCTGCGTGTTATCAGTATTGTTATTGTTCGACTCATTATTTAGCGTATTCCGAGGGTAGTCGCCGTCATAGATCGCGCGTTGTTGTTGTATGAGACTTTTCAGCTTTCTATCATGCCTCTGTTTAATTTGCAATGTTAATGCATGAGATCTGCTAAAAGACATCCTATCTAGTACCTCCCATAAATCCTGCGAAAGTTTCTGCGACAGCTGTAGGTGTAAATCGAACACTTTTTTATTGGTGCACAGTAACTTTTGGCGGTATTCCGAGATCACTCGACGAAGTAACTTTTCACTCGCGATTCTAAAGTAAAGTGTGTAAAGTATGCTGTCCTTTCCCGTTGAATAGCGCCAATAACTAAGTTTTTTAAGCTTTTATAATATTTTTTTGCCGATATTGTTTTTTTATTGTAAGCTCTTATTAGAGCTTTGTCTCTGAGAGTCATCATAAATCTAATCATGTTCGTTATCCACGGCTTGGGTGATTCTTTAATTATTTTACGTTTAATTGGGGCATGTCTGTCAAATATTTCTAGTAAATTTTGGTTTAATTGTATAATCATATCCTGAGGGTTATACAAGGAAACTCATCTATGTATTTAAAAAATTACGTCATGCTGCAGATCTTCAAACACTTAAAATGGTATATTACTCTTTGGTACAATCAATTTTATCCTACTGTTCCACATCATGGGGTAATTCATGCACCACACACTTTCTACAACTGGAGCGTGCCCAACGCGCAATACTAAAAACGATGATAAATAAGCCTATGAGACACCCAACAAACTTGGTGTATCAACAGACTAGAGTCCTAACTGTCAGACAGCTGTCAATTTTACACACAATATTGCGCAAGCATAGGTATATGCCATATAAGCCAGAATTAGATGAAGATATCCGAAGACAAAACCGTGTCTGCGTGACGACTCCTTGCCGTACACTACTTGCTGCAAGGCATTACGATACTTTTAGCTCTAGGCTCTATAATAGATTAAATGCAATATTGCATATTTATCCACTCACTTATTACGAAGTAAAATCAACTATTCAATCTTACCTTCTGGACCTAAACTACTTAGAAACAGAAAATCTTATAAAATGTCATCTCTAAAACTTATCTAATAAAAAGACGCTTTCATTTCAATCACATTCATACACACACATACACGCACACACACACACACACACACACACACACAAAAACACACACACACACACACATACACACACACACACACGAACGCGTACGCATGTTTGATTATATTATTATTTTTTAATTTGTATTCTTGCATATTATAGCATGTGTGACATAATAATAATAAGTTTCTTTGAATATAATATGTACATTATTGTGTCATAGTAGTCTAACGGAGGGCGATGGTGTCTGTGACACAGTTTCTTAGAAACTTCTACGGACACTAACAAACCTTTAGTTATAAAATATGTCCTATTTTGTACTTAGTTCTGTATATTTAGGATACAATGTCACTTTTGTTAAAAGTCAATAAACATTTATTTATATTATTATTTATTTATTATTAATTGTTAAAATATCATTCAAATTAATTAATTTTAGATCTTCATTAAATCTACTTTCGTTTATGTCCCTGATTGCCCGTTTTTCTATAATTTTAGGCAATAGCTTTGGTTTTTTAATGCTAAAATCACATAAAACTAGAGTGTGATCGCTTAGGCATCTATTATGTATCACGCTTATGTTTTTACACCTATCTGGTATATTAGTTATTACAATGTCTATCAGACTTTCTGATTCTTCCGATATTCTAGTCGGCTCCTTGATAATTTGTTTGAGATTTCTTTGTTCACAAAAAGTTAATACTTCTTTTGATTTAAGATTGTCGGTGGAAAGGTCGACGTTAAAATCTGTCATAAGACACACGTTATCTGAACTAGCACATGCACTAAGTGACTCATTCAATGCATCCAGGGCCGCAGTTACCTTTACGCTTTCGGGTCTGTACGCTGTGCCTATAGACATACGCGCTCCCGGCAGCGTCAGCTCCAGCCACAGTTTTTCCAGCTGGGAGTCAGGGTGGGCGCGCACTTGTGTTCTTAGCCCTTTTCTTATGTAGAAACCAACGCCTCCACCTTTTTTGCTAGTTTTACGCGCCTTGTGCTTGAGAGCATAGCCGGTGATTACCGGTGCTATAATTTCCTGTCCCTCCTGGATCCAGGTTTCATTTAGTGCTAAAATGTCAGGATTATAGGTAATCATAGTAGCTTCTAGCTCGTCTCAACCGGTATTCAGTGATCTAACGTTCAAAAGACCCAGCCTCAAACTGAACTTCTTTAAATTAGCCATTATTAAATGTTATATGGAAGAAATGTATTACCTTGATTTTAAAAAGTTCAGTTTGTGTGTAAAAATGTATGTGACAGTTAAGTGTTGTGTGTATGTACGTATGTAGTGACGAGTTAGATGATTTTTTATATAATTTTATAAGCGCTGTGGGCAAATTTTTAAATAATGTTAGGCTATTAAATATAATATACAGAAAAATTACTAATTTAATAAAACTTAAAATAATATTGTTCAAGAGTGGGGAATACAGTTCACAAATAATTTGACTACACTGTTTATATCTGTTAACTCGTAGGAGTTTGAAGAGGGATCGCGCTATCGATACAATATTACTTAAAGAATTTTCCGAGGTCGGTCTCGGTGCGCATCCGAAACGCAGGCTTCCCATCGGCTTCTCTAATGAGAATCTTTCCCTCGCGGGTCCACGCAAATTTCCAACTGTGTTCCTTGCATAAGACTCTGGCCTTGTTGAAGATGACTCGATTCTCCTTAGTAAGCCTTTCATTGATATAGACAGGCCGCGCCGTCCCCGACAGCTCGAGGTCGGCCGTGGTAATGGAGCGGCGCGTGCGGGCCGCGCGTTACACCTGCTCACGTAGCACACGGCGCGCTACACGTAGCACGATCGGCCGCGCACGCGGCTTGCCGTCCCTCCCCACGCGCTCGGGTCCCACACGGCGAACTTCTATAACATCGCGCTCATCCAAATTGACGCCTATTTTAGTCATCAATATTCCGGTGATATGTTGAATGTTTTCACCTTTGTGCTCGGTAACTCCGCCGATTTCTAAATCATTCTGTAACGCCAATTGGTCCCTTTCACTGAGTTCCTGCCTCAAAAGATATACCTCCAGTTTAAGATCCCGGGTCTCTTTACACGATAACTCCAATTTGTCAAGCCTGGCTTCATGGCTATCCATTTTGTCCGCAAAATCATCCATTCTGCTAGTACAGCCTTGGTAAATGACGCGCAAGTCTTTTAACTCATCTCTAACTTCATCCCGGAAGTGCCCAAAATCGTTTCGGAAGCTATTCATATCGGCCCTAAGGGCGCGTAACTCTTGTAGCACTAAGTCCTGGTCGCTATTGCCGTCGTTCATTTCTAAGGATAACGGACATTCATCCGTATCTGGTGTCACCTGATCTTTCACCGGCGTATTGGTATTGTCCTTCCGTGTTGCGACCGCTATGCAGCACGGGCATAACCAATTCTTAAGTGTCTGGTTGGAGGATATATTAACACACTGCCTGTGAAACATCGCTTTGCATTTTGTGCAACAGGCGCCACCTGATAGAAATTTACCACAGCCACCACACTTGTTCATTTTTCTGTTGCTTAGCTGTATCTAAAAATGTTCTACACTAAAAATGTAGATGGCGCTATTTGGTATTGATAACTTGAGTTCTTTTAGCTGTCAACAGATAGCGCTGCAATGCGATCAATGATCTATCAATTAATAAAATATATTGGCAGAATATTGTTCACTGACCCGTTTCAAGCGCCGTACTTTCTCGCACTATCGCTGCGCTCTTGATCGCAGGGATTTTACAAGGGTTCGGTGTGTTTTAACTGGCAAAAAATTTGTTGTGTTGATCACAGTCTTATCATTGTAGATATATCCCGAAATCCCCTTCAACCAGCGTCAATAACACGTCCACTATCACTTTGCACGGGAAATTAAAAATTGCGACACAAATCGCTTTTTTATTTGCATAAAAACTATTTATTTTATTAAAAATACAGAAGAGCTTTGTTTACGTTGGGGAGTACCCGCTTTTTTTTTCGTTTTCGCATGCGTTCGTTTTCTGTTAAGTGACGATGTGATTAATGATGTGGCGCGCTTACCTAGAAGATACCTATTTACTCGCGACTTAAGATCCATAAATTATATTTAACCGGAAACACAGAAAACCGGTCAAGTCGAATTGGACTCGCCCGCCGAGGCTTCCGTACCAATTTCTCTAACTAAGTTAAAGGATAAACTTATCTTTGCAGTTGGATCCATAGGAAAGTGTACTGCGTGAATCATAAGTTTGTAATACTAAATTCGTCTTTGTTAATAAACTACATATTCACGGTTTTTAGATCCATTCCTATATAAGTGTTTCAATAACCTGCTTCTTGCCAAATTGTATAATTCTAGGTCAATGGATAGGTTTTGATTTAATTCCCTTGTGAAATCGCAAAATATGCGACATAAACGGTCATTATCTTTTGATCGCGTTGACTTATGTATAGGTTAATTTTTTTCACAGCCGAAAGATACCCGTACACCCAAGTATTTAGTATAGGTTTCAACTTGATACCTCTACATGTTCCGGAGATTTATATCTATGCCCTTTAGGGTATTGACAGACGCATAGACATAGCATAGATACGCATATACGCATACGCATAGCATAGACGCATAGCATAGATGCGTGTGTCAATGCCCTTTAGGGTATTGACACACGCATAGACGGAAAGACAGATAGACAGACAGACATGTCAAATCTATAAGGGTTCCGTTTTTTTCAATTCGGCTACGGAACCCTAAAAAGCCGCAAAAAGGATATCTGGCATCTGCTAAAGCAACAGTTATGTATGTGCTCTGATCATTTTTGTGCCATGCATGCATGTTGTTATTTTTTATTGAGGGTAAAGCCACGGGGCACAGCAAGTTAGTATTTAAAAAGTTAAGTTAGTATTTAAAAAATTTCATTGTAAATTGTAACATAAAATATATAGTTAAGTACAAAAATGGGATGTAAGGGGGCACAAATACGACCTCGGTGCTCCCAGCCAACCTCACCTGCCCGTGGTGCATCCTGCTGACAGAACAGACGGGGCTCTGGCGACCGACAAATGGCGGTATAACCATTTCATATCTATGGCGTAGCCAAATTCTACAGGCCGGTGATGGGCAGCAGCGTCACCGGTGCGAGAAGCTACTTCCTGCGATCGCCAACACGCCTGCCCAGCATGGCGATTAGGGCATATCCCTCCCAAGGGATGAAAGAAGTAGTATGGAAAGTCACAATATGCCGCGGCCCCCAGTTCCCGGCCGCCCTGCTATTCCTGACCACGGCGGCGGTCACGGTAACGGCAGGGCAGGGGGTGCTAAGAATCCCCGGGTTACGGTAGGCCGCCAGAACAAACTGACCCTCGCAACGTACAATGGACGCACGATTCGGCTGGACGATCATCTGGCGCAGCTAGAGGAGGAGCTGAAACACATAGGATGGCACATTCTGGGGTTATGTGAAGTCCGAAGACAGGGAGAGGACACCATAACCTTAGAATCGGGCCATCTTATGTACTACAGAGAAGGAGATCAGCCATCCCAAGGCGGCGTCGGGTTTCTGGTCAACAAGGTTCTCAGTGACAACGTTGTAGAAATCTCCAGTGTGTCGACCAGAGTAGCGTACCTCATAATTAAGTTAACCAAGAGGTACAGTCTCAAGGTTAGCCAGGTCTACGCACCGACCTCGACACACTTGGATGATGAGGTGGAGAGCATGTATGAAGATATCTCCAGAGCTTTACACACCACCTCCAAGGCTCACTACAACGTTGTCATGGGAGACTTTAACGCCAAAGTGGGAGTACAAACTTGCGGCGAATCGTCTATAGGACCACACGGATTTGGGAGTAGGAGTCACAGGGGACAAATGCTCGTCAATTTCCTCGAGAGAGAGGGGCTTTTCTTGATGAACTCGTTCTTCAAGAAACAGCCCCAAAGGAAATGGACGTGGCAAAGCCCCGACTTTGTGACTAAAAACGAGATTGACTTCATCATTACGGACAAACGGCGCATATTCAGAGACGTCTCAGTGATCACTAGGTTTAATACTGGAAGTGATCACCGACTTGTACGAGGCACTCTGGATATCGACTTTAAAGCCGAGAGATTCCGATTGATGAAGTCTACGCTCCGTCCGAACCTACTCCAAACCGTTGTTGGGTCCGAAACATTCCAATTAAAATTGGAAAATCGATTTGCTGCCTTGGAAACCACAGATGACGTATACCAGAAACTCGAAGAAGTGGTGGAAATCCTCAGGGATGTATGGACGAAGTTTTGCGAGAGCAAGCGTACGGGCAAAAAGTCCAAACTCTCGGCAGAAACACTTCGGCTAATCGAAGAGAGACGAACAGACCCTTTGTCAGCTTTGTCAACTAACCTGGTGCGCAACAAATCCATAAAGAAGCTGGTACGACGCGACCTCCGATCCTCTAACACGCTCTTGATTAAAGAATCAATTGAGCAGAATCGGGGGTCGAAAGTGTTCGTCCAGCCTCTGGGTAGAAGCCACCTCACAAAGCTGACAACGTCAACGGGGAACGTCGTCGCATCCAAGCCGGAGATTCTGTCGGAAGTTGAAGACTTCTACGGAAAGCTCTACGCATCGCATGCTTCAAGGCCCGAACCCGATACTGAGGATTCTAGAGCCACCTTAACCCGCCACTTCACAGAAGATCTGCCCGAAATTAGCCGAGACGAAATCGTGATGGCCCTTAAACAACTCAAAAATGGAAAAGCCCCAGGAGAAGACGGAATCACAACGGAGCTTTTAAAAGCCGGAGGAGCTCCAGCAGTTCAACAGCTGCAGCAGCTATTTAATTCCGTTCTTTTTACTGGAAGAACTCCACAGGCATGGAACAGAAGCATGGTGGTTTTGTTTTTCAAAAAAGGAGACAAAACCCTATTGAAAAACTATCGCCCGATTTCGCTTCTGAGCCATGTCTACAAGCTGTTTTCAAGGGTCATCACGAACCGTCTTGCGCGAAGACTCGACGAGTTTCAACCTCCGGAACAGGCCGGGTTTCGAAGCGGTTACGGCACCATAGACCACATCCACATGGTGCGGCAGATTGTACAGAAGACCGAAGAGTATAATCGGCCCCTGTACTTAGCATTTGTGGACTATGAGAAGGCCTTTGACTCAATCGAAACCTGGTCTGTTCTGTCCTTGCAGCGTTGCCAAGTCGACTGGCGATATATCGAAGTGATGAGATGTCTATATAATGCCGCAACGATGACTGTACAAGTACAGAACCGGCGAACTAAACATATCCACCTGCGTCGAGGAGTGAGACAGGAGGACGTCATATCCCCGAAACTGTTCACTAACGCCTTGGAGGATATGTTTAAGACGCTGGACTGGAAAGATCGTGGCGTTAACATCAACGGCAGGTACATCTCTCACTTACGATTCGCAGATGACATCGTCATTATGGCAGAGACGCTGCAGGACCTACAAAGGATGTTGAATGGCCTAGCTGATTCTTCTCGTAGCATCGGTCTCCGGATGAATTTGGACAAAACCAAAGTCATGTACAACGAGCACGTTGTTCCGGAACCGATTGCCGTAGATGGAATCCCACTCGAAGTTGTCACTAAGTATGTTAACCTAGGGCAAACGCTCCAACTAGGAAAACATAACTTCGAGAAGGAAATCCAGAGAAGAATTCAGCTGGGCTGGGCAGCATTCGGAAAACTCCGTCGAGTCTTCTCGTCGCCTATACCACAGTGTCTAAAGACAAAAGTCTTTAACCAGTGCGTCCTACCTGTGATGACATACGGAGCCGAGACGTGGACACTCACAGTCCGACTGGTCCACCAGTTTAAAGTCGCTCAGCGAGCTATGGAGAGAGCTATGCTCGGTATTTCTCTGCGGGGTCGAGTCCGAAACGAAGTTATTCGCCAGAGAACTAAAGTTATCGACATAGCTCAACGGATTAGCAAGCTGAAGTGGCAGTGGGCTGGTCATATCTTCCGCAGGACTGATAACCGTTGGGGCAGACTTGTCCTAGAGTGGAGACCGCGAATCGGCAAACGTAGCGTAGGACGTCCTGTGACCAGGTGGAGCGACGACATACGCAAAGCGGTGGGCAGTGACTGGAAGAGAAGAGCCGAAGATCGGGCTCAGTGGCGCATCTTGGGAGAGGCCTATGTCCAGCAGTGGACTGATACAGGCTGATGATGATGAAGTACAAAAATGAAGTAAAAAATTACAAAATACATGTAATTAATCTAAAATTATAGCTTTCTTCTCATAATAAAATTATAATTAACCAAATGCACTCACTTACTTCAAAAATATTATAATTTATAACACCATAATTTAAATATAGGTCAAACAAACTAATGCCTCAAAACCAAAACATGATTTTTCCCTACTTTTATGGAAAATATTCAAGAGCTGGTATCACTCAGAATGCCATCAGTGACGTACCGGGCTTGTCAACAATGACGTAACACGCTCACGTGCGCTTCAAACCTGGCCTGTCGTTTAATTGCGACTGCAGCGCAACCCTCTATCTAGACAAGTAAATAATCTAAGTCTATATACATACATTTTATTATTATTATCACAAATGCAGTATTATTTTTTGTTTTGTTAATTTAATAAATAAATATTAAATAATTAAATATTAAAATAAGCAAAAGTAGCTTACTTCTCATTTATTAAATAAAAGAAAAAAAAATGTTCTTATCGGTCACCACGCTCAAAAAGTGTAACTTGAATTAATATCAAAGCAAAAATACTGCATAAATATATAAATGCTATGCAATAGCTTTACCGCGGCAGTCCCCGAGTGCCACACGTCTTTTTTTTTTTTTTGTGTGTGTGTTACGCCATTACTCCGTCAATTCCGAACCGATTCAAATGATTCTTTTTGTTATCGGTAGGATACGTTTCCGAGGTGGTTCCATTGTAATTTCATCGAGATCTGATAAGGATCTCCAGAGATATGACGATAAACGTCTCAAACTTGCTACTGAAATTGACTCGTGGAGTATTGAAGTTGGTTGTTTTAGTTTTTAAACTGTCTTAATGATTACTTAATAAGTCAACGGTCTATAAAAACTGTGTAATACCTTGACGCCTTTGCAATCAAATTGTTTGCTTATCTCTACTAAACACTGTTCTAGAACACAGTTTCCGCTACTAGTTTAGAATACCATCAAAGGAAAAAATCTGCCGCCACAACCTTACGGTTTTCCGGCAGCATACGACCATTGAGAGTCAGGGTATTCTAGGAAAGTAATAATCTACTCGCGTCGTGAAAATGTATCAGCGCCCTCTTTCCCACTGGGCACTCTGGGCAAGTGCCCTGGGCCCCGCAACCCAAGGGGCCCCCTATCTATTGTCAGATCACCAACCGTTTTCGACATTACAGATAAAAATACATTTTGGACTCGACACAGCCTCGTAAACGTCGTGTGCATCTGGACTGAGGGATCACATCCTCAAATCCTTTAGACACAGAGGCATATTTAGAAAAAAAAATAAAAATTAGATGGAGTTGCCCATACATTTGTAAAAAAAAGCTATGGCCAAATAACTGGAACCCTCACTATTCAGGTGCCTGAAAAGTTGAATCTCAAAACATCAATTATATACGTCGTATCCTAGTGTTTTAGGGTAACGTTTACAGTTTAAATGGCTGCTCAAGGTGACTGATTAGACATGTATAGCGTTTTTTGGAAAAACGCAAGATATTTCGCGCTCGCTCTACTAGCGTGGACGCTATATTGAATTAGCGTTTTCGGTTAAACATTTTTTTATAATTTTCTCCAGGTGGCAAATACCTATATGGCTCTCAACTCAAACCCGTAAAAATGGCTGAGATTATTAAAACTTGTTTATGTTTTTTATCAATAAATAATAAGTTCATACAAAGCAAACCTTCTTATAAAAGCGAACTTGTCTGTATTCATAAAATAGTTAAAGGGGCCTCTTAATCTTAAAATGCCCAGGGCCTCTAATAGGAGAATGACGACCCTGTGTATTACGCTTATATTTTTATTTTGTAAAATTTTGCAACTTACCTATTATTCCTTGACCTGCTTCGTATGCTGTCGTCATCTCGTCCCCAACTCTTGGACAGCGAGGGAAGACCAATATTGCCGGAGACTTTCACCAGACCATCTGCATGGTCCGTACTTCTGGCCTTCCGAGGAGCGATGGTTTTGCCTGAATAGGTTATAATTAGGGTTAGGGATATAATTTATTACTCACTTGATGGTGGTAGGATACTTTTTTTTATGGTAAAAGGCAACAGGACCAGCACGACGCTCGCCTGATGGTAAGCTATGACGTCTACCTATAACAGATATAGCGGCATGCAAAATTCTGAACTGCCAGAATTTTGCATATCACTGCACTGCGCCTGTTACCTTGAGACATAAAGATGTTGAATCTCACATGCCCTGTAATTTCACTGGACACCTTGCTATTTCATCCGAAAAACATTCCTATTTCACGGCTGAAAACTAATTGGCAAAGTGGTACCGCCCCAGGCTACCACTACTGTTTTGTGTCCGCCTGGCTATCTGCAACCTTGGTAAATCTGTCACTAAAACGTCTAGCAGTGTAATTCGACAGCTGTTCTTGAGAGCCAATTTCCATTCCAGGTCTAGGCCTAGCGTGCTACCATCCTCTACCTACCACATCGTTACTTACCAACAGTCTCACTACTATCGAGATACTATCTCCCGTGATATGAATATGTGATAAAGATGGTTTCATGTCGAAATTAGGTGAACCGATTGGCAAAATCTCTTTGTACGGTGATAGGTTCGAGCCACGGCCGAAACCACTTGTGACCCTCTCGTTAACAGTCTACCAACATGTTGTTTCAGTCCTTTAGGTTTGGTCGAACAAATACCAAAAACACGTTTAATTTTAAATCGCACAACATCATACGTTTGCTGGTCTCACCGCGAAGAATTCTGTCTTCTGGAACGGTTTCTTACCAAATTTAGGAGTACCGACGAGAGTTTCAGCAGATCTTGAGATGCTCCGAGACAAAGCAGTCGGTGGAGCTTTCATTGGACTTGTTTGACGATACACCAAGTCTGCTTTCATTGGATGAAACAACTGCAGATTCTTCAGCGCCATCATTTATTTTAAATCGCATCTTCGTTCGATTTTATTTTTTTCTATTTGCATAACTGTTGTCAGTGCAAACCGGTATTCAGCCACGCTAACTATTTGATACTGGCCGCTAATAACAATCCGTAATTGCAAACTCTTTTGTTTTTGATAACAGAGCCATTATTGTCATGCGGGTAATAACTTTTAAGTTTTAACTGCAGCACTTACAATAACTATGGTTAAAATACGTTTAATGTGAAAATACAGTCGAGCCGCGTCGTAATTTATCGATGAGTCCAATCCAATAATATCATGTGAACTGACACTTGTTTCAAACTTTATAAAGATTTAGATTTTAATTTGAACGTACCATTTATATCAATTAAGTGCGTTAAATAACAAAATAGAATATATTAATTTGTAAAATAGAAAGTGATGAGAAAGTGTTTTGATTAAAGCCGAGCGGAAAGGCGGGAAATTATTTTCCAATATGGCCGACGCAAGTGTCACCGGCGGGTGCGTGGCATAGACTGAAAAATGTAAAATTGCTTTCAGCCAATATGCATGGGGTTGTTAAAGCTAATAATGTGTGGGGGTTTTTCGTTAAAAGCATTTGATTTGCAGACAAGATAACAAATATAATTGTAAACAGCAGTTGTGGTGATCGTTTGATTTATTTATATGATAAAATGAAAAGTATTCTAATGTCGATTATGCAGTGAACATTAATAATAACAATAACACAATATTTTTTTATAATAGTTATAAATATTAAAATACGGAACATATCGCTCTAAAAGATTAGTTAGAAGTTCATTTGTTTTTAAACTTAAATTAAACTTTTAGACGTAAACTTTTAGATAAAGGTGCCATTTTGCTCAGCGATAGATAGATAAAGATGGAGTAGGACATAGGATACGTTTTGACGCTAGTAAAGATGTGACCATATTTAGTTTAGTTTTTACCATATCGTAAGCTGTTACCGTCGCCTATGGACAACTGCAACACCATGAGTGCTGTTAATGCGTCGCCGACCATTGAGGAGTTTGTAGATGCCCTTTTTACAAGATTCCATCCTATAGCTAGATGGAAAGATCGCGGCGGGCAGATCATTCCACATCTTACAGGTACGCGGTAAAAATTCTCGGCTAAAACGGGTAGTGCGAGACGTCCAGGTCTGTAAGATGTGAGGGTGAGCTTTTTGACGGTGCCGAGCAGTACGATAAAAGAATGGCGATGGTGGAATCAGGTCAAAAAGCTCTTCAGAGCATTCCCCATTATAGAGGCGGTAAAAGATAGGTAGGTACCTATATTAATAAATATACTGCCATTAGCTACCTAAATCAAAATTGTTATAGATAAAGAGGACTAGCGACGCCTCCTGATTTTGCCCGCGTAAACAAGTAACCTATGTCCTATTCTACCATACTGATTATGCTTTTGTAATATTTTACCGAAATCGGTTCATCTTTTTGACCTTGAAGAGGTAACAAACAAAATAACTGATAAATTTATAATATTGGTATGGTATTGATTTATTTATACGAAAGTAATAGTGTTCTATGTTAATAGAAAGATGTAGTATGTAGAATGAACGAATAACTACTGCGAGAACTGAAATTAAAGAGACACGTAGATCAACAAAAGCTTCGACTACGTTAGAGGGTCAAGGTAGAGAAAAAAAAAGTGTTCTATGTAATTGAAATACGTGACAGTAGTGGCCAGTGTCAGTGACCGAAGGGGTGGTGGCACATGAACTCATGTAGTGGTGGCCATTGAGTGACTATTTAAAATTTATGAATACGGGAATACTGATACTTGGCCATATTCATTATATTGTGAGTTGAGATTTTAGTTTACTGTCTACATGAATAATGGATGGCTTTAACGCCTGTTGGAAAGTTTACAGTTCCAGAAGTTGTAAACAAAGTTGAAACTTGGTTAAAATATTCATGTACCTACTCGTTTTTGAGTAATTTAATATAAGCATAATTTATTTGTATATAATTTTATACTAATATAACGAATACACTCAAAAATAACTGGACCGATTTTATAATTTCTTTCACTAATATTTAGAATACACTTTCGATGATCAATGAAAATAGACATTATCTATCTCTTTACAGCGACCATTTTATTCTTTAATTTTTAATTAAGTACGTAATTTGAAGAGCTATTTTCTCCATTAATATTATTAATAAGGTTAGCTGCCTAAGCTATCTATAAAAGATTAAAATGTCCCTTTATATTATAAAATTTACATGAAAACTTTATAATATATCACAAATATGAAATTACGGGCATTGAATTTCGCGGAAGATACAACTTTGTGAGAGACGAACGTACGGACACATGAGTAAAGAAACGTACGGACCCTAATTAAAAAAGCAACGGGTTGCACTCCGGGAGTACCAGCAGAAGTGAAAACTTGTACATTAACGTTGTGCATTTGGTCTACTCTGACAGGATTTACAACGCAATCAATGAAATATTAAATATTTATCCCCTTAACTCGTATAAATGTAAAGAGATTCTTATGCGCTGGTTTAAATCACTGTCTTACGAAGAGACCGAAGAACTTTATAAAACATCTCTGTAATCATACCTTCATTCTCACAATGCACTTAAACACAAGCCTACACACATGCAGTCACACACAATACACACACACACACGCATACACACACAGACGCACACACACATACACACGCGCGTTCACCCTCTCTCACGAACACACATACTATTATTTGATTTTACGATTGTTACATGTAAAGAATTTATTAATAATGAATATTTTACCGTTTTATAATCGATATGAAATACTTCTATTTACGTAATAATTAATTCCAATAATAATTGTATCATTATATTATTTTATCCTGGTAAAATTGGTAAAAAATTATGAATTTTTTATAATAACTGAAATATTTTTAATAGCGGATTAACTATCATTTCTAATTGTACTCGTTATATTATTTTATTTTATTATGTACTTAAATAACTAAATTAATAGATAATTGTACACTAAAATATAATCATCGAAGGAAGGAACTAGCTACCAAAATACAGGTGTCTTAACACCTAGTTTGATAGTCAGGGCCGCACTCAAATTGATTGTACATTTTATGAAATAAATAATTTTTAATTTAATTTAATTTAATTAACTCTCCCTCCGTCTTGCAAATTTCCGATCAGGTCACGTGTCCTGACGCGAGGTCCTGACGCGAATTTAACATTTTTTACCCATCCCAAAAAGTACACAACGCAGCTAAAAAAGTTTTCACTTAAAAAAACACAGTATCAGTTGTCCTTGGCACAAAATTAAACTGGCCTTATTTGTCTACTACATTCGACTCGATCTTATAGAGTTTTTCAAGAATTGTATCTCTATTTGAATAGAAGAGGCTAATGAAAGTAATTTTGTTTCACAAAGGGCTTCATCAATCATAGCTGCTAGGTATAACCGATCAAATAACTAATGAACGGAATGCCTCAATGCTTCAGCCATATTTCTAAAGGCATGTGTGTACAAACAATCGACAGGAAAAACAAGTAAGTTTTTTAAAATTACAAAAAAGTGACATTCATCGATCCTCGACCACATCCTTGCTTCCTAACAGGCGATGGATTGGTCAAACGCTAGCCTATATAATATAAAAAAATTAAAGCTTTTTTTACATCAAACTGGGTAGCACTTGACCACTATCTCACCTGTTGTTAAGTGATGATGCGGTCGATGATGGAGCGCGCTTACCCAGAAGATACCTATTCACTCGCGATTTTACGACCCCCACATTGTATTTAGCCGGAAACACAGACTCAGGCAGGGTATTGCATTCTCTGTTCGTATGATGAACGAAGATGCAAATCGCTTAGTTCTGCCATCGATGACCACTCGAATCGCCCGATCCCTCAAGAAATCTGACATCCAAACACACAAACCAGTGGGAAGGCCGTATGAAGGAAGCTTGCTAATAAGGCTATCGTGCCAGACCCTGTCGAAAGCCTTCGAGATGTCAAGAAATACGGCAAAGCTCCTCTCTGTGGTTTTCGATGGCCTCGTTCTAGTAAACTTTTGTACCCGTAAGAAGTAAATACCCGTTTTAGCACCTGAGAGGTCTGAGTGAAAATGAGCGCCGTAGTTTTCTGTAGCAAAGCATATTACATCAGTACATGAACACTGCAACAACTGTTACCTACATCGTAAATTTTTTGTGCCTACTTTTGATGAGTATTTCATAATCTTAATTTAATTTTTTATTTGCAAACTTAGCTCATCAGAAACAGAGTTTACAAATAGCGTATGGTAAAACATATATGAGCATCATACGAGCTCTGAGTCTCACACTAGGGGAATCCCTGTGTCGTGCGTGAGATTCAGTCTCTTCCACTTTTACTTAACTTACAACAATACAAAAATAGATTTATTTCGTTGAAATTTCTACTCAGTAATGCTATTTACTTAAGAATAATTTAATTTCAAAAACGAAAAGGAATTAATTCTTAAGAAAAGGAATAATATGTTTTGTTATACATATTACCAATAGCAAAACAATCCCTTCAATTTTAAGGATAAGTTTATTTTTTTTTACAGAATTATAATTATAATAATTAAAAAAATAAGAACTATAATTATAATAATTACTAATAATTATAATAATTAGTAATTTTGTCGTGTCGTGCAAATAGAATACTAACTTTATTGAAGTTCATTTTGTTGATATTGTGAAATCATACTGTAATGTTGTAAACGACAGTTGTGAGTCGTCGATGGTGTATCGCGAGATATAGTGATTGAAGTGTCAGAAGAGAAGATTTAGGTCTTAGTTACTTAATAATTTACATGATTTGCGAGTTAACATCTGTACCTATTATCTACTGTGTTTTTGCCAGAATAAGGGCCAATTTCACTGTTTCCTGATAAGCCCTATTATGAAATTATGTGACAGATTTTATAAGACGTCGTATGTCAGATAACTATCTGTCAGACTGTCCCTTTATCAAAAACCGGGGAAACTGGCCTTTAATGTTTTTCTATTCTATACTGCAAAGATACGAAAATCTTTTAAAATAACTTGAGGGTTTCCAGGGGCTATCTGTTATGCCACAACCCTTATTTGTCAAATGTAGGTAACGTCAGCCAAGTCCAAGGGCTTTCCGTGTATTCAAATAATATTTACGAGACTACTTGTACAATCCGAGGAGCCCTTGGGAAACAAGCATATATCATTTATTATTAAAATACACATTCCTTGAGGCCAGCTTTTGATGTGTATGGAGGCATTGTTTACACTGTGTATTTATCTATACTAATATTATAAAGAGAGAATATTTGTATTTTTGTATGTTTGTAATGATTTGGCTCAAAAACTACTGAACCGATTAAAAAAATTCTTTCACTAATACATAGAATGGACTTTCGGAATGAAAATAGGCTATATATTATCCCGTTTAAATCAAAGGTACATTCATGGAGACCTAATTTGCAACCTAAGTCGGCAAAAAAACGGTCGAAAAAACACGTTTCTTACGAACGCTGCTTAATTGAAAATAGATAGAAGAATATTTTCTATGCAAGAGTTCTACAACTTAATAAGACCTACAAAAAAGTCCGCGACAGCATATGTCTATTTCTTAAGGTTGACTCACAGTAACCATTTTAATCTTAAAATTTTTGTTACAAAATATTACATAACTTCCAAGGCTATTTTCAAGTATATAGTATTAATCCTTATCCAAATAAATACGTTAATTAGCTTGGCCACATATTATAGATTCAAATTGTCCTTTACAGTATATAATTCAAATGAAAACTCTAGAAGATATCACGAATTTCACATACACGCATCGCAAAATTAATAAAATATTTGCAGTGAAACCACAGATTAGGTCATAGTTACTACGAAAATATTATTATAAACTTAGCTATGCTGTAGATCCCCACCGATCACAATCAATTTGAAGTCAATATAGTACAAAAATATGATCTATTGTATAAAAATGGAGGCATTGTTTACACTGTGTATTTATTACTTTATAAATTCAATGTTGACATAATCGATGCTTCTACCACCAGTGATATTTCCGTTAATGGTATTTATCATTACCTATATACATATAAAAGATCATACTCGACCTTATTGATAAATATACCACAGAATAAAGAATAGATAATAATAAAGTACAACTAGTGGCGTCTCAAGGGCTTGCCCGTGTTAAAAAGTATCCTGCGTGTTAATCCAGGTTAAAAAGTATATGTATGTATGCGAAATTTCATCCAAATCCGATTAGCCGTTTTTGCGTGAAAGAGTAACAAACACCCATTCATCTAATACTAACCAACTTAACTTAATCTAAAAGCATTTAGATGGTGCTGGAGTAGGTTGCATCGTTCTTCTTGTTAATATTGTCTTAATATACTTATTAGATCCTGCATCGCGCATACGTTATTTTCCGCAATGTTTGAACCATTACCCTTAGTACGAATTTTTATCGTAATGGCTTTTGACAGATCTCACATAGTATTCGACTTACTCTGGCTCCCTGATTGGTCTAAATTTAGTGAAGTGTGTAAGCCACTAGAGGCTGTACTGTTTTTCATATAAAATTTGTTCGATATACGATATTGAGTTTGGTATGAAAACTCATACTAAGGGTACTGATCCACTTGCTTCTTTTTCAAACATCTTATAATTTGAACTCCTTACGCTAAATTTCGCATTTATAATATTAGTACCTACGTAATAGTAATAATAAACGTAATAGTAAAAGTAATAGTATAATTCCTAAGAATTAACACTATAAAGCACCGCAATAGGTTTTCTTCATGAATTCAGATTTTACTGTTAAAATAAAAATGTTTCAGTTATAAGTATTATAGTTTCATACAAATGATGTTGCAGGCATAACTCTGGATTGGCATACAACTGCGCGTCACTGCACTGCACCCTAGCTTACTATCAGGCAAGAAAGTAGCAAAACGCTAGCAGAGGTTCCCAATCTTTTTTTCTCGTAGACCACTTTTTAATGTTAGTGGTTTAGGAGTTAGTGGACCCCCCCTGCAGCTTTATTTCTACCATATTTCCAAAACTCACCAAAATTGTTAAGATTAGATCTAACGATGTAAATTTGCATCGCGGCTAAGTACCCATCCTAATTTCAGAGTGGTAAAAATAAAAAAAATAAATAGTGTATGTTCTTTTGTTCCATTTATTAAAATTATTGATTACAGGCTTAAAATTAAAAACGTAATGTAACTTCAATAATGCAAATCAACAATAATAATAATATTTTTAGCAAGGCCAAGCCAACATTTTTGTTCTTCACTGTCGTAACCAGATACATTTTCGTGGCCCCCTACTTACATCTTGTAAACCCCCATTTAGTTTTCACGCCAACGTAGACCCCCGTCGATTCTCACGTGGACCCTGGGGGTCCACCTGAACCACTTTGGGAATTACTACGTTAGCCTATCAGATATTAAAAAAAGCCTTAGACAAATTTATTTTGAGTTTTACATGCCTTGTATTTTCACTGGACACCTTGAAACCGTACGTAAACGACGTACGAAAACGTACGTCTTTCAAACCGAAAAAACAAGGGTATCGTCGTCCAGTATATTAAATTACCTACTCTTTAGTACCGCCCCAGGCGGATTAGCAGAGGTCCTACCACTAATACCAGGTTCACACCATGCGATTTTTGTTGTTCAACTTCAGGATGTACTTTTCTTTCCAACCAAAGTACTTTTAGAATCGATACTTTGGAATCGATATTGAGTAGGAACCGGTTAAAAGTACTCGTATCGTTAGTCAATTATTTATCTCGGAAGAACATTTAGGCTGGCATTATAAAGCGATAATAAAGTTTAGAATTAAGCTATTTGATTGGTTAATCAAGCGCGATTTAATCGATGAAAAGTATTAAATGAGTATTTGTTGTAACTCGTATCGTACATCCCTAGGAGGTCGAACAACAAAAATCGTCTGGCCTGAACCTGATATAAAGTGTTTTATTGTTTACCAGACAGGCTACCATATAAGATAGTTTAAAAACTAATACAACCGATCCATGCCGCGCGAGTCAGTTTCAGTTGCAAGTTTGAGACGTTTATCGACATATATCTGGAGATTCTTATCAGATCTCGAAGAAATGACTATGGTATACCTACCCTTGGAATATCTCCTTTAAAACAAAAGAAGAACCATCAAAATCGGCTAATAAATGACGAAGTTATAACAGACATAAAAAATATACTATATTTGGTCGAATTGAGAAAACTCCTCCTCTTTTTGAAGTCTGTAAAAAAAGCTCAATCTACCTCGTTTCTCCACATTCAATTTTATACTAACTCCAACAAATGACCAACATCGATTTTAATTCGGGTTGTTCGATTGCGTATAATCGTAGGCGCGTAGTCAGTTCAATTTGTCAAAACAAATTACTATTATAACATTTAGGTCAACCACACTAGGTCGATTGGGGTAGAAATTGGATGGGTGTGATTCGGTGTCGTCCGATAACCCACATTGTGGCGTAAGAAAAGGATTTGTTTCTAGGGGGTATGCCTTTGGTGTCAGATTGAACCATCAATCGGATTACACGCAAGGGCAAGCTATTATATCAAGCTAACTGCGTCCTGCGCTTTTAGCCGCGATAAAAATTATCATATTTCATATTTGTTTATTTTTTGGCGCACAAAACAGAATGCCCTTAGAAATTTCTTTTTTTTTTATATCTTATAGGCTAACGTTTGACCACTATCTCACCTGTTGGTAAGTGATGATGCGGTCGAACATGGTAAGCACGTTGGGCCTAGAATGGGAACTGGCTCTCAAACGACTATCAAAAACTAAACAAATATAAAAAGTAACAATTTGAGCTGAAAAGAATTCCTAAATTATGTGTTACATTACCTAGATGTAATACATTGATGAGGATAAAGATTCACCAGAGAGGATACCAAATCAGATTGGTTGATTTGGCATCAAAGCAAGGGGTCATAAATTAAATTTGTTATGTCTATCAGCATACGATGGTACATACGATATTCTATCATAATATTAGCTATACTTGTGCAACATTTGAGCCAAATGAGTCCAGCCTTGTGTCCAAATGTGACAAAAATTGTCCAGTTATCTCCGTTTGGACCTGACGCGTCATCGTGTTCGATTCACCTTGAGAAAAAGTGCTGTCTACTTATGTCTGTCCGGATGTTCAAATGTAGCACTTCTCAACCGATTCTCGTTAATTGTGTGATTCGATAATTATATTTTATGAATTATTTATGTGAATATTTCATATAATTACTTAACCTGAATAAGAAAAATTTCAAAATGTCAGAGAAAGGTAGAAAACCGTACACTTAAAATACATTTTCATCCGATAAAATTCACGGGATTGTGGGGGGAGGAGAGAGGGGGTTTATATCTTATAGACTAGCGTTTGACCACATTCTCACCTGTTGGTAAGTTATGATGTTATCGAGGATGGTAGGACGCTAGGCCTAGAATGGGAACTGGCTCTCAAGAATAACTGCCGGAACACTTTAGATGTTTAGCGACAGATTGTCCAACTTGAGTGTCCTACCACCATGCGGGGGTTGGGTGTTTCTTAAGGATGTTTTCCTTCGCCGGAGGGCCTCATATTTTATTCTACGGTGGTGGACAATTGTTCAGTTTTAAGCTACGCAAGGACAGAGTCGCAAGGTCTACTCTCACAGAGGCTGAGAACGCTTCAGAACTGCTTTAAAACTACTTTGTTCAGAACATGTTACTTTCAATATTATTCAGACACAGTAACAGTACTAATGATTGCAGTGTATGCGTCACCTACTAGAGGGCGCTGGCCGTCACGCGCATGCGTACAACTAGTGCTTTGGGCGGGGAATGACATCTGTTATCCGTTTGAAAAACAGAATTACGCCAATTTGACGAGAAACTGCTATTTTAGCATTAATCATACTAATTTATTGGGTTAGCTTAGCTGCCAAAAGATATACACAATAGAGGTTACATGTAGAATAAACTTTTGAAAGACTTAAAATATGACCTTTTGAATCATGCTTTTGCTCTTTTTATTAGCTTTTTATTAGCTTCACCTGTATGTTTGTATGTTTGTAACCGACTTCTTTGGGCGCGATTTTGACCCACTCTAAACGGCCAGATTTCGTTCAAACTTTGTAGATTTATCGAGGACCGATGACAATATACTAATACACTAATGTGATAATAAAATTATTCCATTTTTCAACTAAAAAGTAAAAAATAAATAATAGTTAAAAAAAACTAAAAAAACGCTTTTTATAAAAAACCGAACTAAAAAATAGAAAATAAATTTTAATAAATTTAAAATGAAGAATAGTGTAAAAAATGTCAATAAGTATAAATTAATAATAGTGTGAATAAAAAAAAATTATTTAAAAAAAAGCGTGGGGTGCTTTTAAGATATTATCAAAATGATAATCATTATTAGCTTCACCTGTATGTTTGTATGTTTGTAGCCGACTTCCTTGGGCGCGATTTTGACCCACTTTAAACGGCCAGATTTCGATCAAACTTTGTAGATTTATCGAGGACCGATGACAATACACTAAATTGATAAAAAAATATTCCATTTTTCAACTAAAAAGTGGAAAATAAATAATAGTTTAAAAAAACTAAAAAACACGCTTTTTATAGAAAACCGAACTAAAAAATAGAAAATAAATTTTAATAAATTTAAATTAAAAATAGTGTTAAAATTTAAATAAACATAAATTAATAATAGTGTGAATAAAAAAAAAATTATTGTAAAAAAAGCGTGGGGTGCTTTCAAGATATTATCAAAATGATAATCACTCTACTCACATCTGTCAATAAAATATCTGTTTCTAAAATATTTATAACTATTGACACCATGCACCTCACGCTTTTTTTTAAAATATTTTTTTTTTATTCACACTATTATTAATTTATATTTATTGAAATTTCTAACACTATTCTAAATTTAAATTTATTAAAATTTATTTTATATTTTTTAGTTCGGTTTTCTATAAAAAACGTGATTTAGTTTTTTTTAACTATTATTTATTTTACGTTGATTTTTTGTGTTTGACAGATGTTCTTACACTAAGTGCGATCAAGATAGAAACAAAAGTGGGATAAATAACTGTGACTTCACAGCAATGTCCTACCGTGCAAAGTCTAGTTAGGGTGCAACGTTTTTGTTTTGTTGCCATACTAATTCTAAAATTAGGGCCTTTTTGAGGAAATGGCAATGAACTGCTATAAAAAGTAGGTATGTTATTTGTTGTAATAGGTGCCTATTTAAATCTAATAACTCACAGATTGTAGAGCACAAAATCTTACAAGAGTCAAGAATGTTTATTACATTCATAAAAATAGGTATAATAAGGTAAATATTTCTATGATTACATTGCATATAATATATGCATTCTGTAGTCACTTAAAAAAATTACAAAATGACTACACTTGCACATATCCCTACTTCCTTACTAATATTGTAAACGCGAAAGTTTGTATGAATATATGGATATTTGTTAATCTTTAACGTAATAACTACAGAACCGATTGAGTTGAAATTTGGTATCTAGATAGCCTAGACTCTGGACTAACACATAGGACTAATACTTTTTATCCCGATACTTCTACGGGAACGACGTCTAGGCGGGTAAAACCGCGGGCCACAGTCAGTCCTAAATAATGCCTAAAGACGAAATTCTTATCTGATACAAAGTTGATACGTGTATATTAATAAACCACTTACTGCATCAGTAAAAGCGAATTAGCTCACCAAGGTAGGATATTACAGCCAGTAAAAGAACGCTGTCAGAACGGTATTGCCAACCAACAGAGATTTTTTTAGGTAGTGGCAGGTCTTCTGCCTTCTTCATTTTTTTTTAAAATTATTTTTTATATCTTTTTGGCTAGCGTTTGATCACTATCTCACCTGTTGTTAAGTGTTGATGAGGTCGAATATGGTAAGCACGCTAGGCCACAGAATAATGAATAGTACGCTAGGCCTAGAATGGGAACTGCAGGCTCTCAAGGATAGCTGCCGGAACACATTACATGTTTGGCGACAGATTTATATTCTAACATGAACCCTCATGTAGTAGCTGGCCAGGCGGACACTAGCTAGTGTCCTACCACCATGCGGGGGTTGTTGGTTTCTTAACGATGTTTTTCCTTCAACGGAGGGCAACTGTGAAAAGCGCACATACATTTTTCGATGGAAAAATCCATTGGTGTATTGGTCATAAAGTACTATGAGGGCCGTCCGCATGGGGCGGTACCACCACTATGTCAGTTATTTAGCCGTGAAATAGGAATGTTTTTGGTTTGAATGGCAATGTGTCCAGTGAAATTACAAGGCATGTTTATGTCTCAAGGTAGCAGGCGAAGTGCCAGTAACATGCAAAATTCTGTCTATACAGAATTTTGCTGTATGTTTGTACATTGCGATGAGACTATTCCGCGAGTGGATAAGACTCATTGTTGTTTAGCGCATCGCTCCACTGCGGTAATGAAATTCAAAAAGGCTCGATTCCATTTTAGATCGCATTGTCACTTTTTATATATCTTATAGGCTAGCGTTTGACCAATCTTTACGACCACTATCTCGCCTCGATGATATGGTCGTAGATGCGTTTCTTTAAGGTGTGTTTCACTATTTCACTTTTTTTTAATATAAAAATTGTCTGAAGTACTGAAACACACAGTTATATGTATGGTTGGTTTTAACCTACTTTAAAATTTTTTTTAATATTCTGTCGTAAACGATTGGATGACAGTTGAATGGTTCATTACTTTTGTTTTTTTTTTCTAATTCAAAGCGTTAAAATTCTGCTTTTGCTATTTTTACTTGATAATTGGTTATGATTTATTTTATGATTTTGACGTGTATATGTGCGTATATCAATACTGCCTACATACTGAATAAATGCTTTGATTCTTTGATGGTGAAAACGCTAGGCCTAGAATACTCTGATTCTCAAGGGCCGTGTGCCGTGTGGTACCGGAACACCGTAAGGGTGCGTGCAGACTAATTAACATAACATTTTATATCATTGTTATTTAACATGTTTCAGATAATGTTGACACGAAAGGTTATAAAACATGCTATTATAATATGTTATTATGACATGTTTTATAACATTCTGAACATGTTAAATAACAATATTAAAACATGTTATGTTACATAGTCTGTACGCACCCTTACAATAATAAAAACTGTGGTAAGGTTTCTTCTCGATGGTGGTAAGCTACTTTTAAGTAGCAAGTCAGGCGGAAAATATGCTCATACCGCTTTTAGAATTAGTTAACATAAGTATTAAAATACGGGTATTCAAATCGCGAAAGTTTAAAGTTTACAATAGTTAACATAAGGTAAGGCATCAAGGTACGGACACACCGCAGCGTCCTGCGTGCGCGATCTAGGCGGCGATCAGATAGCGCAGTAGTATTTGTACCGACTGGTTCACACCAAATGCGATCAGAAAACAATTGAAAAGTACCTAGACCGCGCCGGCAGATCGCAGGACGCCGCGTACTTAAGTGCTTACCTCTCCTCAGTAACATACAATCCTTATAATCATATACCAACAGTAAATAATAAATACTAATATTATAAATGCAAAAGTTTGTATGTATGGTTGTATGTTTGTTACTCTTTCACGCAAAAACTACTGAACCGATTGAGCTGAAATTTGGTATGAAGATAGCCTAGACCCTAAAATAACACGTAGGGTACTTTTTATCCTGATATTACTAAGGGAACGATGTCTACGCAGGTAAAACCGCGGGGCACAGCTACTATGTTGATGAAAAGGCGACAATCGCCCACACCTATTTACGTGAGTTCAAGCACATTATGGCTCCTATAGAACCCTATATTTTTATATTATTAATAGTACGTACCGTGCCGGTTCGGTGGTTATCAAAGCACACAATGACGTGTCGGTCGCGGTTCGATGCCCCACCATTTTTGATTCAGGTGTGCACGTTAAAATATATTGTTTTCATTGTTTGATACGGTGCGATATGTATGAAAATAATACTACGCCATATTTTCTACCGACTCCTAAAAAAGGAGATTCTCAATTCGTCTGTATGTTTTTTTATGTATGTTACGCGATTACTCCGTCAATTGTGAACCGATTCGAATGATCCTTTTTTGAATCGGTAGGTTACGTTTCCGAGGTAGGCCCATTGTGATTTCATCGAGACCTAAAGTATCTCCAGAGATATGACGATAAACGTCTCAAACTTGCTACTGAAATTGCTTCGCGGGGCATGGAAGTCGGTTGTTTTAGTTTTTACTACTACTACTTTTTTAATTATTACGATCGTGATTGGTATTCGGCTGAGGTGCTATAAATACTTCGCGCATTATTTGGGCTGTCCCCAAATAATGCGCGAGGACACAATGTACACTAGGACGTTTCGGGCCATCTGGATGTTTGACTTTTCGTGGTATCGAATGGGTGAGATTGTAGGGAAACAGAGCAATGTTGAAAACAAGCTAGTTGGGTTCTCACCAAAATTCCACAAAAAAATTCAGTAAAATCCACATTTTTACTTGTACTAGACTTTGACTTCAACTTGACCTGAAATGTGACTTTGACCCATCTTTATAACTTGAATGCTCAAAAACTTGAAGAATTTTAATACTTGTTTGAAACTGGCTAAATACACTAATCGTGTGGAGCCATAATGAAACTGAAAAAAAAGTATGGCACCCTATTAACAATTTTCGAAACAATGGAAACAGCAAGCTGAAACAATACGTTTCCTCTTCCTCGACAAGAGTTAGTTATGATTCTTCTCCTTTATTCCACTCATAGTTTTTCTATCACAAAAAATTATAATTGCACTGAATCAGCAGTTCCTGGTATTTTTTTTCTAATTTTAATAGAATATTCATTTTTACGTTATACTTTATTAAGAAGATGTGCAAAAAGTTTTTATTTGTTAAAATTTTAATTTGGCAACATTTTTATTAAATAATTAGTGATTATTACGATATTTTGTTTCAGTTTGTACAGTTTTCAAAAGTTAAGCTTTACCTATTCATATTTTATTTATTTTTTATTTGCACAACAGAATTTCTTGTACCTACGCTAAAGTTTACCTATCTCTAATTCTGAAGAATGTAGAGTCGTAATCGACGCTTGTGAGAATTTATAGAATTCACATAACATGCCATAAAGAGTTTAACTACGTATGTTATGACCAAATACTTAACTGTTTAACTTTAGTAAATCTATCTGATATAATGAATGAACAACTCCATTTTAATATACCTCGCAAAAATAATGAGAGTAGATCTTCACAGAGAATTATATCAGTAGGTAGCCTTCGGTCCCACTAAGTAGACCTCAGGTGATGGATTGGATGGAGAGACAAAAACCAACAAATTGCCATATTTACTTTAAGCGCAGGGCGCGTGCACGAGCCGCCAGTACGCTTTTCGCGCCCGCGCACTACACTGCCTTTGACATTCCAAATTAAAAAAATAAAAAGTCTGATTGAAACCTCTTTACATATATTTGACAGAAAAGTTTTTTTCTTTTTTGGTGGTTTAATTAGTGGTGAAATGTAAAGTCGTTTTTACGCTTGATTGTTTTTAGCGAACAGGTTTTAGATGCGGTCAGTGCCGTGCTGTTGAATACAAAGGATGCAATCCTGTATTTTGCTGTAGAAATAATAAATAGAGCAACATGAGGAGAGTTATTGTTTTGGTAAGTTATGCTAAAAAACTATTGTATTTTTCATAAGAAATATTATATCATAAATCATATCAAAGTTAAACTTTAAATGCAACGTTATTTCCCTGCATTAAAAACCTGTTATTTTAAATAATTAGCTCTTAATCATACGTTTTAATTAAGTATCTAAAGTAATATTAAGTATATAAAAAAAATAATACTATGATATATTCTTATTAATTTTGGGGAGACCGTATCAAAGTTCCAAATGGACAGTTAAATTTCAGCGTGCAATATACTGCTTAATTTACACCTGAGTTTTGCACGCATCAGTATATGTTACAAGCAGATGCCAAGGTTTACCATTAGGCAAACGACTTTCTCGTTTTACTACCATAGACACGGTTTTACTATAATTTAAAAACTAAAACAACCGACTTCCATGCCTCGCGACTCAATTTCAGTGGCAAGTTTGAGACGTTTATCGTCATATCTCTGGAGATACTTATCAGATCTCAATAAAATTACAATGGGATCACCTCAAAAATTTATCCTACCAATTACAAAAATAATCATTCGAATCGGTTCACCATTGACGGAGTAATTGCGTAACATACACAAAAGATCATACAGACGAATTGAGAACCTCCTTTGGTTTGTTGAAAAGTAATAATTATTGTTTTACTAATTGACAGTAAAAATAAATTAAAAAGTCTTGTTCCAGAACTTTGCTCCTTTTAACCGACTTCACAAAAAAAGGAGAAGTATCTCAATTCGTCGGAATCTTTATTTTAATGTATGTTCACCGATTACTCGTAGATGCCTGAATCGATTTGGAAAATTCTTTTTTTGTTCCAAAGGGTACCTTTCCCAGGTGGTCCCATTTAAATTTAACGAATTTGGTCGAGCGCTTTTTAATATATCAACATTTGTATTACGTTGCATTTACATACCTCGATGACATGCTACTTACTGCTGGCTACTTTGACTAGCGCGACATCTGACGTTGGTTCTTTTAGTCTTATAAACGATCTTAAATTATAATGGAGTTCAGTTTGTTTAGTTTCACTCACCAAGCTATGGGAAGGGCTATGCTCGGAGTATCTCTGAAAGGTCAAATTCGAAATGAAGTAATCCGACAGAGAACCAAAGTTATCGACATAGCTCGAAGAATTAGCTATCTGAAGTGGCAGTGGGCTGGTCACATCTGTCGTAGAACCGATAACCGTTGGGGTAGACGTGTTCTAGAGTGGAGACCACGGCTCGGCAAACGAAGCGTTGGACCTCCAGCTAGGTGGAGCGATGATATACGCAAGCTGGCTGGCAGCGGTTGAAAACAAAGAGCTGAAGATCGAGCTCAGCAGCGTGCCATAGGAGAGGCCTATGTCCAGCTGTGGACAAATACTGGCTGCTAATAATGATGATAATGATGTTCAGTTTGTATCGACATATCGTTCGAACCCAGTTTCAAGCACTATCAATGGGTAGAAAAGTTTTAAGTTAAAAATTTTATCGATGTAACGACCGGAAATACCCCACAGATAACTAATATCCAGCATGGTGGTTTACTCGCAAGGTTAAGCTAATTTGGACAACAATGGGTCAACCTTTTAGCTCCCATAACCTATCGTAATTATAAAACGATCAACGTACGGATGTAGTAATGTTTATGCATCATTTAAACAATGCTGTGTAAACTCGGGCTCACAGTGTTACGTTAATTATGTTACGACAAACGTAGCGATTACATTCGATGATAATGTCTTTGTCTAAACCTGCGTTCAACAATAACTAAAACCTGACTAGTGAAAGTATTTTTAGTCTATGTCAACTAGACTTTAAATAAACTGACGAATAAAAGGCCTTTTGGCGTAAAGTATATATAAGATCGTTTAAAAAACTAAAAGAACCGACTTCAAATGCCGCGCTATTAATTTTCAGTACCAAGTTTAAGGTGTTTCCATATCTCCATATCTCTGGAGATACTTATGAGATCTCGATAAAATTACAATGGTACCACCCTTAGGATACTCCTTTTAAACAAAAAATGAATCATACGGTCGAATTGAGAAACCTCCTCCTTTTTTGAAGTCAGTTAAAAATACATAGAGGTTCAAATCCTAGCCGTTCCAATACATTTTTCTAAGATCTCTATTAAAACACTTATCAAACAACAAAAAAACTAAATCAAAATCGGTCCAGCCCTTTGGGCGCTACAATGATACAAACAGACACACATACACAGATACACACGTCAAACTTATAACACCCCTTCTTATTGCGTCGGGAGTTAAAAAAAAACAAAAACCTGACCATTTTTTAGCATTTCTCATTCCTAAATTAAATGTAAACATTTAATTTAACTTTTGTGGCGAGCCAACGGTGAGTGGCGACACCGCGTACCCTATCCCGTGAGGACTAAATGAGACCCTCTGACCCCCGGCTTGCCTTGACCGGCCGGCCGGTGGTGGGAATCGCAAGATCTAAGACCTAAGCTCCAGGGTGGAAGTGTTAAAGGCATAAAGCCGGTAGTAGCGTTTAGTGAAAGTGCAGCACACCTCTCAACACTCAACACCCTTAGCTATCCACGCCAATGTTGCCCCTCAGCGCTAACATACCGGTCCGCCTTTATGGGGGGCCCATTCAGTGTATAGCGAGTCACCACCCGCCATAATAATAAAAAAAATTTTTTTTTTTTTAAATAACTGAGCTAATTTAACTTTATATCTATATTTTTGTAAATATTTTAATAGGCTAGCGTTTGACCACTATCTCACCTGTTGGTAAGTGATGATGCGGTTGAATATGGTAGCACGCTATACCTAGAATCTGAACTAGCTCTGGAACCGGCTCACAAGGATAGCTGCCGGAACACGTTAGATGTTTTGGCGACAGATTTTCTAACTTGAGGGTGGTAGCTGGCCAGGCGGACACTGTGAAAACGCACATACATTTTTCGATAGCAAAATCCATTGCAACGGTGGAGATGGAACATCTGGCGTCAAAGCCGACCATTCTCCCTATACATCACTGGGCCCCTTAAAATCTCCCTTTAATTTCCTTTATTTTTATATGCTACTAATAGGTTCGGTTACGTTAAAAGAAAACGAAGAGAAGAACGTTTACCTATTTCGCGGGACAAATTCGCCATGCTGATTTTTTAATTTTATTCTGTTTTGATCTAAAAACTAAAACAACCGACTTCCATGCCCCGCGAGTCAATTTCAGTTGAAAGTTTGAGACGTTTATCCTCATATCTCTGGAGTTACTTATCAGATCACGATGAAATTACAATGGAGCTATCTCAAAAATAGACCCTACCGATTAAAAAAAAAAATCGAATCAGTTCACAATAGTCGGTGTAATCGCGTAACATACATACAAAAAAATACAGACTAATTGAGAACCTTTTTCTTTTTGGAAGTAGGTTGATAAAAGAGTGTCCTTTCAGTGAAAGTATATTTCTCCATGTGATCCGTGTCCCATTTTTTTTCCACTCAAGAAAGAAGAAAGAATAATAATTTATTCAGCATATTCAAACTCATAATAAAAAGCTTAAAATCAAAGAAAAAGTTAAATATTATGAAGTGCTGAAACAGGCCAGTCTCAGCACAAATGTCACGCCTTCCTGGATCATAGACCCTTAAAATACTGAATGCTGATATTCTGAAAGGCCTTCTAATAGTGACTAATACCTACGAGAAGATCCATCGTCTACCACAGATAGATCCCGTAGTTAGATAATAGAATCGGATGTAAAACAGCCTTACTATGATTATCATGTAAGTCCTTGATTACATAAAACATAACCTTTACAATAAAACAATAAAAAAATCATACCTATGTCAATGCGGTAATAACGACTCTGAACGAGTTTTCACATAAATAGGGTCACATGATCGAGGATATGATAGGCCCATTTTGATGGTGTTTTTTGTTTTCACCATTGTTCTAAGGTCAGTGATGTAATGCGTTCGGACAATGGTAGTAGATATGCAGTAGAACAAAAGAATTGGGTTCAATTCAAGGTTGTGCTCTGGGCTAATTATGTGAATTACAATTTTTGTTGTAATTTATTATAATCACTTGTTCTAGACCGCAAATCGTCAAACGTAGCGTAGGACGTCCTGTGACCAGGTGGAGCGACGACATACGCAAAGCGGTGGGCAGTGACTGGAAGAGAAGAGCCGTAAGTCGGGCTCAGTGACGCATCTTGGGAGAGGCCTACGTCCAGCAGTGGACTGACACAGGCTGATTATGATGATGATTATAATTACAGTTTCCATGTTTACTAAAATTACTCTATGATTATAAAACTTTTGTCAGTTTTTAATAACTGTAATATTAGCTATGACTAATGTTTAAAATAAAAACTACAAATTAATAATTTATTGTCGTACAAAACGGAAAAACCGACTTCACATACATTGCCGCGATGGTCAAAGTACTGGCTAATTATAATGATGTCATCAAAGTATACAAATTTGCTTATATATTATTTATCTCCATATCTCCGGAATAATTGTCAGGTCTTGATCAAATTTGAATTGTACCAAACGGGACGCATACTCTGGCAAACAAACAAAGAATTTTTCAAATCGGTTATGATTTGACGGAGTTCTGAGGTAACAAACATTTAAAAAAACAACTTGGAACCAATTAATTAGCAAGTGTTCGAATCGAAAATCAAAGCAGCAAAAATCTGCCGATATTGTGAGTGTTGTGTGTCGCAATGGCAACTCTGATAAAAATTAAAAATAAATTGAGGGTAGTTTCCAACGAACTCTCCTATAAATAGCAGTGCGGAAACTTCAGTCGTCTCGTGACCACGATCAATGCAACTTGGCGAAACGTCGAGTTAAATAAAATTAATGTTTTAGGCGCGATAAATCCCGTATTTTCATATTCATAACTATTTAAAAAAACAGTCATATTGAGAGCCCCCTCCTTTTTTGTGAAGTCGGTTAAAATATGGTTGGATATTGGTTTTAGCTTTTTAATTTTTAATTTTCATTATTTATATACGGGTATTTATCGTTATATACCTATGTTAATTACAATGTGAGGGTCTTAAAGTCCCGAGTATATTTTTTTTATAATATGATTTACCAGGACAAACACGATGCTCGCTTGATTGTAATGACGTCTACAGATATTACAGATACAGCGACATGTGAAATTCTGAATAGCCAGAATTGTGCATGTACAGTGCCTGTTACAGATGTTAAGTCTCAAGTGCCCTGTAATGTCACTGGACACTGCCGTTCAAACCGAAAAACGTTTCTTTTTCACGGCTGATTTAATTGGTAAAGTGATGATACCACCCCCGTTAGACTAGAAGAAGTCCTACCAATATTGTGTCTTTTACATAGTATAAGTATTTTCTGGGTATCGACCACTTAATTTTTTTTTGCTTTTGACTTTTGAATGGGTGGGGACCGAACTCACGATCTTGATCGCTAGTCCGACACCTTATCCATTAGGCTATTGCCGCTTTTCATTACTTTACATCAGGTGATATAACGCCCTAATGCTCGTAGGTCTCTTATAAACATTTTAATTATTTAATTAACTGTACCACAGAAAGTTTTTCTGTGCTTATAGTGTACTGTAGAAATATCCGCTACAGATTTCGTAGAAGGCAACTCGTTGAAGTCTTTTGTATAGCAAACAAAATTAGTAGAATTTTACTTGCATGTTGATAGATTTTTCAAGATGTGATATGGAAAATTGTGTTTTAGTGCTTTATTTAGACCCAATAACCGGCCAAGTGCGTGTCAGGCCACGCGCAGTGTAGGTTCCGTAATAGCCTGTTATTCAATGCAAGTCTTTACCCGTTATAAACAAACAACAAGGTACTCCGTCTTTGTCACTTTAAAGGATTTTTTCGAAGGATTTTGTATTTGGTACAAGATTATCCAACACCCAAGTTCAACGACTATTACTGCTAAACTAATAAAGTTATCTTAACCGCTATAATTTTCCTTTAAAGTTCATGCGCTATTATCACGATTTTTTCCAGATTTTTCAAGCCAGCAGTTTAGCTTCTAGAGGGGGGGGGGGGACGCCCTACTGGAACAAATTTTTGTTCAATACTTCTTCAAGTTGAATACTTCGTAAATGGAGCATTCAATCGAAAAATGGTATTACCAACCCTTAAGTCATTTTAAAAGACCTATTCAACGATACCCCACACGATGGGGTAGATGATGAAAAAAAAATCATCCCCACTTCTCATATAGGAGAGCTACCCTAAAAAAAATATTTTTCAAAATTTTATTTCAGCACTTCGTCGGCGTCATTTATTTACATACCCTCACAAAATTACAGCTTTCTAGTATTAACAGTCTCTTAGCAAAACCTCGGACAGACAGACAGACAGACGGACCTGACGAAACTATAAGGGTTCCTTGTCAGGACTACGGAACCCTAAAAAGCAATAATTATTTCCGAGAATCACTTGAATAGTTGTAACCATATTCCCGAGGCATAACACGCCCCCTTTGGGAGCGGTACATGTACTTGTGTGCTTGTTATTATTTAATCGCACATGTATACATAAATATGCAATTTAAAGACCCGGACCAAAGACCCGGAAAAGCTCCAACGTAGTAAAACGTACAAAAAACGTGAAACAATTGAAATTCACGTGATTAACGTGGCGTGATATTGACCGATCTTTACGAGATAAACACGTAATCATTGTCGTAATTAATTAACGGTTTCTTGAGAATTAATATAGCTGTAATATTAGTTGATTTCATGTGTAATAATTCAATATTAAGTTGTTAGATGATCATTTATTGACCAAATCAGTTGTAAACGACGCCTGTAGATTACTTTTTAACGGCTGACACAAAAAGAGGGGTGGTATAAGAATAGAATAGTATTTATTAAGTTTAAGTTTTTTTTTATGTCATATAGGCTAGCGTTTGACCACTATCTCACCTGTTGGTAAGTGATGATGCGGTCTAGGATGGTAGCACGCTAGGCCTAGAATGGGAACTGGCTCTCAAGCATTGCCAAGCCAAGTTTGACGTCTAATTTTGTGTTATCTGTGTTACGTGTGTTTGTCTGTGGCATCGTAGCGCCTAAAAGAACTATTTTTTTTTGTTTATTTTGTTTGGTAGATGACTTAATCAAAAGTGTTTTTAGCTTTGATTCATGACAATCTGTTCAGCCGTCTTAACTAACTTTGCTAACTCCATGAGAACAACCAACTTTACTAATATTCTTTATTCGACATCCTCCTACTTCAATGATATTGTACGAACATAGTCCTGATGCAGGGAAATCTCCTGGAATCTACAGAATACTCTACTCCTCACCAATTTAGGCCCGCCATATACCTATATACGGAATTCCGCTGTGTAAATCCAACCAAATCTATGGACCTGCCACACATGAACGGTAGTTTACCGTTCGAAACGAAATTCCGAATGTATGTTGTTGGTTAAGGAATCCCGATTCAATATTTCGATTCGGAATTACGAATGTATGTTACGGGCCTTACAACAGAACTGTGTTGGATGAACAGGTTATACATAGATCAGTCGGAGGTGGTAAACATTTAAATTAAACTATTATTTTATTGCATACAGAGCACTTGACACACACTTAGCAACTAACTTACCTAATGTTACATCATAATGGGAGATCATTAAATGAGTAGTTCGAGCTACGGACAAAGTGTACCAGTAATCCATTTAAAACCAACCAGGGATCACCATGTGACTGGAAAGTCTATCATAACGTCTATAAGCTCAATAAAATATAATAATTTATTTTATTATAGCTTCAACACAGATAAGAAAATCAATGATTTTTCTCTGTTCCAGATCCTTACAACCTACATCATCTACACTGCAGCAACGACTGCCGACGACACTGTTCTATCAGCGGTATTAACGCCCACCGAAACTCCGGAGAAACTAAACCGCCAGCTCCGAAGTTACTACGACTACCGATATGCTAGACCTCTTTACGACAGAATAGAACGGGACTACGGTCGATACGATGACAGACCGAGATGCGGTCGATGCGATGACCGATCAGACGAAGATGACGACGATAGAGATGACGACCGACGTCACCGACCTACTTCTGGAAAACGATACGACAAGAAAAACTACGACAGCGATGAAGGCTACAACACAGACAAAAATAACAACAAAAACAGCACAGATGACGATAGAAAAGATGACAAGGATAGCAGACCGTCAAACAAAAGAAACAGACATAGAAATCGATACGATGATAGAGATAGATATAGGCCTGATTATTACGATCGATTTTTAGAAAGAGATGAAAGACCTCATCAAAGTTATGATGATAGGAGGGGTTATAATAGATACCCGGAGTATGAAAGGTATGATCCGTATTCAAGATATGATGGAGGATATGGGGGATATAGAAGACCGGCGTATGATAGATATGATGATGGATATGGAGGGTATGGACCAAGTGCGGGCAGAGGTCCTCATGAAAGGTAAGCTAGAAAGAGATACATTTTGCTTGTTTTAGTATTTTAAGGTCCAATAATGAGTTTTTGATTAATTAACTTTTGGATCTAAATCATACTAAACGAGGAGAAAAAAAAATGTTTTTTTTTTTTAATGTGATAATGGATATCGCTTGACCACTATCTCACCTGATGTTAAGTGACGATGCGGTCGATGATGTAGCGTGCTTACCCAAAAGATACCTATTCACTCGCGACTTGAAGACCCCTATGTTGTATCTAATCGGAAACACAGACTCGGGCAGGGAATTCCATTCCTTGGCAGTACGTATGATGAAAGAAGAAGCGAATCGCTTTGTACGTGTAAATGGTATATCCACCATGAAGCGGTGGCGCCTCTTAGTATCCCTGCTCGTCCGATTATAAAAAGGGGATGGCGGAATCAAGTTATGAAGTTCCGATGCACACTCTCCGAAATGAATCCGATAAAAAACTATCAAGGACCATTCAGCATTTTACAGCCACATTGGAATAACACGAATTAGACGTTTTCTTCTCTAATCCATCAATTTCCTTACGCTAAATTCTTGTACTTAATACAAAATTACAGTCCAATAAAGTCCAATCGGCGTTCAAGCTTTTCTGGGTATATGGATGGTAATTTGAAGAACCTTTACGTCGATTCAGATGAATGATCAAAATTTGGTACAAATTAGCCAACAGCCCATAAAATCTTAACCATACAAACAATTCGTCCTCAAACCACACACAGGCTAGACAATACCAACAATGGCTTGCAGAACTATTACCGTTACATATTCCAATTGAATTATCCCATTATTTCGAGCATCAACCATGATGCCAATTTCAGGCGAAAGCGTGTATGATCAACGGTAACGGTCAATATTTTGCGTGTGAGTGAACTTTGCAATACCTTTGACACTGATATGAACTCAGCGGAAACTTTAGTTCATTGTTAGGGGTCACGCAGTTAGATTGATTTCTACTACTACTATGGCAATGCTGCGCTGGCTCCAAAGTGGGTATTTGCTTTGGACATCAAGTGACGTCACTTCTCCCTGGATACCGGCTCCTGATTCTCATTTAAATCAGATACATTCGGATTCGGAAGCGTCATTTTGAATTTCGAATTTAAAAATTCTGTGAGCTATTTAGTCGCGGAAAACTTTCAAATTAAAATCACTGATTTTTTCGAGTTTAATCAAAATTGCGCAATAGTTTGTCAATTGCAAAGATCTGAGTCGAAGCAAACGCTGTTTCCGAATCCGAAATTGCTTTCGAATGATTGAGAATCAGGGTGCTGGAGTTGGTTCAGCATAGTTGTCCTCATTTAAATCGGATACATTCGAACTCGGAAGCGTCATTTTGCATTCCCAATATATATTCGTATTCCGTGAGCTATCTGGGTATGTAGGAAACCTTTCTGATTAGAATCACTTAGTTTGTTTCGAATGGACATATCAAAGTTATAAATTAAATTTTTTGTGAATTGCAAAAATCTGAGTCGAAGGATAGTTATTCCTTCCGAATCCGAATTTACTTTCGAATGATTGTAAATAGCCCTACCGATCTTTTTGGACTTTATCTGACCAACAGTATCTAAAGCGTCTGACTGAGTTGCCTCTTACTCGTCCCAAGAATGCTTGTTTCACGGCTCGATCTTCTCCCGTCATTGATTTCTAATCTAGACACAATTATCTCGGTATTGTTTTTTTCATTGCGGATTGATATGTCTATCTACTACGAGTATCTCTCTTGATTCTTAGAGTCGAGTCTTAATTAGAATCGTGCTTCTCTAGACACGGACAGACGGACGGACGGACAGCGGATTCTCTGTTATGGAACCCTAAAAAGATCAATATAATTATATTTTTTTAATATTTAATGGCGTATTCCTAAAATAAAATTTAGTGTCATGGCATCAACACATAATTTACCTGTATTTTAAGTAATATCGCTAGCCAAACTTAAACTATCATCAAAATATTACTGTAAAGTTCTAACTACAAGTTTTAACAATATCCAGATGTAATCTACAGAATTCCACACAATTATTCAATTTGCTATTCAATTTCGTTGCGTGTTTCTCACAAACAACTAACACCTTTTTGGTGTGTAATTTGCGAAAATAAGTACGTCCGCCATGTTGGTTTTCTGACGGGTACTCAACGGTTGGTGACCTTACTTCCGGTGGGGTCGAGAATACCCGTTTTTATGGTAAAATAATGGGGGACTTAGATCTTGTCGTTTTGTTTGGATCTAAGTAAACAAAGGGTTATGTTATTTCACAGGTGGTTGGAGCATTATATCGATGTTCCGCTTGACTTGCTAACAAAAAGTAGCTACCACCATCAAGGACACAAATAAAAACTTTACGGTGTTCTGTGAGCATAGCTCTTGAGAGTCAGACTATTTTAGGCCTAGCGTGTTCACCATCTTTGACTACGTCATCGCTAACCACCATGCGAGATAGTGGTCAAACGTTAGCTTGGCAGAAATAAAAAAAAATAACACGTGAAATTAATTGAAAGTCCAGATCATCTAAGCCTTTAATTTGTGAGGGGCTTAAAGTGCCTCGGAGACGGTCATTCGAAATTGTACAATCAATATTGCCATCATTTCTTTTTACGAATTGTTGTCTTTTTACCTCATAGTTGCGAATGACAATGGCTTCGATTGCCTCTGCACACGATTATTTGGTCCAACAATGACGTGAAAATTGACAATTGCAAATGTACGTCTCCGGGGCTTTTTTTTCTGTTAAATAACTTTTCATGTCTCCAAAAAACTTTTGTGTGTTCCAGTTTCAGACCATGGGACGAGACATACCGCGGTCAGTCTGGATGGGACGCGGGTGGTAGGGGGTACTACTTTGCGTCAGGCAGACCGGAGCCTCTACCTGCGCCTGCACCTGCGCCTGTACCCGCGTACGGACAGCCGCAGTATTCTAGGTAGGTAGATATACAGTATCAGTCAGATAACTCAGATATACATGTCATCAATGAATTTGTGCGTCGGTTCCAACATGTTGACATATTTAACGATAAGTTGAGTATTATTATTAATAACTTAAGAATATATTTAAGTTTAAATAATTAGTTTATTACTTGATATAATTTAAATAGTTAGTGTTTTGGCAATGCTGGCTTACTATTTTCTAAAATAAATCAGATTAGACGAGACTACCGCAGCGTTCTGCGTGCGCGATCTAGGCGGCGATGAAATAGCGCAGTAGTATTTGTACCGACTGATTCACACCAAACGCGATCAGAAAATAATTGAAAAGTACTAAACAATTGAAAAGATATCGCACCCGCAGATCGCAGGACGCCGCGGTGTGGCCGTACCTTTACCGCGGTCAGTCAGGTTGGACGCAGACGTCAGAGGGTCCGGCAGACCAGCCCCCTGATTCTCATTTTAATCGGATACATTCAAATTCGGAAGCTTCATTTTGAATTTCGAAGATTTATTATTCCGTGAGCTATTTAGTCGCGTAAGTTTTTACGATTAGAATCACAGATTTTTCGAATTAAAGTATCAAAAGTTATGGATGAGAGCATTGTGAATTGAAAAGATCTAAGTCGAGGGAAAGGCAGTTTCCGAATTCGAATCGAATTTGCTTTCGAATTGAGAAGCAGCGGTCCAGAACAGATGAGACATACCGAGGTCAGTCAGGTTGGAAGCAGACGGTAGAGGGTAAGCCAGACCGAAGCCTGTCACTGTATCTGCACTTGGACAGCCGCAGTACCTATTCTTGGTAGGTAAATTATCTGGCATTACCGTGCCTTCGCCAAGACGAGCCAAGCGAAGCGCTAGGTCACTACCTACCTTTTCTCGAAGCGCTTCGTCGTTTTTAGAGTTCTTTACACAAAGGGTAAACGGGATCTGTCCGTTTTCATCAAGAACCCGTGAACAGATGATAGTTAGACAGTTGAAATTTTCACAGATGATGTATTTCTGTTGCCGCTATAAAAACAGAATAAAATGCATATTAAAGTGGGCTCCCATACAACAAACGTGAATTTTTTGCTCGTTTTTGCTCGATATTGATAACGGAAATAAGTAGACGTTTGAAATATTCACAAATTGTTTAGTTATGATTTTGATCTCGGCTCGGCTCCGTATGTCATTACAGGTAGCCGAGACGTGGACACTCACAGTTCGACTGGTTGACGTACGACGACTTCTACGACATACGACGGATGCGTATGTCGCAAAGCGGTGGGCTGTGACTGGAAGAGAAAAGCCGAAGATCGGGCTCAGTGCGCATCTTGGGAGAGGCCTACGTCCAGCAGTGGACTGACAACGGCTGATGATGATGATGATTTTGATACGGCTTTAAATTTGTAAACAACTAAAATTTTATTCTAGACGTAAATACACATTTCATTATATACACATTAATAAAAATAAATAGTCAATTAAAATAAAACAAATATTTATTTCCCATACAACAGATATGATTTTTTTTGCCGTTTTTAGGGTTCGCAACCCAAAGGGTAAGACGGGATCCTATTACTAAGACTCCGCTGTCCGTCTGTCTGTCTGTCTGTCCGTCTGTCACCAGGCTGTATCTCATGAACCGTGATAGTTAGAAAGTTGAAATTTTCACAGATGATGTATTTCTATTGCCGCTATAACAACAAATACTAAATACAGAATAAAGTTAAAAATAATAGGGGGTCCCCATACCAAAAACGTGTTTTTTTCGGTATTTCAATATAACGTCAATAGATGGCGTTATATTGAAACGCCGATCCCTAACTCCTTATTTAGACGGTAGATGGCATTATAAAAAATAAAATGTTTATTAATTATAATTTTTTGCTGGCGAAAAATGATAGTGGTATTTTTTGCTCGATCTTATAAAATACTGTAGTGTGGTACGGTACCCTACGAGTGCGAGTCCGACTTGCACTTGGCCGGTTTTATTTAGATAAGTTTTATACCAGATGAGACATACCATGGTCTGTCTGTTTGGGTGGTAGAGGGTACTACTACTTTTTGTATGGCGGGTGACTTTAGAAGGTAGTACCCGCATAATATCTGGAAGCCATGTGTTAAACGACGTTGTATTCAAAAAGTATATATGCACCGACTTATTCGTATTTTCTTCCAACTGAAATTTGAAATTGTTTTTTTTTAATTTCCAGGCCATCCCAAGGCTGGCAGAGTCAGCCAGGCTACGGTTCTTCAGGCTACAGGGAACCAGTAGAATACCGAGGATCTGGCTACCAGAGCGGATACACCCAACCTTCAGGATACGGGGGCGGATACGCCCAACCAGCCGGATACGGAGGTGGATACGCTAGCTCCGGCTACGGACAAAGTGCTGGATACGCACCTAGTTCTGGATACAGACAAGAAATGACTAATTATGGGGGGTCCCCTAGTTATGGCGGGTCTGGATATACCGGATCAGGTTATAGCGGATCTGGTTATAGCGGGTCTGGTTATGCCGGCTCTGGTTCTAGCGGGGCTGGTTATGCCGGGTCTGGTTCTAGCGGGGCTGGTTACACTGGATCCCCTGGTTACGGTAGTTCTGGTTACGGTGGGGGTTACGGTAGTGGTACCTCTACCGGTTGGCTTAGCGTCGGCGTTGGTGAACGGAGACCCTATAGGGATCAAAGGTAAGGAGCATAGAACAAAAGTTTTGTACTGCATATAAGCTAGCGTTTGATCTCCATCTCTCTTGTTGGTAAGTGATGATGTGGTGGTCGAGGATGGTAGCACAGTGGTTTTATTATGGTAGGTAAGCAAGCATGTGATCACTGAATTTATTTTATTTTGAGTTACGATTGTCTGTGGCACGCTTGCCTAGAAAAAACTTAACTAAGAAGAAGAAAGAACATAAAGATCACTGCATTGGTCAAACGCTACCCTTAATTAAATTATAAAAATATGTATTTAAAGCACATGCTCTGATTTGAGTTGGTCTTTGCTGACATTTACATTGACGCGATGTCAATGTAATGAGTTTTGGATTTATTTTTTGGATTGTTTGTACGAAACCTGAACAATTGCTTCTTGACCATACCACGCGTCTATCTAAGATAGACAATATGATCAAGCGACAAAAAAAATCTATTTCAATACTATAAAGGTACGACTAAAACGCGGCGTCCTAAAACCGCGTGCGCGTTCGCGATCGGATTTTCAATGTTTTCTGATCGATTTGGTGTGAACCAGTCGGTACATATTTACTACGCTATCTGATCGCCGTCTAGATCGCGCACGCAGGACGCCACGGTGTGGTCGTACCTTTATCGTTAACGCAGTTCAGATCTATTTTTCGTATCTGCTTATATTGTCAGCAACTAATAAAACCTATCATCCCTTTACAGCGGTGTAAATCAACTAGATAAACGTGAATCATCAACTCCTCGCAACCAAGACAAATATCAAAGTAGCGGCCAAAGCCTTTATGGGCAACCCAACCCTTACGGCCAAAACGATCAGAAAAAATACGACCAGACCAGATATGGTCAAGGAGATAAATACGACCAGACCAGATATGGTCAAGGAGATAAATACGACCAGACCAGATATGGTCAAGGAGATAAATACGACCAGACCAGATATGGTCAAGCAGATAAATACGATCAGACCAGATATGGTCAAGGAGATAAATACGGTCAGAAGGGCTACGGGCCCGATATTCATAGTCAGAAGGATAATTATGGTCAGCCCAGCACATATCAGTCTAACTCTGCATATGGACAGAGCAGTACTACGCCTGAGACTAGTTATTTGTTCGAGAGAGATGATACTTCAACTACTACTGAAGCGTCTACGAAGTCACCTTCGTAATTACGGTTTTTGTGAAGTGTACAATATTAATAGACTATTTATATTAAGATTTTTTTTTGGTGTAAAATGTTCAATATTATGAAAAGTATGTTATGAATTTCGAATGGTTAAGTAAATTTTAAAACCTATGACGTGCGAGCACATGAGTAAACTTCTTTACTCATGTGGTACGAGTACAATATGTCCAAACGTAAAACAAAAATAATTTTAGCAATTCGTTTTCAACCGACTTCCTAAAAGGATGAGGTTCTCAATTTGTCTGTATGTATTTTTTCCGTATGTTTATTCGCCGATGATTCCGCCAATTGTTAACCGATTTCAATGTTTATTTTTTTGATAGATAGGGTTTATCTTGAAAGTGGTCTCATTTTAATTTTATCAAGGTCTAATAAGTTTCTCCGGAGATATGACACGTCTTTCAGACCTTCCGATGAAACCATCAACGACCTATGAACAGAGGACAAATTCAATATTAAGCATCAACATGGTGATGATGTTAATGATGATGTCATGGTGATGATGATGATGAAGCAATAGTAAAAAATTCAGCTGCATTTTCAACTAACTTCCAAAAACGAGGAGGTTCTCAATTCGTCTACAGTATGTTTATTTTTTTGTATGTACTCGTAACATACGCAATTACTCCGTCAATTGTAAACCGATTCGGGTCATTATTTTTTTAATCGGTGGGGTACTTTTTTCTGGTGGTCTCATTATAATTTCATCGATACTTGATAAATATCTTCAGAGATATGATGATAAAAGTTTCAAACTTGTTACTGAAACTGACACGCGTCGGTTGTTTTAGTTTTTAAACTATACTAAACTATTATTAATGTTATATACCGGCTGTAATTCACGTACCTTTAGTCGAATTTTCTCGACCTAAGTTTCGAGCGAGTCAGTCGCTCTTCCTCGGGAGTGAGGTCACGCGGTGAGATCGCGATGTTCACTGAATTACAGCCGGTTTATAACAATAATAATGTTAGAATTTCACGATAATTTTAAAATCAAAAAATACTAAACTAGCTTACTTAGTATATACATTATTACATATTGAAATGGACGGTCTTATCGCTAAAATGTTATTTAATATTATGTTTCTTTGACACTTTATATTTTTGTAAATTGTTAAACAATCCAAAATGTCATCGTACCGACGGGACTTGAACCTGCAACCTCCGGAATAACAATTAAGCTTAATTGGTAAAGCACCGGAACATGTTATTCCGGAGCTTGCGGGTTCAAGTCCCGTCGGTACGATGAAATTTTGGATTGTGTTTAACGATTTACAAAATGTAATTTGTGTCACTATAAAAAAAAATAAGAACTTCAGACATTGTTATGACATAAGTTGTAGTTTAATAATACCTACATACCTACCACTACGTACATCTACGCATTATGATAAAAAAAAACTAAATTACACTAACTATTTAGTACATAAAGGTCTTTTTAAATGTACTTATTGCATTTTTAATTAACAATGAGAATGAGGCTAGTATTTTTAACCGACTTCCAAAAAGAAGGAGGTTCTCAATTCGTCTGAAGGTTTTTTTGTGTATTTGATGAAAATAATGTAAATGAATAATAATGAAGGTATTTTGTTACTTAGATATTGATATGGACGTTTTGTTTTTTTTTATAAAGGCGTGTTTTAATGTCATTTAAAAGGTAAAGGTTTTTTAAATATGTACTAAAATTTTCTCATTCCCTATTTACCTGTCTTCATTTTAATTTTTCGAAATAAAATATTATCGGATGTATTTATATCAACATTTTATTTATACCGATTGATATGAAAATTATGGCATTAAGGTTCAGGATTACTCTGACTATACATATTTTAAGCTGTTAATTCCAAAAATATCTTAATAAATAATTTTGGTTTGATCTGTTTTTTTTTTAACGACCCTTTATTAATACCGCTAACGACATCTTGTATGAAGTAGCTAAACTAATTAAATTTACACCATGCCGATAGAGGCAGTACAGTATGTGTAATTTTTATCGGTTTTTTATAATATCTAAGAAATTGCTATAATTTTACATCCACATTTTAAAATAAAATACCAAGGAATAATTAAAATTATTCAAGATATTCATACGGAAATTCGTGAAATTAGCTTGCTATTATTAGATTTTGATCGTCCTCTAAATATTATAAAAGCTTACACTATTGGACACTAGATGGTGAGTGAGATGAGTGAGATGTGTTCAGTCCGGCAAGTATAACTTGGCGCGACTGTGCGCCACTGTGCTTTTACTTTGTACTTTGATAACAGTTTCTCTTAAACCACTTTTAATTACTTTTGGCATTATTGAACTATTTTAATGTAGCAGATTTATCAACAATAATGTCGCGGTAATCTCTCAAATGTCAAACTCACAGTTTCAAGAGAGCGGAATTAGTTCCAAAAACCACCACCGCCAAGTTATACTTGTGGGACTGTACATGTAGATTTTTTTTGTGTGTGTTATAATCTCCGACCTCGGATGGATAGTATGAAAAGAGATTAGCCAGGACGTAAGTATTCAACATTATTCCTGGCTTTTGACACCAGTTGAAAGACGCCTCATCCTTTATTGCGATAAGGATTCCGCTAGAGGCTTATGCTTTCTTACTTACTTACGAGGCTGACGCGATGACCCCACAGTGGATCTTAAGCCTCCGACAATAAGAGACGCCATTGCTCTCTGGAATGCGCGGTCGTTGTCTAGTCGGACACTCCTAGTTTAGTTATGTCCGTTTGTACCTCGTCTGACCAACGGTATCTGGGGCGTCCGACGGGATGCCGACCTTTTGCATGTATGTTTATGCATGTATGTAGGTATGCATGTTTCACGACACTATCATATCCCATCCGCACGATATGTCAAAGCCAGCGAAGCCTATGCGCCTTAAGATGAAACGCGGGAAAAATATGTAGAAACTATTGCCGTCGCGCAGTGCCCGAACAACCAACAAGAGTGCGATAGGGACAACAGCAACTCAGACCCATTTTACCAACAAAATGGTGACTAAAATAAGGTTTCGTTTTCCCCTGTTATCTGTGTTATGTAATTTTGCAGGTTTTTGAAGGGTCATGTCTCATTTTGCAATTAGTTGGTCAAAAGAAACAAATGATAGACCGTAGGCCTACAGCAGACCTTGATTTTTCATACAACATCAACAGGGGAACATTTGTATGGAAAAATGCACCCCGTGTTCTATCGCTTATCCTACTTCCTACTTATAGATCTTGAAAATGCGAGAGTTTGTGTGTATAGGTAGATGTTAGTTACTGTCTCGGGTAAAAACTCCTGGGCCCCTAGACAAAATCCAAGTAAAATCTCCTGGGCCCCTAGACAAAATCCAAGTAAAAACTCCTGGGCCCCTAGACAAAATCCAAGTAAAACCTCGTGGGCCCCTAGACAAAATCCAAGTAAAAACTCCTGGGCCCCTAGACAAAATCCAATTTCCTGTTTTCATTCACGCTATCGCAAGTTCAAAATGTATGGAATGACATATATGTTTCCGCAACAAAATGTCATTCCAATACATTTCGATACATACAGATTTGGATGAAGTTTGGCCTTCAGATGTATGACTGCATCATCGCTTACCAACAGGTGAGATAGTGGTCAAACGCTAGCCTATAGATAAGATATGAAAAAGCTAATGGCTGTACACTTCTTAATTGTATTTTTATAATATTCTTAAATAGTACAAAAAAGGTTGTATACACAAAAATATGAATAATAAGGTTATTCATATTTCTGTAGTTGTATACCTACTATTTCGTTGCTAACAATACCTACTTAATTGTATTCTACAAGTTTACAAATCCTTGAAAATTATCAACATACATTTTAACGATAAGCGATAAATTCAATAGAGGTATTTATAGTAACCAATCGAGCAATTAACTATTGATATGATAAAAGGATTACTTCAAAATTTCTGATAAATCTACTGCAAACGTCCACTTGGCTTCGAGTCCTTGTAAGAAATTATTGCCACGTCTACAAATTTAAAACATCTTTTTAATTAAAACCTTAAATACTTACAACCTTTTTCAGTTCCAATCCGATTAACATTTTTGTGTATTCCTAATTTAATCGTGTCACATCACTAGTTTTAACCGCGAGTGTTTTTTTAAATAATTTGTTTCTGGCAAAGGCGACACATTTCATTCAGCCAAATTTATCAGAAATAAATTATTTTTTCATTGTGATTTAGGGTGTGTAGGGGTGTTGAAAGACTGTAAAAATGACACAAGAGGGAGTGAATGTGGCGGAAAATTCCGATGCAGTGCAAGTTGCTGAGAGCAGCGAGATGACGCTACAAGTTGATAATAAAGAGTAAGTACCTCCTAAACTTTAAATGATATTTTATGCTCAATAGGCCAGCGATTGACTAATATTTCATCTTATTTTAGGACATGATAATTTAGATGTTCAGTCCTACTAAGTTCTTGTGGACAGCAATCTCAGTACTTTTTTAAGGTACGAACACACGCAACGTCCTGCGTGCGTGATCTAGGCGGCGATCAGATAGCGCAGTAGTATTTGTACCGACTAGTTCACACCAAACGCGATCAGAAAACCATTTAAAAGTACTGAGATCGCGCCCGCAGATCGCAGGACGACACGGTGTGACCGTACCTTTACATGTTTGATATTAACATGGTTGCTTAATATTACATCAAAAATCTAAAGATTTATTTTAGGCGAAAATTTTATATCACCTAATAAAATGCGAAGATCCGTTTCAAATTTAAACGAATAAATGTTATCAAAAAGCATATTTTTCGTATCAGCTGATTTACGTAAGCAACAAGTAATCAACATATCGCAGAGTTTATCTACAGATTAAAAGTTTACAATTCAATGATTAACCTATATCAATAATAATATGTTACAAATTATTATTTCGTAGAATTTATTTATTACTCATAGATTTTTCTACTAAACATTTTGCAAGTTATTAATATGGAAAAATATGGTTGGGTATATACATTTCAAGCAGCAATAGGCGTCGGCTGGAGATCTAGAGGTCGTGAATTCGATGCCCACCTATTGCACTAATGACGTGAACCCACTTCAGACACAAGCATATTTAGATCAGTAAGGCTTTAAAAAAAAAATTAGAAAAACCAAACTCAACAGAGAGTTCTAGACAGAGAGTTCCAGACAGAGACTTTCTTTCACTTCTTGAGATCATTCTGTTTAGGTTCTATTAAGTTATGTTTACCTAATACTTTAAGAAGCACAAGTTATCGCCAATCGCGTGAACAAGATATCCGGTAAAATGTTCTATTCTAAATCAACTGCATTACGTTTTTTTTTTAATTAAAAATACAATCTATAAGAAGTCATTTATAAATTATTTATCCATTCTAAAAAATATACCTACAGTTACCTAACTATGACTACCATCCTAGCCTAAATAGTTTGTAGCTGTTTGTAGGTAAATCAGGGTACTATAATAGTTTTCCACTGTTTTGATGTTGATTCACTTGATTCATTATCTTTTTATCTGTATAAAACAGGTCGATAAATTTATCTGCGATCTGCTAACATCACTAAAAACCTGAAGCTGATATCTATGATAAAGTAAGACTAAAACACATTGAATGAACACGTGTAAAATGAATAAAAAATTCTTTCATAATTTTATGTGACAATACATAAGATATTTAATATGATTTAAGATCGTTTAAAACTAAAGGAACCGACTTCAAATCCCGCGCTAGTAGTTTTCAGTACCAAGTTTAAGGTGTTAATCTTCATATCTCTGGAGATACTCGTCAGATCTCGATAAAATTTTGATAGGACCACCTAGAAAGTATAGCATTTCAAACGAATGAAGAATTTTTCGAATCGGTCCAGGCGTCTGAGTAATCGGGAAACATACATAAAAAATAAAAAAATCGACTAAGTAATTAATTTTATTTTTTATGACTAATTTTTTTTATTTTTTTTTAATGTATTTTTAATTTTTTATGACTGTATTTTTTGAAGTCGGTTAAGAAAAGTGTTCACGCGTTGTGTTTTCGTTCAAAAATTTCCTTTCAAAAACCATAATTAGGTAATTAGCATTTAAGCTGTGCTTTAACAATTGCTATAACTACTAAACATTTATATTAATGCTACGACTCTACAGTGCGACATCACATATGGCTCTATAATCTAAGGCACGAGTTTTGAAATGTACAGTTAACCCTGGATAATTGAGATAGTATCCAAAATAAGACGTTCTATTTTTATTTATCGAAATTAATCGACAATTCCAAAACAAAATACTTCAGGGAATTAAAAAATTGGCCAAGTGCGAGTCAGCATCGCGTCTCTTATCGCACACTTAGGGAGGTTTCCGTACAATACCAAACATAACAGCGTTTCAACCTCATATATTTGATTAATTGATATTACCAAGAATATTTGGTTTGGTCGCGATCTAGAAAGACGGGGCTCGTTTACTAGCCCCATCTATGTCATTTTGCCGAAACTAATTAGATAGATGGCGTTTAAAAACACGTTTTTTGTATGGGGACCCCCTTTCATTTTTAACTTTATCTTATTTTTAGTTCTAGCGGCAACAGAAATACACTATCTGTGAAAATTTCAACTGTCTAACTATCACGGTTAATGAGCTATAGCCTGGTGACAGACGGACAGACAGACAGACAGGCAGACGGACAGCGGAGTCTTAGTAATAGGGTCCCGTTTTACCCTTTGGGTACGGAACCCTAAAAAAGGTGACCGTCACAGCTACGACACGCTTTATCTTTTCTTGTTACGAGAGATACGGCATCTACACGTATAACTCAATGTAAGTCCACTCCACTTCACGACTGTGAATTGTCGGTCTGATATAATATTAAATTTTAGTGTGCTGTGGTCACTAGCTTCCAACATTCTAGTTAGAGTACCCTTAATATTTTCATTTTCTACAAATTGTTTAGTATAACTAGAAGTGCCCCGCGGCTTCGCCCGCGTTCTGCTTTTATTTACTTAAAACTTTTGTTTTGTAAAAACCTTTCTATAATAAAAGATTAAAAGAATAAAAGATATTTGGCCGCGTGGTCCCGGCCTTATAATAGGATCACCCCTTCTCATCCCGCGGGTAAGGGAATCGAGGAACCCTGAATAGGAACAAGCGTGAAGGCGCACCCAGCGCGTTCCTTGTCAATCAACCAGTCTATAGATTGATAAACTCCACTTTTAAACATTGGTGGGAGAATTTCTTTTGAAGTTCGACTGGCTACGACCACCCTCTTGTGAAAGTGTGTTGTATAGCGGAGGCATTTTATGCCAACGTGTTCCAACACTTGCCCAAGAGTCCCAGACCCCCTTCCCCCCTCCTACTGTAATGTTGTGCTAATCCGATGAAATCTTTAGGACCGCGTATAATACTGTTAATGCTATTAATGCAGACTCCTGCCTGCAGTGGTGAAATGTTGGCGCGGGGTCCAGGGAGACCCGGTGAAACGGCTGTCTGCTGGCCGCCCGCGGGTCAGTAGAGGACCCGAACCTAGGGATTACTTGTAATCTCCGCCCTGGGAGGCTTTCCCGCCAACCCACGCATAATCCTGTAAAGTGACTGTTGTGCCGGAGTAGGAGACCGGAGTGGATCCCGGCAGTTACTTTCTCAGGGGGGACCGGGGGCCCTTCCGTCCCCCGCGCCAGCAAATCACACAATTGCTGACATGATCTGCAAATCATAGCACACTTTCCTCTTAAATGCCCTTTTGTTTATTCATTGGATGTACGACATATTCCCAACAAACCAAAACCTAAAATTAATGGCTGTTAAAAAAAGGAGTAAAGTTAAATCAGCGGCACCAAATTCCACTATTGATGTGAACTTCTGCAACATTCGCTGTTTGTATTCTAATATTAACGCTGTCCACCATCACCTAGAGACAGCTAAACCTGCCTTACTCTTTTTAATGGAGACTCAAATATCCTGTCCTTCAGACACATCATATCTTCATTATCCGGGCTACAAGCTTGAGCACGCATTTCTACGTCGTGCCGGTGTTTGTCTGTTCGTTCGGGAGGATATTTGCTGTAGACGTCTTAACGGTCTCGAAGTTGCTGATCTGTCAAACTTATAGGTACGGATAGACTATGGAGGTCAGACTCAGATCTATTCGTGCTTGTACAGGTCCCATAGCGGTGATGTGGAAACAACGCGCCTTTTTGGGCACATCTCCAACGGGATGGATTGTGTTCTTGAACAGTATCCCACCGCAGAAGTGGTAATCCTCGGAGATTTTAACGGACACCATGCTGAATGGCTTGCCTCTCAATCTACCGATCATGCGGGAAGAGCTGCTCATGAGCTTGCTTTTACCTACGGTCTCTCTCAAATGGTAACCGGTCCAACAAGAGTACCAGATATAGAGACTCATGTACCATCTTTGCTGGATCTCATGCTGTTGGCGCAACATCCGACCGGAAGCCGGGCATTTTGGTCGCTTGCGAAAGCTGCCGAAGGCAATTTCTGCCAGTCTACACTGCCATCTCTACGAAAGCCGGACAATTCTTTAGCCCATAGTGCGAAAGAGAAAGCCGATCTCTTAGGTACTCTCTTCGCCTCAAACTCAACTCTTGACGATGGAGACGCAATTGCTCCTGTGTTGCCTTGTTGCTCAAGCTCGATGCCAGAAGTGCGCATTTCTCAAAAGGCAGTACGCAGAGAATTGTGGTCTCTTGATGTTCATAAGTCGAGTGGGCCAGATGGTATCCCGGCTATCGTGCTGAAAGTATGTGCTCCGGAGTTAACGCCAGTTTTAACATGCTTGTTCTCGCTTTCCTACAGCACTGGTACAGTACCCTCTTCCTGGAAAGTTGTCAATGTCCACCCAATACCCAAAAAGGGTGACCGCACCGATCCGTCAAATTATAGGCCAATAGCGATCACCTCTCTGCTTTCCAAAGTGATGGAGCGAGTTATTAATACTCAGCTTCTTAGATACCTAGAGGATCAACAGCTCATCAGCGACCGCCAGTATGGCTTTCGTCATAGACGATCAGCTGGTGATATTTTAGTTTATCTAACACACCGCTGGGCAGAGGCAATTGAAAGTAGAGGGGAGGCCCTTGCTGTGAGCCTTGATATAGCCAAAGCATTTGATCGGGTTTGGCATAAGGCACTCCTGGAAAAAGTACCATCATACTGTGTACCAGAGGAGCTATGCAAATGGATTGAAGATTTTCTGCATGGTCGAAAAATAAGAGCTGTTGTTAATGGTGCTTATTCCGAGACCATGTCGATTAATGCTGGAGTTCCACAAGGCTCTGTGCTATCTCCTACGCTGTTCATCCTGCATATTAATGATTTATTGCAAATAAACAATATTCATTGCTATACGGATGATAGCACGGGAGATGCAAGATATACAGGCCGTGCAAATGTCCTTTTAGCAGAGGTCCTGGAAAGCAGAAACTTACGGTACACGAAACTCAGATTGCGGTACACGAAATCTTGTACAGTTCAACCCAACAAAAACACAAACATGCGTGTTTACGGCAAAGAAAACTCCGTTTTTAGTTGTTCCTCAATTTCAGAACATTCCCCTAACCTTATCGGGAAGTATAGGAATCTTAGGTGTGAAAATTTCCAGAGAAGTCCAGTTTCGGAGTCATTTGGAATGCAAAGCAAGTATAACTGCTAAAAAGCTTGGTGTCCTCAACAAAGCCAAGCGGTACTTCACGCCAAGCCAACGGCTTCTACTCTATAAAGCCCAAATTCGGCCGCATATGGAGTACTGCTCTCATCTCTGGAGTGGGGCTCCAAAGTACCAGCTGCAACCATTTGACTCCCTACAGCGAAGAGCCGTTAGACTTGTTGACAGTCCTGTACTTACTCACAAGTTAGAGCCACTAGCGTTACGCCGAGATATTGGCTCACTTAGCCTCTTCTACCGATATTATAACGGGGAATGTTCTAATGAAATCTTTAACCTCATCCCACCATCTCGCTTTTATCATCGTTCTTCTCGACACCGCGAGAGAGCTCATCTACATATTGTTGACACGTGGACATCGCATACGGTACGTTTTATGCGGTCGTTTCTTCTGATGTGGAACGATCTCCCACCAGAGGTTTTTCCGCTACGGTACAACATGCAGCGATTTAAGAGAGGGGTAAAATAGTCCTCTATGCAAAAGGTGTTTATAGGCGGCGGTGACCACTTTCGATCAGGTGGGTCGCTTGCTTGTTTGTCAACTTTGACTTAAAAAAAAAAAAGACGTCAACGAAGTAAAAGCCAAATCGGTTCAAATTTTGTACCCCCGTTTCATCCCCTTAAGGAGTGAACTTTGAAAAATCCTTTCTTAGCGGATACCTACGTCAAAATCTGCATGCCAAATTTCAGCGCAATCCGAAACAATATTGATTTCAGACTTTGTTACCCCACTTCACCCTTTTAGGGGTGGCATTTCGAAAGTCTGAAACACCTATTTACTTATTTATTTAACGAAGCACTTGTGTGAAGTTTCGAATAGAAGATACTATCTAATCTCGTTTTTACATACAAACTTTGAACCCCCGTTTCATCCCCTTGAAGGGTGAATTTTGGAAAATCCTTTCTTAGTACACCTTTACGTACTAAGATAAATTTACACTCCAAATTTCAAGTCTCTAGGACCAGCGGTTTAAGCTGTGCGTTTTCTGTCAGTCAGTCAGTCAGTATGTCAGGACAAAGATTCTTATAGTATTAGAAGATAAGCGCTTCAACAGCGCGTGGCGTAGCTATACGTGTCTGTATGTGTAGCCACGCTACGCAGATTCGTTTTCGTAGTAATCTTCGTAGACGTTTTCTAACGTTTTACCCAAAGATTAATCAATTGTTGACCAATATTTGACCAATATATATGTATATTTTATATCTTATAGGCTAGCGTTTGACCACTATCTCACCTGTTGGTAAGTGATGATGTGATCGAAGATGATAAGCACGCTAGGCCTAGAATGGGAACTGGCTCTCAAGGATAGCTGCCGGAACACATTAGATGTTTGGCGACAGATTTTCTAACTTGAGGCACAGAATAATAAATAGTACAAGTACTTGAGGGCGGTAGCTGGCCAGGCGGACACTAGATAGTGTCCTGCCACCATGTGGGGCTTGGGGATTTCTTAACGATGTTTTCCTTCACTCCAGGAAGGTGGGCCACTGAGAAAAGTGCACATAATTTTGTCTATAGAAAAATCCATTGGTGCACGGCGGGGTTTGAACTCGATTCCTCTAGCATCAAAGCTGACTGTTCTCCCGATTACCCCTTATCTCACATGATGTTATGTGATTAAACTACTATTTAATTATTATAAAGTTGTTTTTCAGTATTTCAAATTTTTCTAATACTATACGAATCTTTGTCGTCGTTGTATGTGAAAATAAAGAAAGACTAACCGTTTATCTAGATTTGACTGTACAAATTGATCGAAAGCAATGCAACCTCATTTGTATGAAATCGATTAATTTTAATTGAAGACATTCATTCTCATGTACTTTATTGATAGCACTGTTTGTCTGTATGCATCAACATCGAGCTAATTGCTAACTGATGCTGTCGTCCTGGTTTATATTTTTATTACTGTTATGGATTTTTAATAAGCTTCTTTGTTATTGTTTCCTTATTAATACCTAATACTAAACCTACCTATTTAATTTTTAATTAATTATGTGCTTGTTCTATCATGCCGATATATAATATAATGGGTTATTTACATTTGCAATTTAATTTATAATTGAATTATGTATATTTTCGTACCTAAAGACAATCTTAAACGTTAATAAGCTAATGATTTTATTTTTATTTTATTTTATATTTATAGATTTCTTTAATACAGATAGATAATACCTAAAAAGTGGATGTGGATGAACGTGGATGTAGGTAAAAAAAAAGTTCTGAATAAAAAAATTGCACGTGCGTAAAGAAATTCCATTTTCGAATTACAACGACTGGTTTTTTTTATTTCATTACAGTGACGACGTGGATGACGAATGAATTGATGAATAATTCATAGAAATATTCTTATTGCATATTTATAAAGGCATACCTATTTTAAATTTCAAATAAATGTTTTATCTCCAGATAATATGATAATAACCTAATAGGAAAATATAAAACATATTTTGAAATGATAATGTCTTTCTTTTTGAATTGTCATAAAACAAGAACTTAAAAGTTTCCTATCGAGCTACCTACCTACCTTCCGTGTGCAAATTGTGAGCTAAATTGGTCAAGCCGTAAAAAGGAAATACTTTTGCGTTTGTAAATAGTGCTAATAAAAGTAATAAAATCTTAACTCGTTGCCTTACGCATAAGTTTACTTCCACAATGCAGTTAAAAGCATAATAATATCTCATAAGTTCTCGTACACTATGTCTTTGTTGGAAAACAAAATGACGACACACTCTCCGATTTGACCGGCGTTCTTCAGTTCAACGCTAGCGCGCGAATCGAGTTCATGTCACCGCAGTAACGTTAACGAGAAACTTATACATATTTGAATTTCGAACGGCGTAAATTGGCGCGCACCGTGACATTAACTTCTTTTTAATTTTCAAATAGTGCTGAGTTTTTATTCACAGTGTTAAATTGTGTATTATTTACCAGTGATTGATAAACTGTGATCGATAACCACGTGTGTGATTAATATTTGGTTTTTCGTGTATGCGGTGATTGTTTGCCGAATGCTGCATTATAATCGTTTTTTGGATTGAGCAAGGTACGGGAAGCTTATTTTTATAACTTTCAATGCATAACTTAGCACGACTTTGTACACCTGTCATTTTACATTTTTGTTGTACCTTAATGTCACTTCAAACGAAATCGGTTAAATTTTAGCCGTTATGTTAAAATAATTATTTATCTTTCGACTGTAATTAGCAAATTTGCGAAATTGTAAATTAGCGAAAATATAATTATATGTTTTATGAATATAATGCTAGGTAATAAACAATAATAAATGCGTGGGTATTAGTTAATTTATCACTGCGTAATGTTGATAATAGTAATTGTTAATATCGTGGGTAGATAGATATAATTCGGCTAGACGAGATAAGAAAAAGAAAAAAACCTTTGCGACAGAGATTTAGCTTTTTAGGGTTATATACCCATAGGGTACCTACCAATGGCACCCTATTACTGAGATTTCGTTGTCCGTCCGTCCGTCCGTTTGTCAGAGAGCTTATACTTGATTTGAATGATTCTTTTTGTAATCGGTAGGGTACGTTTCCGAGGTGGTCTCATTGTAATTGCATCAAGATCTGATAAGTATCTCCAGAGATGTGACGATAAACGTTTCAAACTTACTACTGAAATTGACTCGCGGGGCATTGAAGTCGGTTGTTTTAGTTTTTAAACATCTTAATTATGGGAAGTCCATTGAAAAAAACTGGCCAAATGCGAGTCGGTCTCGCACACGTAGCAACTATTAAACAATAATGCTTGTGTTTTTAGGGTTCCGTAGCCGAATGGCAAAAAACAGAACCCTTATAGATTCGTCATGTCTGTCTGTCTGTCCGTCCGTATGTCACAGCCATTTTATTCCGAAACTGTTAGGACTACAGAATTGAAACTTGGTAGGTAGATGTATTCTTTTAACCGCTTTCCGATTTTTATACAAAAATAAAAAATATAAAAGTTTAAGGGGGGGCATCCGTGTGTGTCCCCCCCCCCCCTCTTTTAAAGTATGGGAGTGAAAAATCTAAAAAAAATATATGCTGTAGATCTCAATAAAAACTTACAACGAAAATTGGTTTCAACGAGATACAGTCAGCAGTTTTAGAGATAATGGCGACCGCAAAGATAACTTTGTTTTTCATACAAACACTATGAAAAACAAAGTTAATTTTGAAGTTGCGAAAAATCATAGTTATGGAATACTTAACTGTGTTACGGAACCCTACGAGTGCGAGTCCGACTTGCACTTGGCCAGTTTATTTTATATATTTTCACCGACTACTTCTACAGTTATAAGACAATAATAAAGTGGCTAAGTGCGAGTCGGACTTGCACATGTAGGGTTCCGTTTGAACAAAATGGGCCGAAAAAAGAGTATTTTGTATGTCCTTTAATTTATAATTTAATTTAGTTTTTAGTTTTTGATGTTATGGCAACCCTAACTATGAGCAAATTTCAAGTCTCTATCTATCTCTCTATCTATTGGTTTGTAAGATCGAGCATAAAACATCTGAAAAAAGACGTTTCTTGTTTCTTGAATGGGGGGGACCCCATTTCATTATTATCTTTATTCTGTTTTAGTATTTGTTGTTATAGCGGGCATAGTTTTACATAATTTGTAAGGATTTCAAGTCTCTATCTATTATGGTCCATAAGTTCAAGCTAAAAACGCTGAAAAAACAGGATTTTAGGGTTCTGAATCCAAAGGGTACCAACGGAACCCTATTACTGAGACTCCGCTGTCCGTCTGTCTGACTGTCTGTCTGTCTGTCTGTCTGTCTGTCTGTCTGTCTGTCTGTCTGTCTGTCTGTCCGTCTGTCACCAGGCTGTATCTCATGAACCGTGATAGTTGGACAGTTGAAATTTTCACAGATGATGTATTTCTGTTGCCGCTATAACAACAAATACTAAAAACAGAATAAATTTAAAAATTAAAGGCGGTCCCCATACAAGAAACGTGTTTTTTCGGCATTTTACTATAACGCCATCTATGAACGTTTGACTGTATTAATTATATTAATTACCTGTGTGTTAACTTTCACTTAGTTGGCGGTAGATGTTCGTAAGATGGCGTTATACTAAATAATCACGCGGCTGTTTTAATAAATGTTTGGAATTGACACGTTTATATCATCTAATATAATATAATAATATCTGGATGACCGGGTTTTGCTCGCATTTTTTTTTAGTAAATCGTGTTTTATGTAAAGTTTTGGCTCCCAATAATTCTCTCACAAAAGAAGAAACAACTTGGAAAAATTAATCATCTCGTCTAGACTCGAACCGGGTCCTTCTGATCGCCATCCGATCGATCTTCCACTGAGCTATCATAACAATGTAACTATGGAGAAATTTACCTTCATGTTCTAATTATATTGTAGAAGTTTTTCATTACCTGAAAACAGGGATAAAACAACATTTTCTGAAAATGAAAACCTAGCTAGATCGATTTATCAATTTATTACGTTATTTCTTTCAGCATTTTTTGCTCGATTTTATAAAATATTGTAGAGTGGTACGGAATCGGAACCCTACGAGTGCAAGTCCGACTTGCCCTTAGCCAGTTTATTTTTGTATGGGGACGCCCTTTAATATATGTGTGTATATATATATTAGCATTTGTTGTTAAATCCCTCATAGTAATAAATACTTTGTAAACATTTCTTGTATCTACCTATTACGGTTAAGTAGATACAGCCCTGTGATGCGATAATGATGAATGCGGACAGACGGACGGACGGTAGAAGGGTTACTTTGCAGAGTGTTTTGTTTTGTTACGGTAGGTGACATACGACCACGGCTATCCTCTGAGCACCACTAAGAATATTTATGAAATACAATAAAATATTTGTTACAAGTTAGTTGTTTGTATAATACACGATACATATTGAATAGCTTGTACAAAGCGATCTCAAATGAGAATATTTTCTTGTTTCATACTTTTTAGAGTGATTTTCAGTATTCGGGTTTTAGTTTTTGAACTTATTTTTTATTTAAAGCATTTTGGGGTTTTTGCATAAGTGTATACATGTATACATGTCAACATACTTACATACATACAAAGCGATCAACAAACCCATAACCCTCCCAACTGCTTCTTTGTGACGCCGTGGGGTAAAAATAGATTTTCTTGACTTCGGCGGGATATATCTCGCTAACACTACGCTCGACAAAAATATGATGTACTAAACCTTATCTTCATTTTAAAATACCTATTTAACGATATCCCACACGATGGGATGGAATTAAATTTTTTTTTAGTTCATGACTTCAGGCATTGTAGAGGGCGCTACATTCAATTTGTTGTGACGTCATATAGCCTATAACCAGCAGACAAATAAGACGCGTCTAACGACACCTCATTTGTCAAATTATGATAAGTAGTTTAGTAGTTATGAGGGAACAGATGAACATACATACATACATACATACATACTTACATACATACATACATTCATACATACATACATTCATACATACATACATACCCACATACCGGTCAAAAACATAACCCTCCTTTTTGCTTCGCCGTAGTCGGGTAATAAGTGTGCATCTTATTCGCGTAAATAAAGACTTGAATACAAAAGCTGAAGAAATGCATTATTCTAATCAATTAATACGTTTCTACATAAACAGTGAGTCAGGTTGTTTATCCCGTTATGTAAATATTGTATAAGATGATGACATCAGTTAGTACGCTATTGTTCCTTCTCCACTCTATTATGCCTTTTACTACTTAAGATCGTTTAATAAACTTAAAGAACCGATTTCAAATGCCGCGCTATTAATTTTCAGTACCAAGCTTGAGGTGTTTATCTTCATATCTCTGGAGATACTTATCAGATCTCGATGAAATTACTATGGTACCACACTTGGGATATCTCCTTTACACCAAAATAAAAACCGGCAAGTCGAGTTGAACTCGCCCACCGAGGCTTCCGTACCAAATCAACGTTGGTTGGTACCAATTAAGCTAGAATACCTCTAAATTGTATGAGCGCTCATATAACTAAGAGGCCTATCTTAACTGGCGTTTACTATGTATGTATGGGGACATTCTTTGATTTTCAACTTTTTTGTTGTTTGTAATTTTTCCTTTTTTTGTGCTGCCTTGCTTCTTACCCAATTTCATGAATCTAGGTCAACGGGAAGTACCCTATTGGTTTTCTACCCAAAACCTATAGGGATTTTGCAGTTGACCTAGAATTATTAATCTTGGTTAAAAGCAAGGTCTTACAGCACAAGTAAAGGGAAAATTCCTAAAAATAAAAATAGTTTTGGTACCTACAAGTTTTTGCGAAAATCAAAATTTGCCCATATCTATTTATCGTGTTGACTCAGGACCTTGATTTTCGTACACCTAATAGGGACTAGATTAGATTTCAGTATCTGGTATAAATTTCAACTTGCTAGGTCCACCCGTTCGTGAAAAAATCGGTGGTTAAGACAGACAGACAGACAGACTCACAGATAGACAGACAAGAAAGTGATCTTATAAGGGTTCCTTTTTTTATCTTTTGAGGTACGGAACCCTAAAAAAAACCAATACTGTAAAGCGTAATGTTCTTCGAGCATTTACCAATGGAGATGTTAACGTTGTAATCCGCAAACATTTTTTTCTGCCGATACTTACGGGGGATGAGGTAAACACGCATTGCACACACACAAATCACTCACTTTAACGATCCCGCACACTAGATTGAAACACGCACACAGTATTAAAAATACAGCGTAGTTACGCACGCTCATATGGCCAATAATGGCTATATGGCCAGCAGAGGGGTACGCCTTGCATTAACATCTCCATTGGTAAATGCTCGAAGGTAATGTTATAAACCAAAAATTTCGATGTTTTAAGTTCTCTGTCAAATGCAACCCCAAACGTAACTTTTTAATGGACTATAATGACTATACGATAAAAGGCAATCGTCTAATGGCTAAGATGTCGGCCTGGCGATCGAGAGGTCGTGAGTTCGATCCCCACCCCACCCATTGCACTAATGACGTGGACCCACTCCAGACACAAGCATATTTAGCCATCGATGTAAATGTACTACGTACCTCCATGTATTTAGCTTAGTTGGAGGGGTTAACAAGACTACTAGTAAATTGCATCCTATATTCCTAGAAAGCTATTATAAAAAAAATCAGCCTGCGGCTTCGCTGTCCTATTTTGTTGATTTTACGAATGCATGTGTAACCATCGAACATAGCTAGTTATACATTTATAATCAACATTATAACGCTTTTAGAATGTAAAATAAAAAGCACATCAATAAATCAAATTAAAAATAAAACCGATATAAAAGTAATTTAAGGATTAGAAAGTATGATTTAAAGATGTCTGCTATTATACGAAAATATCATAAATCAATGATACTACCTTTCTAAATAGATCGCAAGTAAGTCGTTTTATGCGCCAAAATAAAATAAAAAATTATTCCCACCATCCTCACTAAAGGGTACGTAAAAATAAAATTAAATAAGATACAGATGGCGGTACTTCTTGACACGGCACGCATCGTCAGGAGGTTCCTCTCTCTGCAGCCCTACCCACCGGTAGCTTGGGCCCTGCCCCGCTGCTGGCGGCACTCTAGGTTTAGGTTTTTTTATAATATTTTTTATTTTATAATATTTTTTTTATTGTTGTTTTGATATCTATATTGTAAAAAAACCTAGACCTAAGATAAAAAAATAAATATGTGCAAATTAAATAATAAAAATTATAAACGCAAATTAATACAAGCTAAGGCTTATGTTTGACGCACATAAATCGTAACGTAATCGCCACGCCTTAGCGACGCTCGCGGCCCGCCGCATCGTCCACGCGCTTTCGTCTCCCCACAGAAAGAGCCTGTACAAGCTTATTTTGCGGGGTATCCTTAAAAAATAATACTTACAAAATTGACCGCGCGGTGCACTTTTCCTTATAAATGTATTCCCCCGTTTTCTCTCTGGAAAATGCTTCTAGAGCAAAATTTCTTTCTACAAAAAAATCAAGATTTGCTATAGCTACCCCCTATCATTTACTTTTTTTGACCAACCAATTAGGCACATACTCAGTTGGACATACACTCTAAAAACATAACCCTTTTCTGGCGCAGTCGGGTAAAAAGCGCATGAATAATATATAGTAGTGACATTATCAATAGTAGTCATAAAAATTGTTGTCCTTACTCTTAAGGTACGGCCACACCGCGGCGTCCTGCGATCTGCGGGCGCGATCTCAGTACTTTTCATTGTTTTCTCGCGTCGATCGCGTTTGGTGTGAACCAGTCGGTACAAATACTACTTCGCAATCTAATCGCGGCCTAGATCGCACACGCAGGACGCTGCGGTGTGTCCGTACCTTTACTGAATAAAACTTGCGTTTATAGATTTAAAACTTGCGTTCAAGTTCGATGACATCTTTTTAGGGTTCCGTACCCAAAGGGTAAAACGGGACCCTATTACTAAGCTATATCCGCTGTCCGTCTGTCTGTCTGTCTCTCTGTCTGTCTATCTGTCTGTCTGTCCATCTGTCACCAGGCTGTATCTCATGAACCGTGATAGTTAGATAGTTGAAATTGTCACAGATGATGTATTTCTGTTGCCGCTATAACAACAAATACTAAAAACAGAATAAAGTTAAAAATAATAGAGTGTCCCCATACAAGAAATGTGTTTTTTTCGGCATTTCACACCCTCAATGAACGCTTAGTTAGGTAAACGTCCAATAGATGGCGTTATATTAAAATGTCGATCCCTAACACCTTTGTTAGACGTTAGATGGCGTTATAAGAAATAAAATGTTTATTAATTATTATTTTTTGCTGGCGAAAAATGATAGTGGTATTTTTTGCTCGATCTTATAAAATACTGTAGTGTGGTACGGAACCCTACTAGTGCGAATCCGACTTGCACTTGGCCAGTTTATTTATAATTCGTAAGAATGTGATTGGAAACAATACATTGTATCTATTTATTTACCTATATATTTGATATATTATTTACCTAGGAAGTAGAATGTGCCTTATCTCATAAATAACTAGGTGACACCGTTCTGTATCTATCTCCGCATACCGTTGTTATTATTTTTGACAATGGCATCATTGCTATTCGTGTGAAGCCATTACGAGTAAATAAAAATGCGTAATTGTTAATGTGACAAGCTAAAGTATACATTAATTGGGGCCACTTTCAACAAGTTAAGTTTCGAATAGGATAATCGCCGGTTAATGTACCTATTGCGTAACTGCATTTAACGCTTATTAAGGGCCGATTGACGCTAACCGAGCGTTAAGTTGATATCTTTAAAATCTTCAATTTATAATCATTTTGTACGTGTGTATACATGTCATTTAACTTCTCTTAATCGCCTGGATCAATTTTGATTCACATTTTGGTGTGTTTGTGTATATGGTTTAGATTCCCAATTGGACCCGTTTGGCAGCACTGCGATTTAGTTTTCGATTGTTTTAACATATATTTTTAGATTTTTCACTACTGAGAACATCTAAACCCCAAAATCTCAACACCAATCCCCCTAAGAAAGATTTTTATGCGTGTTGCAATTATTATCATCTTTGAAAAGGACTACCTACCATTCTAAAAATGAGGTTGTAATTCTTATGAATATAAATAAATTAATGTCACTATAAGATAATTATTTTCCCTGAGGGGTAAAAATTTGTCACCGTTTTTTCATAGCTGTAAGTACGTCAGGAGGCGTCAAAACAAATTAATGTTCACGTACGTGTGTTTACTCCCAAAATACAAAAGTTATTAATTATGTATTCCATTAATTAAACACTGAGTCATGCATCAAACCAACTGATTAAATAAAGTGATGTGCAATACGTATACCTTTTAACATAAATGAATATTTTATAATAATAATACAAACGAATGTAAATAATGTAGACATAACATAACCTTCAGTTCTATGATTCATTAACTGAATATTTTTTTTTTATATCTTATAGGCTAGCGTTTGACCACTATCTCACCTGTTGGTAAGTGATGATGTGATCGAAGATGGTAAGCACGCTAGGCCTAGAATGGGAACTGGCTCTTAAGGATAGCTGCCGGAACACATTAGATGTTTGGCGACAGATTTTCTAACTTGAGGGTGGTAGCTGGCCAGGCGGACACTATATAGTGTCCTACCACCATGCGGGGTTTTTTGGTTTCTTAACGATGTTTTCCTTCACCGGAGGGCCACTGTGAGAAGCGCACATATATACTCTTTTTGTGATTTAGTATGTATCATCGTCATTTTTAGGATTCCGTTGTAGGTATTTTAAAGTACACTAACGGACTCATAAACTGCATCAAAGTTCAGGATTAGGCACTTTCGAATTAATTGAATGGTCCTTTCCAGTATACAAACATACACTTAAGGATATGATACTCCGCTGTTATGAAGTTAACGAACCAAACTGTTATGAAGTTAACAAACCAAACTGTTATGAAGTTAACGAACCAAACTATAGGTTTCAATTAAAATTTGTACACTGACGGACTCGGAAAGGACCAATCAATTAATTCGAAGTAATACTGAACTTTGATGCAGCTTATGAGTCCGTGAGTGTATACCGTTAAATTGGAATTTTTAATTTGAATTATGCGTCTGTGTGTTTGGCTGTCCGTCTTTTATTTCACAATTATTAATATTGTTCTACATTTTCTCCTTTAGATTTTCAACTTTGCTTGCTCAACAATCCATATTCTTAGTACTTAACTTTTTTTACTTAATTTTCCCGAGATTTCTTCTAATCTACTTTCTATTAGATCTTTCTCAGATGTTTTGGCACATTTTAAATGAGGAAACATATATATCTTTTTCCTCAGAACCTCGGATACTTGACAGTGTCCTACCACTACCAACCACCACGCATATCTATCTAATAGGTATAAATAAAAAATATATATATATATATATATATATATATATATATATATATATAACTTATAATATAAATAAAAGATATTCAACGAATTAATTTCCCACTGTGGATGAATTTCGTCGGTTATTTTTTTATTCCCCGCAAGATGCAGTTTTTTAATATTTCGAAAGTTGGTTCACCAAAATGTGTTAATTTGGTTGGAAGACAATATTTTGAAAATCTTGAAAATAACTTTTATTTTAAATATTATGTTTCTTTTAAGTGTTTCACACTTTATATTTTTGTAAATTGTTAAACCCAATCCAAAATTTCATCGTACCGACGGGACTTGAACCCGCAACCTCCGGAATAACATGTTCCGGTGCTTTGCCAATTAAGCCACGGTGCGAAGTATCGTTACGACGAAATTAGTGGATTGCATTTTGTTAACCCAATTATGCATTGGTGGCGCCATCTATGACTACTTATTACGTAAGTTAATCAACTTTTATTTTATTATAGGTAGTCTAACTATTTTTAATTTAACTAATAATTTTTTTGAATAGCCCACGTATAAAAACTATGGACATACATAGGTATACATAAAACTATAATGATCCCACTTTCTACTAAATATAAAAAGGCGAAAGTTTGTTTGTATGTTTGTTACTCTTTCATGCTAAAACTACTCAACCGTTTGAGCTAAAACTTGGTATGTAGGTAGCCTCCTAGCCCCTGAACACCAAAGGGGAACTTTTTATCCAAAAACTCTCACGGGAGCGATGCCTACGCAGGTAAAACCGCGAAGCACAGCTACTCTCTCGATAATTTTCAAATTATGTTTCTTATCTAAGCCTAGGTGTACCTCTGTACTATTATTTATTATGTGGCGTAGGTAATCCAGATTAGCAGTGCTATCGCAAAATGCCAGATATGTCGTTGATAAACAATCTAAGTCTTTAAAGAGAGAAATGAAGCCAATAACTTTCTCACTTATCTGGCAAGATAAAGGAAATCGCCATGATAGTATTACAAAAACTTCATAAATGAAGAAAGTTTCTGGATTTTATATCATGTAGTGCTAGCGTTAGACGGCTATATCACCTGTTGTTGAGTGACGATGCGGTGCATCCTAGCACCGGTAGCATGATAGCTGTGATGCTAGGCCTAGAATGGGAACTGGCTCTCAAGGACAGCTGCCGGAACAAGAAATCACTTCACGATTTGCGCGGACACTTTGACAGTGTCCTGCCACCTTGTAGCTGTTTAGTTGTCAACGGGTAAAATCGTTTTGATTAGATTTGAGAGAGAAAAATATTGATACAACCCATACATACATTCACAAACAGGATGTCATATTTCAACTAGAATATTACTAAATAGGACCCAACTCAGCATCGTGCTCAACAATCGTGGTTAATCGGGCGTTTAAATGTCGGTGAACTTCGCCCATTCTATTTTCAAAGAATTAAAGATCACCACATGAGTAAAGAAAAGGTCATATATGCATAGGCAGGGTTGTATTGAAATATTGTAATATTTTAGTAGAGTCAAGTCAAAGTTACAAGTTGAGTTCAAGTCAAGAAGGCTTTTACTGGAGTTATTGATAAACACAAATTGGTATGATTTAGACATTTCTATTTTCCTACTTGTGTGAATATAATCTGATATTATAAGATTATTCCAAATTTTTCAAATATTATTTATTATGCGGAAGACGTTGTAAAAAGTAAACCAAAGGTACAATACGCACATTTTCACAAAAACTGTTCTTAAACAATACAATAAGTTATTATCATAAGTTTATTATTGTACTTTCTCACAATTTTATTATATCACCTTGCTCAACAAATACATTGATTGAGTGATATTGGCTATAGATAAGCACAATGGGAGCATGGGAACAACAGTTCGTTTTCCCATAATCTGTGTAGAATGCGGACAACGCGCGGGAAAACCTCAAGTGGAAATCGTATGTTGCCTATATTTTTTTAGTCTGTGACAACGGTATTCCTACACATACATAATTAAGATCGTTTAAAAAACTAAAAGCACCGACTTCAAACGTCGCGTTAGTCAAAGTAGCCAGTAGATGCAGTAACTATTATCTAATCTGTGCCATTAGTACTCGTAAGTAGTAAATCGTCGAGATAAGTAAATGCATCGTTATACAAATGTTGATATATTAAAAATGGCTCGGCCGATTTTGTTAAAATTACAATGGGACCGGACTCGGAAACCACCCTACCCATTAAAAAAAGAATCATTCGAATCCGTTCACAATTGACGGAGTAATCGCGTAACATACACATACAATTTTTTTTTAAACAACAAAAGTCGGTTAAAAATACACTTATTAAAATATGTTTAAATAAATGCCTATTTCAGAAACATATTTATAAATTATATAACCACTTGTTTTAATTAAGACTTGGACGCAATAACGTACTTAAACTTGAAAAATGTTCACTTTTAACATTGGTCACATAAACTTATCGCTTGAAGTCTGAAAAAGTGCGAGTGTTGCAACAAAAAAGTTGAGTCCTTATGTACTTACGCATGTAAGAAGTTAACACTTCTTTGGACAAAATAAAAATAACTCGAGAAAATGTATATTACGTCCTAATACTATGCATTTATAGAAACGACGATAAAATGCTCAAAATAAGAACAACAATTATTACTGTCACAAACAGCACAGCCGATAAATATCCCCTAAGATTTACTGGCTAACTTCATGATGTAGTAAACATCCTGTCACTGTACGCGCGCATCGTAAAAAATCACTCTCATTATTTTTTTCGCGCTGTACGTAAGCTTCAAAAAGTGTTTTATTACTATTAGTCTTGTTAACCCCTCCAACTAAGCTAAATACGCTTATATTTTCTAGGGTTCCGTAGTCCTGACAAGGAACCCTTATAGTTTCGTCATGTCCGTCTGTCTGTCTGTCTGTCCGAGGTTTTGCTAAGAGACCGTTAATACTAGAAAGCTGTCATTTTGTGGGGGTATGTATATTACGCCGACAAAGCGCTGAAATAAAATTGTGAAAAATATTTTATTTAGGGTAGCTCCCCTATATGAGAAGTGGGGATGATTTTTTTTTTCATCGTCTACCCCATCGTGTGGGATATCGTTGAATAGGTCTTTGAAAATGACTTAAGGGTTGCGAATACCATTTTTTGATTGAATGCTCCATTTAAGAAATATTAAACTTTAAAGTGCAAAATTTTGTTTCAGTAGGGTGTCGCCCCCCCTCCAAAGCTAAACTACTTGCTTGAAAAATCTGGAAAAATCGATATAATAGCGCATTTCATGAACTTTAAAGGAAAATTATAGCGGTTGAGATAACTTTATTAGTTTAGCAGTAATAGTCGTTGAGCTTGGGTGTTGGATATATTTGTACCAAATACAAAATCCTTAGAATAAATCCTGTAAAGTGACAAAGACGGAGTACCTAGTTGCTTGTTTATAACGGGTAAAGACTTGCATTGAATAACAGGCTACTACGGAACCCTACACTACCCGTGGCACGACACGCACTTGGCCGGTTATTATTTTTTATGGTATAAGGTAAGGTCGCCTTATGGTAAGCCATGACGTCTACCTATTACAGAAATAGCGGCATGCAAAATTCTGGATGCACTACGCCTATTAGAAGAGAACCGTCGTAGAAATTGAAGTCGCGTGTTCAAATTTACTGTTTTGTTGCGTTGACAACACTGCTCTCTCATTGTCAGTACGACTAAAAATGTTTGATACTATATAAGTAGGTACCTACTCTTATCATTATCGTGTGGTACTAGATAGGTATGTACCTTCTTTCCTTACCTTTGAACGTTAGTTCATCGTAACGCCCCGACGGTTCTCTTTTTAATACGCTTTTATTAGCTTCAGACGTATGTATGTTTGTATGTTAGTATGTAACGGAATCTTTGAACATGATTTTTACCCCCTTCAAAACGTCGGATTAACTCGAAATTTGGCATACTTATTAAGGACCGATGACAATAAATAAATAAAAAAAAATGAAAAAAAAAAAAAAAAAAAAATTTAAAAAAAAATCGACTAAAAAATGAAAAATAAATAATAGTTTAAAAAAACTAAAAAAATACGCTTTTATAGAAAATCCAACTAAAAAATAGAAAATACATTTTACAAAATTTGAATTAAAAATAGTGTAAGAAAAAATGATTTTATTGTAAAAAAAAGCGTGGGGTGCTTTTCAGGATATTATCAAAATAACCCTTCTAGTCATATCTGTTCATAAAATATTTGGAACTATTGATACCATGCACCCCACGCTTTTTTTTTTACAATAAAAATATTTTTTCTTACACTATTTTTAATTCAAATGTATAAAAATTTATTTTCTATTTTTTAGTTGGATTTTCTATAAAAGCGTATTTTTTTAGTTTTTTTAAACTATTATTTATTGCATAGACTAAGCGCATCAATGCTTTTGGACTAGTGTTTATGAGTTTTATGACCTAAATAACGTAGGGACGATGCATGACCTGTCATATAACGGATGTGACATGTAGGTCGACCATAGACCACACCCGTCAGCCGGCATTAAGTAAAAGGGGTGCGGTATTGTAACGGCCCAATGTTAGCTGTGGTTAGTTAACCTGTTTCCCAGAAGCTAATTTCTATGAGAGAATATAGATTTCGTAGTTGGAAAAGTACCGTAGGCACCTACCAGCAAAGCCTAATTAGGTATACAAAAGTCTTAACATTTTTAGATTATGAGTAAATTGATAGTTGATTAAAATATACTTAATACCAAGTATTACTAGGTAACACGAATAAATAATAGTGCTAGTATTAAATTTATTTATATATAGGTAGCTAAATCAGAAAGTAAAGTTTCAGTTTGAAACTAAGGAGCTGCGGAGCCGTCTATATCTGGTACGGATCGTACCAGAAGCAGAAATACTCTCGTTACTTTACTTTTCCATTTAACTGGGGACAACAAACCTTACAAGAAAAAACATTATGCGATCATTTTACGTTCCATTACCAAGACTACCTCCCAAATTCTGGTACGATGATCAACTCACTAATCAGCTAAAGTCTAAATCTTCAAGCTAATCATCATCATTAACAGGCAGTATTCGTCCACTAGTGGACATAGGCCCTCGTATGGCACGCCACTAAACTCGATCTTCAGCTATTTGTTTCCAACCGCTGCCAGCCTATATCAGCGTATATTATCACTCCTTAAAGTAATACAGCGGTCAAATCTCTTTGTAACGTTTGGTTCATCATCATCATGGTGATGATGATGATGAACCAGCCAGTATTCGTCCACTGTTGGATATGACCCTCTCCTATGGCACGCCACTAAGCTCGATCTTCAGCTAACGTTTGGTTAACAAACCTAATTTTTGTTGTGTCTTCTACTACTTATCTACTACAATAAATAAAAGCTTTGGTTTTGGAATTATAATCTACGAGTAACTAGCTGTTCCCCGCGGTATTACCCGCGTAGACATCGTTCCCTTGGAAATATCGGTATAAAAAGTACCCTATGTGTTATTCCAGGGACTAGGCTATCTACATACCAAATTTAAGCTCAATCGGTTCAGTAGTTTTAGCGTGAAGAAGTAACAAACATACACACAAACTTTCGTCTTCATAATATTATATATATATTATAATAAGTAGTGTTAACTACGTCGCGTCTAATGATGTATGAATAGCTAAATTTCAATGTAAATCGATGATAGAATTTACTAAGTCGCGTTTAATAACTTATAAATTAGTTGTAACTCCATATAAAATAAGTTAGAATAACGCTAGAATAAGGTAAAATTGTATATAATAAATCATCTGAAAAGTAGTTTTAAATAATGTAGGATACAGGAAAAAATTGTAATTAATAGGTAGGAAAACTCTTATTTATCACCCTCACCTATTAGCATCGAAATCAGATAGGAAAATCTAAAGCGAAAATGTATGACCAGCCAGGTCTGAACATGTCCAGACTTATTCACGACTTGACCTTGAAACGTAACTCGGATTGTAGAAAATTTTTGCACAAAGTTCTGTGAACTCTATCGGTATATGCAATAGTTGAACAAGTTACTTTTAAATATAGGTAGTGTCAGTAAAACACCTTCTTCCAATTGAAACATCGTGTAATGGGCGCAAACTTCGTATAATATACATCCGACCAATGTCGGTACATCACAAACTATACAATAAATGTCGAGAATTTAGAGGTACTTTTATAACCACGACCTACTAGTTTAAACGCCAAGACCGAACTGAAGCCCGACTGCCAACAATCTACCGCGTTTCTTGTTTTCTTTTTAAGGTTGGCATACATGCTTAGAGGCTACAGACAATTCTCATTCGCGGTAGTTTTGAAGTTGGCAGGTTGGCACCATCGATTGACACTGACAGTGTGAGTCAAAACGTTTCCAATGGCAGTTTCACAAAACATAAGTCAAATGAGCACAATTCGTTATTAAAATACATCAATATAAGTAAATTTAACTTATAAAAATAAGAAATCATGACACTCGGCCATCCGACAACGTGATGCCTCCCGGCATACACATAAAAATAACTCAATCATATTTTAATAATAATAGAAATATCAAGTATATAATACTGTTCAACTAAGATTCTAATATTTCATCGCTATAATATCATATTACATTATTTCTGATAACATAAATTCCTACAATATTTATCAAATAAACTTTTCCACGAATATTAATTCCAAATAACTCTAATGTTTATTTAACTTAATATAAATTTACTATGTTTACTAATATTTCACACGAATTGAAAAATAATTACTTATATGTATGAACAAAACTAATTCATTAGACTAATTCGCTTTACACAAATTGTTTAACTATGCTTTAATTAAATCATGACACAAAATATAATGTGTGAATAAATATATAACATAAAACCCCGGTTTTGTAACCTCAGTAGCTGAAATCATGACATCAGACCTTATTTCATACCACCAGTAAAGATGCCATCATCATAGCTTTGTACATCTACGGATTTAATATATATCCAAGGTCGGATTCTATTGAATGCAGTAACCGCAGTAACTAATAAGTTTAAAAGTATTATTTAATAAAGTTATTTTAATCTAACAAAATTATCAAAAACTTAGTAAAGTATGAAAAGTCGTTCGAAAGATTATTTATGTAAAGAAAACATGACTACGGCTTTTAATAAATGCTGAAAAAGGCACGGAACAACGTAATATATTCAGAACAATAAGGAATACGTCTAAGCCCATAGATTTGACAAGATCAATAAATAACAAGAGCATAACTGCTGATAAACAAAAACATAAGCAGTGAGTTCATAATTAATCACCAAAAGTATATAAATCACTAAAATATCAATTATAAATTGTAACGTTACAAAGGTATCAAGCACCTAAACAATAAAATATTTTTAATCCACTTTTGTTTGAAATACCTTCGACTCCAGCCAAAATAAAATAAATACACTTTAATACGAAACGCTAAATTCGTCAGTCGCCTGTAAGAATCGCTGGCAGAAAGGTTAGCGTTTTTGATTTGCAATCTGCGTGACCCTGATTCGAACACCGTCATTTATCGTTTTCTTTTTTGTTGCCAGCGCAGTAACTTTGAATAGAAACATCAATGTTAGTGAAATGTCAGCAGATAACCAAGATAGCACCACTTGTAGTTTACCTGATTATTTTGAAAATTAATATGGAACTCCCGAAATAATTCCAGGACTTTATATTTAGACATTAGAATGAAATTATAGTATTACCTCTTGAAGACGAAACTTTAAAAGGCAAGAATGAAGAATTAACTCTTTGAAACGAACTATATAAAAAGTTATTTAAAGTTTCATTAAATCGAAGTCATTAACTACATCTCAAAAGTAGTAAATCTTCAGTAAAACATTGATGTGTATTTTCGGGCTGTTGCCCGAACTAAAACAATGATTGATAATATAGACTCCAAAAAAACATTCAACCATTAATAAGACAGCGTTGACATAGACGGAAAATTACTATGAAATGAACCCAAAAACAAATATTTCATAATTATTTAAAGTCATTAGAAATAACCCAAGTATCCACTACATGTCTAAAGAAGGAAATATCACTTGACATTACCAACAAAGAAATTTGTGTTTAGAGCTCGAAATATCAAATAAAGATAGTAACGGTGGCAGAAAATAATGTACCGTATCATAAAAAGACAGATAATATGTTACTAACGTGTCGTATTCATCCAGTAGTATCTTATGTATGTGTGTATAATAATGTATATGGCTATATATATGTGTGTATGTATAAAATGTGTGTGTAATGTACATTTAGTGTATGTATTTTATGTATTATAATTATTGTTACATAATTTTATAGCTGTACACCCCTTGCAACATGAATATGTAAAATCCTGTCCACCCAAAGCTTGTCTAATAAAGATCACTCCAAGCGCATAGTATGAACATTATCTTGTTATGAATTATTGTCTGTATATTTTATTTGATGTGCAATAAATAATCATTCTATTCTATTCCACCTTTAGATTAATGTCAGTAGCAACAAGCAGCTTGTTACAGATATGGATAAGAAGTTAGCCAAATTACGGAGAATGATTACTGCATTAATCCGCGAAAAGAACTTCAGAATATCAAGTGATCACTTTGGTATATCCATGTAATACATAGTACACTTATAAATATTATACATACTAATAGTATACCTATTATGTCTACCAACTGTTGAATACTCAAGACTTATAATTGAAGAGTAGAATATCTCAATTCCTGAGCTTGAGCTAAAATCAATCACAAGGAAGTAATCCAAATAGGAATATAAAGAGAACAAAAAAAAACCCACAATGGAGTAGTAATTGTCATGAAAAATATTTGTAGCTTCATTGATCTTTTTTTTAATTAGAACAAATGTTTCTGTTTTCCTATGTAATGAAATTATAATTATAGTAATAATGATTTCCATATAGACGTACAAAATTAACATCGCTTTATACTTTAATGATTTGTTTTTTAATTGATTATAGACATTTTATTAGCATTATTCAATTTTCAAAGCATTAGCATTTAAACAACAGACTATATAAAATAGGAACCAAAGTTGGTTTTATAACTCCGTGCATTGTTTTTTTAAAAAAATTACTGTAAAACTGAACTGTTGAAACTAGCACTCTATGAACACACTGCACAGCTGATACGGTGTGGAGATTGAAAATCAGTAGTAAAAAGCAGATACTTTTTACAGCACATCTACACTCAAATCTACAATGACAAATAGAAAATAAAAATAATACTCTAAATTCCTATTAAACATTTTATACGCATGTCACAAAAATAAAAATATCGAATAATAAATCGAAAACGTCGTGGTGAATACGTAAATATATCAAACAAAATGTTATCTTAATTCGCAATTATTTTAAGTAAAATAACTTTAAAGTTACGTATGAGTAATTCATACTGAAGAAATATCCTACATCTTAAATGATTATATTGTAAATAAAGTCATACCAATATCTACCACAATTAGGAAACATAATAACAACATAAGGAGCAATTCAAATTATATGTTCATGTGCCCTTATATACCTCACCTCATATATAATACAATATATTTTAAAACTGAAGGTCACTGAAAAATACCAATTGTGTCGGCTATATTTGACATTGTACTCGTATTTCATTAATGTTAATTTTATGTTCTTTCACGTGTCATGACATGGCGAAATAGATGGTCTTATATGATTTCTTCGAAAACCTTTTAAACTCTATTTCATGTGAAATAAATTCAATTCCATTTATTTTATTATAATGCGATTTCTTATAAAATAATAAAACGTGTCATCATTGTCGATCACAGCAAATGTGTTCATACACATGATGCTATCCTATGCTATGATTTGATTCATATTGATGCTTTAAACGAATGCGACGAAAAGGAAACCTTTTCGATACATCAGGTATATATCCAGACAATAAAATAGAAAAAATTTAAAACATTTTTATACAGATATCCAAAGAAAGCTGATTTTTAGTTCATAACTACCGATCCATAGTAATAATGCCAATAATATCCAAACTATTTGAAAAGTATGTAATATAGATATGCATATATATATATATATATATATATATATATATATATATTTCTTCTACAATTAAACGACTACTTCGAGAAATATGATATTTTCTGTGACGAAAAAGGGATATAGATTTACACATTATCACAATAATTAACTTTAAAGCAGAATATAAGTTTCGATGTTGACAACCATAATGCAGTTTATGCGATCAACTGTGACCATGACCATACTACTTAGTTAAAAAGTTACTTAGTTACAAGCTGGACGTCCATGGCGTCAAATGCACTTGGCATAATTATTCATATTTCATATTCTTTTATTCCTAAATCGTCAAATTTACACGTCATTTTTACAGTGTTGTACCCGTGTACAATACACGCAGCCAGCTTACAATAAGATGTAAGTTATCATCTAAATATAATTAATTAAATATACACATCAATTCAACGCAAGGTGAAGTATGGAGTAGCTAGCGTACTTAGCCCACTTCTATTTATCATCTACATTAATGATTTTTCTAGAGCAATCCGATCAATATCCAATGACTCTGTTTGCCGAAGATAGCATGTTAACGATTCCTTGACACCCTACAGGTCTTACGAGGTGTAGCAACTTCTTCGCTGGTATTAGTAGTAGAAGGCGACCTTCTCTTCTGGTTATTACATGGTCGCCGTCGAGTGGCGAGTCAGGCAGGGTTCCACCATCATCAGTAGAAATCATTGGCAACACACTGAAATACACACATTGCCAACGGCATAATCCATTCACAAACAAAACACCGACAATATTCAATTTAGATTCATTAAACATTTAAAATTTCCAAAATTATCTAGCATACTGAATCCAGTATTTAAAATAAAATAAATAAAACTCTCCTATCTCTATTTAACCCATTTTTCAATTCATATTTACTTTAGTAAGCTGTAATATATTTATAAACATCACCATCATCTCCACCATCATCATCACTTCCATAAACACCATCACCGTTATCATTATTGCCACCATCATCACCATCATCGCCGTCATCATCGCCGTCATCATCACCGTCATCATCACCGTCAGAATCATCATCATCACCGTCAGAATCATCACCATCATCATCACCATCATCATCACCATCATCATCACCATCACCATCACCATCACCATCACCATCACCATCACCAGAGGGTTGCCCTGACCAGACACGCTGCACAAATCCAACACAATCATGTAACTTGCACGTGTCATGATCCAGTTCAATTTTCAAATAAATGTCAGTTACTTCTGATAAATTACTTTAGTGGATGCATATCAAGCATACCAAATATAGGAGAAAAAAAACAATCTATTAAAAGCTATCAACATACCCTTTGGGTTATCCCGCTTCTGAATTGTCAGTAAAACACCTTCTTCCAATTGAAACATCGTGTAATGGGCGCAAACTTCGTATAATATACATCCGACCAATGTCGGTACATCACAAACTATACAATAAATGTCGAGAATTTAGAGGTACTTTTATAACCACGACCTACTAGTTTAAACGCCAAGACCGAACTGAAGCCCGACTGCCAACAATCTACCGCGTTTCTTGTTTTCTTTTTAAGGTTGGCATACATGCTTAGAGGCTACAGACAATTCTCATTCGCGGTAGTTTTGAAGTTGGCAGGTTGGCACCATCGATTGACACTGACAGTGTGAGTCAAAACGTTTCCAATGGCAGTTTCACAAAACATAAGTCAAATGAGCACAATTCGTTATTAAAATACATCAATATAAGTAAATTTAACTTATAAAAATAAGAAATCATGACAGTAGGAACATTTGCTTGTAAAATCGTTCAGTACAGTTCAGTTCACTTTAAGAAGCCTTAGGAAAAGGAAATAAAAGAAGCCTCAAGAAGAAAGAAAAAGTGTTTTAGTAGTGAATCCCTGCCAGGGCATACTTCAGGCATAGCCAGCCATACAGCTAGCCCCCCTTTTAAGTAGGTATCCATAATTTATTATACATGAAGAGAGTATACTCTCTTCATTTATCAATTAATTCCCTCCTTAAGTTCCACGGTCCTTCCTATCAAAACGTCTGGATTCCCGGCGCCATCACTATCGTGCTAGGAGCGGCTCAGCTAGCTATAACCATTAATGCACCCCTACTACGATATCACTAACTATACGGTTAACAACAAGAACCCAACAAAGTCACGGCAGTAAGACGTATGGAAGACGGTGGAAATCGTTACGTTTTATGTTGGCGTTTTGCTGTAATAAAACCTGCATGGTGCATATATACGAGTGGGTGGCGCCTCTAGCGGTCAAAAAGAATAGATCTAGGAACTCTGTGGTTAGGGGGGAAAGAGCGGGAGTTTAGGCTGGCTGTTATATTAGTTATAGCGAGCATAAATGCTTGTAGCATTTAAAACAGGGGCCTTATACAGTATGACCAATGAGAAAACGCGTTCCTTAACGCGCCACGTCACGTTATTGAAAAATTGTATTCTGTATGCCACACGATAGGTAAATTATACAAAACGCGCGCGTTACACGTCCTCATATGTCACGATATTTTGACAGCTCAAAACGCGCTCATAACCTTACCCTACCGCGATTTAATTGGCATAGAGAATACCATAACGCGGAGATTACGTAACACGGCACGGTAAGACTTTAAAATGGTCATACTGAATAAGGCCCCAGATTTTTTTAATATTTGTGACTAAAGTCGCAGTCGCTTGTTCAGCATCTCATCTTACTGCTATCTTACAAATTCCATTCCAAGCACGATTCCATCGCACGGTCAAGAGCTTTTCTGCCTGACATGAATTAAGTCACTTTGAAGCGCACAGAAAATTGTAAGCAACGATTTGTGACTACTAAAGCTTGAAAAACTCTAATAGGTAGGTACTGGCTAAAATTTACACTATTCATGTTGAGTCATACTAAAACAATAAAAATTAAAAAGGTCGCAAATAAACAAGCTGACTTTCGTACGTAAAATATTGGTTGAGGTGGCAATCTATCTATATTGTTTCCGACTGTGTTGTGGATTCAGGACCCCTCACCCATGTTTATCCGACTTTATCCTTCGTACTACACTCATGTAGATATCAAGTGCAGTCGTGGGAGTGCCGATAACTGGCCATAAAAGTATTAAAAATAGTCAATTATTGTGTGCGGTGTGATCGTTCGTAGCCTTAAGGCAACAAAGTACCCAATTTAGTAGTCTGTAGGCATTGGACATTCTGTTGTATTTTGTAATATTTTGCGCATTGAGCGTTTAAGAAAACTGTCAGATCAAACCCAGTCCAAATGCACTTACCAAAAAATAGGTATTTTTAGGGTTCCGTAGTCCTGACAAGGAACCCTTATAATTTCGTCATGTCCGTCTGTCTGTCTGTCCGAGGTTTTGCTACTAGACCGTTAGTACTAGAAAACTGAAATTTTGTTAGAGTGTGTATATCAATTACGCCGACAAAGTGGTAAAATATAAATTTGTAAATTATTTTTTTGGGTAGCTCCCCTACATGTGAAGTGGGGATGATTATTTTTCGTCGTCTACCCCATCGTTTGGGTATCGTTAAATAGTTCTTTTAAAATGACTTAGGGGTTGCTTAAACTATTTTTCGATTTAATGATCCATTTACGAAATAAAATTTATGTTCCAGTAGGGCGTCCCCTCCCCTCTAAAAGCTAAACTGCTGGCTTGACAAATCTGGAAAAATGTATGATGGTAGTGTATTTCATGAATTTTAGAGGAAAATTATAGCCGTTCAGATAACTCTATTAGTTTAGCAGTAATAGTCGTTGAACTTGGGTGTTTGATAATTTTTTACCAAATAAAAAATGCTTAGAATAAATGCTTTAAGGTAACTAAGATAAACCAGCTTGTTTATAGTGGGTAAAGACATGCATTGAATAACGGACTACTACGGAACCCTACACTGCGCGTAGCCCGACATGCACTTGGCCGGTTTTTATTTATTACAAGCTTTTATTAAGTTTCACCTGTCTCGAGGTTTGTCATCAAATCTTGCAAATTAAATGTGATTCACTTCCCGGTTACCGATTGAGCTAAAATTTTGCATACATGTGTAAATCGCGTGACAATGCAATATTATGATGACATGGTGCTGATCCGACTATTAAGCTGGAAGGTGAGGCTAAACTACTCATGTTATACCCGTCGTGTTTGGCTCGTTGGATTTGTCTTGACTTGCTGTGGTCCTAGGTTAAGTAAAAGCTGGTGTTTAAAAGGATTTTTTAAATATTTACTTGTTTATTTTTATATTATGCATTATTAAATTAAATTAATTCTATATTAAATACTATGTTTCTTACGTTGAAGGTAACGTTGGTATAAAAAAAAGGAAAATTATATAACAGGACAGGTAAATTTTTTTTTATATATTACCTAATTAATATGGCTTTATTGCTTTTGTCTTAAACCTTGCAATATTAGATTTTGTGTAGTTCTAGAGCAAACTGCTGTTTTGTGTTGACCTCACAGGTTGACCTTACAAGTGACAAATCGATTAGTTTTCTTTATTACTTACACAAAAAAATATATAAACAAAAGGAGGAACTATTTTTTTAAATTGTAAATGATAACAGGACAAGCACGACGCTGGCCTGATGGTAAGCGATGACGTCTACCTATTACAGATACAGCGGCATGCAAAATTCTGGCAGTCCAGAATTTCGCATGTCACTGCACTGCGCCTATTACCTTGAGACAAAGATGTTGAGTCTCACATGCCCTGTAATTTCACTGGACACCGTGCCATTTCAACTGAATTCCGTTTCTAATTTCCATTCCGACCTAATGGTACGTAAGTTTTGTTTTAGTCATCCAGCATCGGAGAGGAATTTTCTGAAACGTTCATTTCTTATGTAATATTTTCTGGCACATGCTTAACATTTTTAGTTTGAAAGTTTTCGCGAAAATTATTCATTTTAATGTGAACGTACCGGCTTTTGTTCGCGTGTATTTACTTCGGATATGCTCCGACCAGGTTTCAACCTAATACGTAGGTCTTCGTCTGGGAGCGGCTAGGATGGCGGCAACGCACGTCGTATTGCCCGCGCTTCCCGGACCAACTTCAGTTGCGCCGGGAAGCGCGGGCAATACGACCATGTTATACCCGTCGTGTTTGGCTCGTTGGATTTGTCTTGACTTGCTGTGGTCCTAGGTTAAGTAAAAGCTGGTGTTTAAAAGGATTTTTTAAATATTTACTTGTTTATTTTTATATTATGCATTATTAAATTAAATTAATTCTATATTAAATACTATGTTTCTTACGTTGAAGGTAACGTTGGTATAAAAAAAAGGAAAATTATATAACAGGACAGGTAAATTTTTTTTTATATATTACCTAATTAATATGGCTTTATTGCTTTTGTCTTAAACCTTGCAATATTAGATTTTGTGTAGTTCTAGAGCAAACTGCTGTTTTGTGTTGACCTCACAGGTTGACCTTACAAGTGACAAATCGATTAGTTTTCTTTATTACTTACACAAAAAAATATATAAACAAAAGGAGGAACTATTTTTTTAAATTGTAAATGATAACAGGACAAGCACGACGCTGGCCTGATGGTAAGCGATGACGTCTACCTATTACAGATACAGCGGCATGCAAAATTCTGGCAGTCCAGAATTTCGCATGTCACTGCACTGCGCCTATTACCTTGAGACAAAGATGTTGAGTCTCACATGCCCTGTAATTTCACTGGACACCGTGCCATTTCAACTGAATTCCGTTTCTAATTTCCATTCCGACCTAATGGTACGTAAGTTTTGTTTTAGTCATCCAGCATCGGAGAGGAATTTTCTGAAACGTTCATTTCTTATGTAATATTTTCTGGCACATGCTTAACATTTTTAGTTTGAAAGTTTTCGCGAAAATTATTCATTTTAATGTGAACGTACCGGCTTTTGTTCGCGTGTATTTACTTCGGATATGCTCCGACCAGGTTTCAACCTAATACGTAGGTCTTCGTCTGGGAGCGGCTAGGATGGCGGCAACGCACGTCGTATTGCCCGCGCTTCCCGGACCAACTTCAGTTGCGCCGGGAAGCGCGGGCAATACGACGTGCGTTGCCGCCATCCTAGCCGCTCCCAGACGAAGACCTACATGCTTAACATGTTTGCGTAGTTGTAGGGTAGGAAGATTATATTGATGTTTCACCTGACTTGCTACCAAGAATTAGCTTACCACCATTAAGGAGAAACCATGTCCCTTGAGAGTCAAACCATTCTAGGCCTAGTTAGAGTGTTGACCATCTTCGACCACATCATCACTTAACACCAGGCGAGATAGGAATCTAACGCTAGCATATCAAATATTTAAAAAAAGTGGACTCGTAATTCTATAGGATTTAATTTTTATATTTAATACCTACCAGATAAAAAAAGACAGATGACTCGTAGCCCAAAATCGCGACAAATATAAATACATAACTCATAGGTACCTACAGTTTTCAGCATATGAATTTCGGTCATCCGCTGACGAAATAATTTCTTGAGTCACACACCACTTCCGATTTCTGAATCTGGCTCCACATATCAAACAACAGAAGACTTATGAGTTGATAACTTGACAACATGCAACGGTGCATTGTAGTGCTAGGATTTCTGCTAGTCCGCCTGGGGCGGTACCACCACTTCGCTAATCATTTTCAGCCGTAAAATAGGAATGTGTTAAGGTTAAAATGGCAAGGTGTCCAGTGAAATTACAGGGCATGTGAGACTCAACATCTTTATGTCTCAAGGGAACAGGCGCAGTGCAGTGACATGCAAAATTTTGGCAGTCCAGAATTTTGCATGCCGCTTTATCTGTAATAGGTAGACGTCATCGCTTACCATCAGGCGAGAGTCGTGCTTGTCCTGTTACCTTATATCATAAAAAAATAACAATCCGCCGTCTGTTTGATTAATGCTGGGCATAGGCCTGATTAAGATGATACCATTCGTCACGGATCTGTGCCTTTCTTGTTCGAGTTGGACCCACGACCCACGATCCTGCCTATGTCATCGACCTACCTTGCTGCTGATCGACCAATCCAATGTTTCCCTTGCCTCAAACACATCTACACCTAGACACCAATATAAAAATGCGAAAGTCAGTTTGTAATTGTATAATTGTTTGTTCGAGAGCTTTCACGGTCAAACAGTAGAATCGATTTGACTGAATTTTTGCACATTATATAGGATATAGGATACTTTATAACGCGTGCCAAGCCGCGTAATATAACTAGTATTTTTGCATTTATAATTTAAAAGGGCAAAAGGCCCAAATATTGATACTTGTCTAGTTATTAGTCGAGTCGCCCGAGTTTTAGAGAGAGTAAAAACTGTGACTTATTGTGCATGATAATTTCATTTCGTCAAATTAATTCCTGATTGTATTGTAAAATGTACTTGGAAGTGCACAATAACTTAAGTACAGTTTTCATTGGACCAGTGCCAAAATTTGGACATTTTATCTTATGTATATGTTTGTTTCCTACCATTCAAGGTCAAACAAATCCACTTTGAGAATCCCAGGTCTGTGAACAAATCAATCGATTTGACTAAAACTTTGCTCATAGACAGTCCCTGTTATACCTTACAACAGGACATAGGATACTTAGTAACAACCGACAAAAACCGCGGCCAGGTAGAATGTACCTAAATACATCATTTGAATTTCGGTCACCCACTCACTCACGAAATAAAATCTTGAGTCACTCATGATGTCATACATCCTGCGAAGGCTTACTAGGACGTGACATTTTGAATGAATGGCCTAAGCTGATACACACGACTGATAAAGATGTATTTTCGTACCTAGGTATACTTACTCTTAATTTTTAGGGTTCCGTACCTCAAAAGGTATAAAAAGGAACCCTTATAAGATAACTTTTCTGTCCGTCTGTCCGTCTGTCCGTATGTCCGTCTGTCCGTCTGTCTGTCCGTGTGTCACCACCGATTTTCTCAGGAACAGGTGGAACCAGCAAGTTGAAATTTCTAATAGATACTGAAGTCTATAGTCCCTACTAGGTGTATAAAAATCAAGGTCCTGAGTCAACACGATTAAAAGATATGGGCAAATAAAAAGATTCGCGAAAACTTGTAAGTACCAAAATTTACCTTGATTTTCAACTTTTTTATTCTTCGGAATTTTTCCTTTACTTGTGCTGTAAGACCTTGCTTTTAACCAAAATTGACAATTCAAGGTCAACCGGAAGTGCCCTATAGGTTTTGGGTCGAAAACCTATAGGGTACTTTCCGTTGACCTAGAATCATGAAATTTGGCAAGAAGCAAGGTCTTACAGCACAAATAAAGGAAAAATTAAAAAAAGTTGAAAATTAAGGGTGTCCCCATACATAAATAGTTAACGCCAATTAAGATAGGCCTCTGAGTTATATGAGCGCTGATCGGTTTCGAGTAATCAGGCAAATTCCCTTTAAAATGTAGAATGATTAGATTTTGATAATGAGGCGAATAACTTTGGCCGAATGGCCGAACCAATTGTCGATCGTTTAATCGATATCACGTAAGTTTTGGTTTTGATAGTCGAAAATGTCTATTGGTTTTAGGGCACTTGTGAAATATGAATATTTAAGAGATTTCAAATCTCATTTCACTTAACTACGTTTAATGATGACTTATTAGCTCGTTAGGTTATAGGGCCAAGGTTATCTGAATAAATCATAATTCAGGTGGCATTGACACATGTGTACCGGCTTTAAATATAACACATACAACACGCGCATAGAAAATTGGAGGAAATATGACTTCATAACTGACTGTGACGCTCAGTGCCGTTTTGCGGAAGTAAACTGTCTTGTATGGATGACAGGGCACCAAGGAAAGATAGACATTGACCCTGGGCTCGCTTGGCTGAATACAATGCACTTTGTGAGAAACATGAGATCGCATAGTTTGTGTTATCATTTTGCTTAGTAACATTTATCTCTAATGCCTATTTGCATTATTTACCATGCTTTCATTTATTTAAGACTAGCGACCCGCTCGGCCTCGCATGGGTAGTAAACCATTAGGTATATAATTTTTTTTTGCATCTGCTTGTTGCGTCGAATATGAATTAACACATAGGTATTCAACAAAACAATCGCCATATTTCAACCAATTTGGACAAAACTTTACCGAATTATACACCTTGCCCACCCCCTTTTTCTGAATCATTCGAAAGCAAATTCGGTTTCGGAAACTACCTTTACTTCGACTTGGATCTTTGAAATTCATAATGCTCCAATCGGTTACTTTGATATTTCAATTCGAAAAAAATAGTGATTCTAAAAGCGAGGTTTCCGCGACAAAATTACTCAAAATTACTCACGGATAGATAGATAGATAGATAGATAACTAGATAGAAAATTATTTATTGCCACACCTCATTACTTAAAAAAGAACATACAAGGCATTAATTTAATTAGTGTTACAATGGAAATATAAAATGTATAATCTTTTATACCACGGATTATACCTACAAACTTTAAATCTTAAAATACTAACCTACCTTACCAATTAAATAGGTTGATTTACAAGCCAATTTTAGTGAATAGCCATAACATACGATAGATCGGATTTATCAATATTTAAAATTAAAAATGAAGCTTCCGACTCCGAATAGGTTTTTGATAGAGAATCAAAGGGCAGGAATCACTTTGTTGATAGATGAAAACCAAATATTATGTTTCTTTGAAGTGTCTCACACTTTTTTTTTTTTTTTTTTTAAAGTGTGAGACACTTCAAAGAAACATAATATTTGATTTACGCAGTGCAACATCTCTCGTCGGATTTGAAAACTGTAATGATTTCTTCCGAATGATTAACTTACGTAATAAGTAGTCATAGATGGCGCCACCAATGCATAATTGGGTTAACAAATGCAATCCACTAATTTCGTCGTATCGATGTATCGAACCGTGGCTTAATTGGCAGAGCACCTGGACGTGTAATCCGGGGGGTGCGGGTTCGAGTCCCGTCGGTACGATGAAATTTTGGATTGTGTTTAACAATTTACAAAAAAAAAAAAAAAAAGATGAAAACCACATGTAGACCCGTTCAGTAGTTTTTATTAGGGTTACCTACTTATTTTTATTTTCAATAAAAATAATTCAACAAAGCACAAAATCATCGCGTTCCGACGTCACGCTATTTAAAACCGATTTACACTTAGGAGGATTCCCTAATTAGGTAGCGTGATAAGACTTGTACTAATCACCAATTAGTGTAATTACTGATTATTGAGTTTCTTACACAAAATGTGTGTCAAACTCTGTGATTCTCAGTTATATTTTATCAAATTTGTTGTTGTTTCCGCATCGGTGCATCTTTAGATGAGCCCATTTTTACCGAGTTTAAAAAGGAGGTTTCTCAATTCGTCTGTATGTTTTTAGAAGCGGGACCCTATTACTAAGACTCCGCCCTCCGTCTGTCTGTCTGTCTATCTGTCTGTCCGTCTGTCACCAGGCTGCATCTCATGAACCGTGATAGTTAGACAGTTGAAATTTTTACACATGATGTATTTCTATTGCCGCTATAACAACAAATACTAAAAACAGAATAAAATTAAAAATAATATGGGATCCCCATACAAAAAACGTGTTTTTTTCGGCATTTATGGATAATGTCCATAGATGGCGTTATATAGAAATGCCGATCCCTAACTCCTTAGTTAGACGGTAGATGGCGTTATAAAAAATAAAATGTTTATTAATTATATTTTTTTGCTGGCAAAAAATGGTAGTGGTATTTTTTGCTCGATCTTATAAAATACTGTAGTGTGGTACGGAACCCTACGAGTGCGAGGCCGACTTGCACTTGGCCAGTATATTTTATGTATGTTACGCGATGACTACGTCAATTATGAACCGATTCGAATGATTCTTTTTTTAATTGCTAGGGTACATTTTCAAGGTGGTCTCATTGTAATTTTATCGAGATTTGATTAGTATCTCCAGAGATATGACGATAGATGTCTCAAACTTGCTACTGAAACTGACTCGCGTGGCATGGAAGTCGGTTGTTTTAGTTTTTAAACTATCTTAATTATTTAGGATTCCGTACCCAAAGGGTAAGTACCAATCTTCGAGTAAGATACACCAATGAGCTGACGTCTCTGATTTATAGAAGGTACGAAAGAACTATGGTCTAAGCCCACGTTTCTCCATTGTAAAAGTGTAGAATACCACAGAATTCAGCGACGGCCTAAATAAGGAAAACAAACGATAACGTTCAAATAGTCAGCCGTTAAACTATAAACAGTTATCGCACGATAAACATTAAACGATGACTAAGTTATCGAGTCATAATAAACAATATCGTTTGTATTATCTTGCCGTATCGTAAAAAAAACTCGAGCACGATTCCCGATGTTTTAATGGTGTCGATGACCTTGGCTTTGATAACTACTAAATTCGTTATTACTTAAGTATGTAACAATAAAACTGGCCAAGTGCGAGTCAGCATCGCGTCTCTTATCGCACACTTAGGGAGGGTTCCGTACAATACGAAACATAACAGAGTTTCAACCTCATATATTTGATTAATTGATATTACCCAGAATATTAGGTTTGGTCACGATCTAGAAAGACGGGGCTCGTTTACTAGCGCCATCTATGTCATTTTGCCGAAACGAATTAGATAGATGGCGTTTAAAACCACGTTTTTTGTATGGGGACCCCCTTTAATTTTATTTTGTTTTTTGTATTTGTTGTTCTAGCGGCAACAGAAATACACCATCTGTGAAAATTTCAACTGTCTTACTATAACGGTTAATGAGCTATAGCCTGGTGACAGACGGACAGACAGACAGACGGACAGCGGAGTCTTAGTAATAGGGTCCCGTTTTACCCTTTGGGTACGGAACCCTAAAAACGAGTGGATTTTCAACAGACATCCAAAAAGGAGGAGGTTCTCAATTCGTCTGTATGATTTTTTTTTGTATGTTTGTTACGCAATTACTACGGCAATTGTGAACCGATTCGAATTATTATTATTTTTATTTATAGGGTACATTTCCAAGGTTCAATTAAAAGTCGTTCAGCGAGAGCTATGCTCGATATTTCTCTACGGGAACGAATCCGAAACGAAGTAATTCACCAGAGAACTAAAGTTATCGACAAAGCTCAACGGAATACGGATTAGTAAACTGAAGTGGCAGTGGGCTGGTCATATCTACCGCAGGACTGATAACCGTTGGGGTAGACTTGTCCTAGAGTGGAGACCGCGAATCGGCAAACGTAGCGTAGGACATCCTGTGACCAGGGGGAGCGACGACATACGCAAAGCCCACTGCTTTGCGTTTGCAGTGACTGGAAAAGAAGAGCCGAAGATCGGGCTCAGTAGCGCATCTTGGGAGAGGCCTACGTCCAGCAGTGGACTGACACCGGCTGATGATGATGATGTTGATTATCAAGGTTGTCCTATTGTAATTTCATCGAGATCTGATAAGTTCCTCCAGAGATATGACTATAAACGTCTCAAACTTGCTATTGAAACTGACTCGCGCGGCATGGAAATCGGTTATTCTATGTGCATCCATGGGTATGATTGTACCCAATACTCCAATAGTTAGTGCATCCGGTTTTTAAGTCAAGCTGTCTATCCCAGGCACGGGCCGTCATGCTTGCATCTAACTTCCAAAAAGATGGAAGTTCTCATTTCGTCCGTATGTGTAATATTCCTCCTATTTTTGTTACACGATTACTACGGTAATTGTGAACCGATTTCAATGATTATTTTTGTCATAGGTAGGGTTTATCTCCAATCTTAAAATTTTATCAAGATCTGATACGTGTTTCCAGAGATATGGCAATAAACATCCTAAACTTGATACTGAACTGAAACTGACTCGCGCCTTATGTCCGTTTTTAGGGTTCCGTACCCAAAGAGTAAAACGGGACCCTATTACTAAGACTCCGCTGTCCGTCCGTCTGTCTGTCTGTCTGTCTGTCTGTCTGTCTGTCTGTGTGTCTGTCTGTCTGTCTGTCTGTCTGTCTGTCTGTCCGTCTGTCACCAGGCTGTATCTCATGAACCGTGATAGTTAGACAGTTGAAATTTTCACAGATGATGTATTTCTGTTGCCGCTATAACAACAAATACTAAAAAACAGAATAAAGTTAAACATACAAGAAACGTGTTTCTTTCGGCATTTCACACCTTCTATGAACACTTAGTTAGGTAAATGTCCCATAGATGGCGTTATATTGAAATGTCGATCCCTAACACCTTAGACGTTAGATGGCGTTAAGAAATAAAATGGTTATTAATTATTATTTTTTGCTGGCGAAAAATGATAGTGGTATTTTTTGCTCGATCTTATAAAATACTGTAGTGTGGTACGGAACCTTACTAGTGCGAGTCCGACTTGCACTTGGCTAGTTTATTATAGGTTCCGAACCTAAGTGTACTAACGTAACCCTATTACCGAGACTTCGCTGTCCGTCCATCCGTCCGTCCACCCGTCCGTCTGTCTCTCTGTTCGCGTTTTTAAATTTCCTTAACCGTAATAGATACATTATTAAAATGTTCACGAAGTATGTATAACTATGGGGGATTTAACAACAAAATACTTAAAACAAAATAAAATTAAGTAAAGGGAGTCCCCATACAAGAAACGTGTTTTTTTCGGTGTTTTTTTGTTTGAACTTGTGAAATGAACTTGTGAATATGTATTACATATTCTATCTAATAGATTATCGTATAGCCGCTATAACAACAAATACTACAAACAGAATAACGTTAAGAATAAAAGGGGGTCCTCATACAAGAAACACGTGTTTTTCAGGCGTTTTATGCTCGATCTTACATACCGTAATAGATAGAGACCTAAAATTTGCTCATAGTGAACTATTCATTATTGTGTGATAGTGTGTAACAATAGTTGCTTTAACATCAAATAATAAAAACAGTTAGATTTATATTTATCGTTACTTAAAATCTTGTAGGGCATATCGGCATAGATCTTAAATGTCTCAGGGTGAACAGGCTCAGTATAAAATCATGCAACAATTTGTGCAATACAGTTTTTGTGGGCCATAGTAACTGTTATTGGCAGACGACATCACTTACTTGGTTTAATTTTTAAATATGACTTCTAAACTCCGAAATAATCATCATTCAATCATTAAGATAGTTTCCGACTTCAGTAGCAAGTTTGAGACGTTTATCGTCATATCTCTGGAGTTATTTATCAGATCTCGATGAAATTAAAATGGGACCACCTCGACAATGTACCCTACCGACTAAAAACATAATCTTTAAAATCACTTTATAAACGACGAAATTATTTGCGAACACACTTAAAAACACATATAAAAAATATACAGTCGAATTCAAAAGTCGACTTTTAAAAAGAAGGAGGTTCTCACCTCCTTCTTTTTGAAAGTCGGTTCAAAATGTCCTCCAACATAAATATAACAACAACTAAGGACACTTTCGATCCATCACCGTTCAAACAACAACACTGAAATCAAAATCGAAACGATTAGTGTTCTATGGTGTCAGAGACAGACATACACATTGATACACCTCTCCACTTTCGATCCATCACCGTTCAAACAACAACACTGAAATCAAAATCGAAACGATTAGTGTTCTATGGTGTCAGAGACAGACATACACATTGATACACCTCTCCACTTTCGATCCATCACCGTTCAAACAACAACACTGAAATCAAAATCGAAACGATTAGTGTTCTATGGTGTCAGAGACAGACATACACATTGATACACCTCTCCACTTTCGATCCATCACCGTTCAAACAACAACACTGAAATCAAAATCGAAACGATTAGTGTTCTATGGTGTCAGAGACAGACATACACATTGATACACCTCTCCACTTTCGATCCATCACCGTTCAAACAACAACACTGAAATCAAAATCGAAACGATTAGTGTTCTATGGTGTCAGAGACAGACATACACATTGATACACCTCTCCACTTTCGATCCATCACCGTTCAAACAACAACACTGAAATCAAAATCGAAACGATTAGTGTTCTATGGTGTCAGAGACAGACATACACATTGATACACCTCTCCACTTTCGATCCATCACCGTTCAAACAACAACACTGAAATCAAAATCGAAACGATTAGTGTTCTATGGTGTCAGAGACAGACATACACATTTATACACCTCTCCACTTTCGATCCATCACCGTTCAAACAACAACACTGAAATCAAAATCGAAACGATTAGTGTTCTATGGTGTCAGAGACAGACATACACATTGATACACCTCTCCACTTTCGATCCATCACCGTTCAAACAACAACACTGAAATCAAAATCGAAACGATTAGTGTTCTATGGTGTCAGAGACAGACATACACATTGATACACCTCTCCACTTTCGATCCATCACCGTTCAAAAAACAACACTGAAATCAAAATCGAAACGATGAGTGTTCTATGGTGTCAGAGACAGACATACACATTGATACACCTCTCCACTTTCGATCCATCACCGTTCAAAAAACAACACTGAAATCAAAATCGAACGATTAGTGTTCTATGGTGTCAGAGACAGACATACACATTGATACACCTCTCCACTTTCGATCCATCACCGTTCAAACAACAACACTGAAATCAAAATCGAAACGATTAGTGTTCTATGGTGTCAGAGACAGACATACACATTGATACACCTCTCCACTTTCGATCCATCACCGTTCAAAAAACAACACTGAAATCAAAATCGAAACGATGAGTGTTCTATGGTGTCAGAGACAGACATACACATTGATACACCTCTCCACTTTCGATCCATCACCGTTCAAACAACAACACTGAAATCAAAATCGAAACGATTAGTGTTCTATGGTGTTAGAGACAGACATACACATTGATACACCTCTCTGTTTGCGTCGGCGGTTAAAACATCTTTGTAAGTGTATAATAATAAGTACTTAGATCTGTGATCGTGATGTCCGTTGGTATAATTGTCTCCTTGTCTCAGAGGACCCCCAGTAGATCCCGTTTATCCCGTTCTGGAGATGATTTTGTACAAAACCCGTTCTGCGGGTTAGGTAGCAGCATTGCTACCATTGTTTGGATAAAATTCGTTTTATATCTGCTATATATATAAAGAGCTATATTAGCTTTAAAACTCTAGCCATATAAGCCATAACTTGTATTTTTTCTGACATTCTTAAAAATTAACTAGAAGTGCCCGCGGCTTCGCCCGCGTTAAACACTTTTTTAATAAAACTTTTCTTTTGTCAAAACGATTCTATCATTAAAGACATCAAATAAGAATTAGCAAAATCAGTTCACCCGTTTTCATGTTATCGCGTGACTAAGGCAATTCGGGATTCATATTTATAAAACCCGAAAAACCCAAATTTTCAGACTTTGTTACCTACCCCATTGCGAAAAATCCTCTAACACGTATTATCTCATCTTGTTTCGCCATACAAACTTTGAATCCCCGTTCCGTATCCGGGAGGAATGTACCTACGTCATAATAACTATCTGTATTCTAAATTTCAGCGCAATCCGAAACAATATTGATTTTTAGACTTTGTTACCCCAGTTTATCCTCTTAGGGTGGCATTTTGAAAAAGTCTGAAACTCGTATTTACTTATTTATTTACAAAAGTACTTGCGTGAAATGTCGAATAAAATGACTATCCAATCTTTGAACCCCCGCTTCATCCCCATGAAGAGTGAATTTTGAAAAATTCTTTCTTAGCGGATACCTAAGTCAAAATACCTATCTGCATGCCAAATTTCAGCGCTATCCGAAACAATATTGATTTCAGACTTTGTTACCCCATTTCACTCTCATAAGGGTGGAATTTCAAAAAAACCTAAAACATGTATTTACTTATTTTTTTATTGGAGCACTTGTATGAAGTTTCGAATAGAAAATACTATCTAATCTTGCATCTCCATACAAACTTTGAACCCCCGTTTCATCCCCTTCTGGGGTGAATTTTGGAAAATCCTTTCTCAGAGGTAACTAACGTAGTAATGACTATCTGTATGCCAAATTTCAACTCAATCCGAAACAATATTGATTTTCACACTTTGTTACCCCATTTCACCCTCTTAGGGGTGGAATTTCAAAAAAACCTGAAATACGTATTTACTTATTTTTTTTACTAAAGCACTCGTGTAAAGTTTTGGACGGAAAAGACTATCTAATCTTGTTTTTCCATTCAAACTTCGAACCCCCATTTCATCCCCTTAAGGGGTGAATTTTGGAAAATCCTTTCTTAGTACACCCTTACGTACTAAGACAAATATATCCTCCAAATGTCAAGTCTCTACGACCAGCGGTTTAGGCTGTGCGTTGTCTGTCAGTCAGTCAGTCAGTCAGTCAGTCAGTCAGTCAGTCAGTCAGTATGTCAGGACAAAGATTCTTATAGTATTAGATTATAGTGATTGTGAATGAGATAAATGCTACAATTTTTTTAAATTTATTAATATTACACAAAACGTTAAAGATATAGTAAATAATAATAGTATAACCAAAGCTCTATTATTTATTATGTGTTATATGTATAAGCTGCAGAGCTTTGCAGAATGATCATCGTCAGGATCACGTCAGTGCATAACTACCAAATAATTAAGATAGTTTAAAAACTAAAACAGCCGACTTCTATGCCGCGCGAGTCAATTTTAGTAGCAAGTTTGAGACGTTTATCGTCATATATATGGAGATACTTATCAGATATCAATGAAATTACAATGGGACCACCTCGAAAACGTACTCTACCGAATAAAAATAGAATCATTCAAATCGGTTCACAATTGACGGAGTAATCGCGTAAATACATACAAAAAAACATACAGACGAATTGAGAATGAAAAGCCTACTTCTTTTTGGGAAGTCGGTTGAAAAATTACTTGCCGCGCCGCGCGATTCAGTTTCAGTAGCAAGTATGAGGTGTTTATATCTCTGTAGTATCTCTATGAAATAAAACTGGCCAAGTGCGAGTCAGACTTTTGTCTCGCACACGGTGGGTTCCGAACCGCAGTATAATAATATATAAGTATAATATTATCACAGAATAATGAATAGTACAAGTTAATATTATATCATATTACCGTGTCAATACCAAACATGCTTATTAACTACAACGCCATCTAACGAATATCTATCGAACTTCTAACATCAACTAAGTGAACGTTAACACAAAGGTAGGTAATTAATATGATTTATTAATAAGTTAAACAATCGTTCATGATGGCGCTATAGTAAAAACACGTTTTTTGCATGGTACAGAACAAAGTTAAAAAAAATTAACCCCCTTTGTAGTATTTGTTGTTATAGCGGCAACAGAAATACATCATCTGTGAAAATGTTTACCGGCTAACTATCAAGGTTCATGAGATACAGCCTGGAGACATACGGACAGACAGAGAGACAGACAGTCAGACGGAAGCGGATTCTCAGCAACGTCTCAAGGTTCCAAACCCAAAGGGTACCAACGGAACCCTATTACTGAGACTCCGCTGTCCGTCTGTCTGTCTGTCTGTCTGTCTGTCTGTCTGTCTGTCTGTCTGTCCGTCTGTCACCAGGCCGTATCTCATGAACCGTGATAGTTAGACAATTGAAATTTTCACAGATGATGTATTTCTGTTACCGCTATAACAACAAATACTAAAAACAGATCAAAGTTAAGAATTAAAGGGGGTCCCCATACAAAATACGTGTTTTTACTATAGAGCCATCTATGAACGATTGTTTACCAGTGTTTCTCAACCTTTTTCATGACGCGACGCGACCCCCTTAGTATGAAAAAAATTTGTTCGGAACCCTAAAAAATGACTTGCCGCGCCGCGCGTTTCAGTTTCAGTAGCAAGTGTGAGGTGTTTGTCTTTGCAGTATCTCCATGAAAAAAAGAATCAAACCATTCGAATCGGTTCACATTGGCGGAGTAATTGCGTGGATAACATGCTAAAAAACATACCGTCGAATCCTACATTTTGGAAGTCGATTAGAAAGAAGGTGTGTAGCAACGTTCACAAATCTGTTAATAATCAGTGTTGAAACCATCAACATTCCTAATGTTTTGGTAATTATGATGAAAAGATGAGCACGCTTGCAAATATCTCATATTTAATCTCCAATCTTCAGGGTCCTTGTTTCATCAGACAGTGTTTTATTGCTTAAAAACATTCTGATATTAACATTTGAGGCAATCTCCGAATGGTCTCCGATTATCAATTTAATTATTTTGGAAATAAGAATCAGGCTGTTACTTCTAGCCTACTCTAATCTTTTCAATCGATTTCCAAAAAAGGTTCCGATGAATTGAGAACCTCCTCCTTTTTTGTGAAGTCGGTTAAAAAGGAGGAGGGCTCGCAATTTGTGTGTATGGATTTTATTAAGTTTGTTACGCGATTACTCCGTCAATAGAGAACCGATTTGAATTATTATTTTTTTCATTGGAAGGATTTATCTCCAAGGTGGTCCCATTTCAATTTTATCAAGATCTGATAAGTATCTCCAGAGATATGGCGATGAACTTCTCAAATTTGCTACTGAAACTGACTCAGGCACTATGTGTGATCTATATATACCTATGTGTATCTATGTAATGTAACGGTAGTTTTTTAGTTTCTAAACTATCTTAATTATGATTATTTCAATACGAAAGGTAAAATAGAAGGTGAACAAATTATACCTAGTACAGTAGGTTGCTTAGGGTAGAATGATGCAGACATACCATTTTTAAAACATACATACATAAAATCACGCCTTTTTCCCGTTGGAGTAGGCAGACACTACTTCTTTCCACATGCTACGATCCTGACATGAGCGCCTTCATATACATACTCGCCGGTTATTAAGGTACTTTTGACTTGGCCTTTCTTATAACACATCTCTGATCTGGTCGTGATACGTTCGCCTAGGTCGGCCTCTACCATTTTGAAAAGTTCCTTATAAATTCTAGAATTAAAAAAAGACTTAAGAGTTAATACTAACATCATAAAAGTATCCTTAGAAACCCCTATCACAATCTCGCATCTCTCAGCAATCTCAAAACCAGTTCTACTTTGAGACTGCAACAACCTTTGGTGCGCACGAGTCGCTTACGTCACGCTCCTCGATCTTCATGTCACGGTCACAGAATAATGAATAGTCACGGTGTCATGTTACACCACAGCTTAACTAGCAGTTACTAAGGTAACGTCACGGTCTGGCATTCAGTCTTGATTTCATAGGAAGTGTTATTTAATATGGCAATTATATGCCTCATCATTTTCATAACTGTATCCCAATTATGTGGGATCGATGCATTCTCTTCCATTTGGGTCTATCCGCAGTGATTTCTGCATCCAGTCGTTTTACATCCATTATCTTCTATCACACAGTCCATCCGCACTTTCTTTGGTCTTCCTATTCCTCTATAGCAGTCCACTTTCATGACCATTATATGATATGACTTTAGTAAGTAATGAATATGAGTCGCTAATAAGCAGTTATGGAACAATAATTTGTCTTTATATGGAAATAAATAGGACTTGTGCAGGATCTCACCCGATGCGGTCGGAGATAGAATCGGGCTTAGTCGTCGAAATCAAAGACTGTCTTCGATTAAAAACGTAGAATAGAATATGTTGTATGTCATGTCTAGCAGACAAGCTCTTGGCCGATATCTCATCTGCCCTCCTTGACAAATAAAAACGCCATACGCAACTTCAAAATGTATAGGAAAGACATTTCTTTTTCCACGTCAAATGTCATTGTCAATGTCATTCCCAAAAATTTATGAGTTGTTTTTGGCGCGAACGCTAACTGTAGGTAATTGGATTCTAGGGGGCTAATGTTGATGATGTAATGCTATGTGAAGATCATTGAAGACTTTAAAGGAAAGGAAAAACGTAGATACATACCTATTGCTTATCTGTTACTACATAGCTATAGACAACTGAGTTAAGGTTCGATCCACAGGTACGACCACACCGCGGCGTCCTGCGTCCGCGTGCGCGTTCGGAATCTGAATTTCTATTGTTTTCTGATCGCCGTAGATCGCGTTTGGTGTGAACCAGCCGTCAAATACTACTGCACTACCTATCAGATCGCCGCCTAAATCACGCACGCAGGATGCCACGGTGTGGTCGTATTAGACGAGGCTCCGGAAAACTCATTAGTCAAATTCACTAATCCTACTATTTTGGATTCTGGATTCCTTTTGTGCTTGTTGATAAGATTGCCTGGTAGGTATCCTCATAAAGCTATAAGACCGCCGATGATTTGATAATGTTTTAAGTTGATAATTTATATCATGGATTATATTATTATAAATATAATTCGTGCATATATTTTAATTCGCTTAGATACAAAAGGTTAAGCTTAGCAATAAATAAATTATTAGTAAAAAATATTTTTAAAAACAAGCTTTTATATATCTGGGACAATGAACTAAAATGTTAAAAATAAATTCTAGTAAGTATTTGGCGTGTAGGTACTTACCTATATTCTTAAAAGCTTGAAGCACTACCCGTTTTTAAGGCTAGGTAATTACTATACTTCAGTGCCTCAAGCTTTTAAAAATATAGGTAAGTACCTACACGCCAAATACTTCTAGAATTTATTTTTAACATTTTAGTTCATTGTCCCAGATGAAAGCTTGTTTTTAAAAATATTTTTTACTTATAATTTATTTTTAACTTTTTAGTAGGTAGGTATAGATACCGACTACCTACCCACTACCTAAGTATTTAAGAGAAGGCATGATGTTTTAAAATATTCCACGGATATTCGATATGATTATGGGTAAAGTGCTCTTCAAGGAAAATCAATCGACTCGATGGGGCTATGTTGCTTTATAACAGGAATGTCATCATCATCATCAGATCCTGGCTATCATTTAAGTTTAAAGTGCTCCCCAAGACGAATAATTTGACCCCAAATTCACTGTGGTTACGTTTTTTTCCTTATATTCACCTTCCAGCTTCATCACCAATCGCTAAATATTATCTAGGTGTAAATTTATCTTCAAGACGAATCAATCGAGCCCAAACTTGGTAGTGTTTTGTTTTTTTATAACAGATATTCCGTGGCTGCCTAACTTCATCATCAGAACCTGGATATCATCTAGGTGAAAAGTTATCTTCAAGACGAATCAATCGAGCCCAAACTCGGTGGGGTTATGTTGTTTTATCACAGAGATACCGCGGCCACCTTCCGTCTCCATCATAAGACCAGCTCCATGGTACCATATCATTGTATTGTCACCGAAGATACATAAGTACACCATATTTGAGTCCAATCGGACATCGGGATGTGGGTCTAATTTAGCTTCCAAGATTCCACCCGAACATACATAGTGACATACATACATATATACATACATACATACATTGCAAGTTAAATAAAAGCTTGTAAAAAGCGACAAGGTTACCTACTAAGCCGAACTTTAAGACAATTTTCAAATCAAAATAGATTTAGGAATGGAATGGAGGAGGGTACAATTCGTGTGTATGTGTTTTTTTACAAGCTTTTATTTTTTAATGCTTATTACGCGATTACTGCGCCAGTTGTGAACCGATGTGAATGATTTATTTTTAATTGTTAGAGTTCATCTTTAAAGTAGTCCCATTGTAATCTAAGCGAGATCGGAGCCTCATATTTGGTACTGAAAATTACTAACTGAGCCAGCATTTGAAGTCTGTTTTTAGGGTTCCGAACCCAAAGGGTACCAACGGAACCCTATTACTGAGACTCCGCTGTCCGTCTGTCTGTCTGTCTGTCTGTCTGTCTGTCTGTCTGTCTGTCTGTCCGTCTGTCTGTCTGTCCGTCTGTCTCCAGGCTGTATCTCATGAACCGTGATAGTTAGACGGTTGAAATTTTCACAGATGATGTATTTCTGTTGCCGCTATAACAACAAATACTAAGAACAGAACAAAGTTAAAAATTAAAGAAAAGTTTGAAAAAAGTTTTTTACGATAGCGCAGCGCCACCTATCTAGTTGCTAAGATGGCGCTATCGTCTTTATCTTAATCTGAATCTCGGAAGCGGCTCCAACGATTAAATAAAATTTAGTATACCTACAGGGGATTTCGGGGGCGATAAATCGATCTAGCTACGAGTCATTTTCAGAAAATGTTGTTTTATTCGTGTTCAATAATCAACTTTATTGATAATCAACTTAAAATATGACTCTTCCCGACATCTATTGGCGAGTAGAAGTACTGTATCAGTAAAGCAGTTAGTTGCTCTCAATTAAAAAAAATAGTATTATTATTCGCCAATAGATGTCGGGAAGAGTCATTTGTGTCTGTTTAAGTGGCAAGAAAAACCGAGTAAAGCTCGGTCAACCAGATATTTAATAATATTAATTACTACAATTACTATTATTACTATTACTACTATATAATACTATTCTACCTTTGTGTTAACGTTTACTTAGTTGGTGTTAGAAGTTCGTTAGAAATTCGATAGAGGCGTTCGGAACCCTCCGTGTGCGGGACAAAGTCTGACTCGCACTTGGCCAGTTTTATTTTTCATTTTGTAAATTATCTTTACAGCTACAGGCGATCACATATTTACATAATATGTACATTCTGAAATACGAATATCCACTCTTAAAATATTACCCTAATTTTGGACAGTCGAGTAAAATAACAAATGTTAATTTCTCAATTCAACCAGCAACCCACAGAATTCTACTGATACGTATGCAAGCCGCAGTGAGGTGGTATTCAAATCGTTCCCTAATTAGGACTGTAACGGAATCTTACGACGTTCATGTTGACAGGTAGGATGTTCTATAGCCGGAAATAGACAACGTTTATACAATGTATTTATAGAACAACGTGTCTTATAATGTGCTTCACGCGGAGGGCTTTGATATACGTAATTTTAAACACCTCATCATAGCGTTCCACCAGGCGAGATAGTGGTCAAACGCGAGCCTATAAAATATATGAATAAAAACTGACTCCAATAATTAAAATAAACTGGCCAAGTGCGAGTCGGACCCGCACAAGTAGGGTTCCGATTAAACAAAATTTGCCGGAAAAATAAAGTACAAAGTACATCGATAATATAAATACCGTGTCAATACTAAACATGCTTATTTACTACAACGCCATCTAGCGAATGTCTAACGAACTTCTAACGCCAACTAAGTGAACGTTAACCCTAGAGATGCGCCGTATAGTGGTTTCACCGAATTACCGAATACCGAATATTATTCGGTTTAACCTTTACCGAAACAGATATTCGGCTGAATTATTCGGTTTACAATTACATTGTTTTGCCACGTAAACAAGTTCTAGCATGTGCGCTACGTGCCGCTGCTGGTTAGACGAGGAACTTGAATGGATTTAAATGGATTTAATTGAGATTTATAAAAATGTTGATTTTAAATTTAAAAATAAATATTGTTGCGAGATTTAAATTAAATGTTGATTTAAGGCTTAAAATAAATGTTGACTATACCTACTAACTATAGGTTAAGAAGTAAATATGTTTTCTTTGACTTATAATATAACATAAATCTTATATAAGAAGTTTTTTCTTTTAGTTCTACACCTTGGCTACATGAGCCAAGAAAATAGAAATGCTTGAACCGAATATATTTGGCAACAAAACCGAATAATTTGGCAGAATACAAATAATGAAAAAGATGCCGAATACGCTGAATACCGAATACCAAACGAATATTCAGCGCATCTCTAGTTAACACAAAAAACCAGTGTTTTTCAACGTGTGGGTCGCGCCACTTGCGAACCTCTGGGGGGTCGCGAAGCCTTTATAAGGGAGTCGCGAAGCCTCAGTAAAAGAAAAAAACAAAGTTTGAAAACATACTTTTAAAGAAAATATTAATTAAAGAGTTAGTAAAGTAGGTGTTTTGACTGAGAGTACTTATCATTTTTGGTTTAAAAGAAAATATGTACGAGAATTTGTTTCCTGTAGGCCACACGAACGAAACCGCGGGTAGAAGCTAGAAATTCAACAAAATACAAATTATAAGCAGTGCAAGTAGGTCGAATTTTTTTCATACTAAGGAGGTCGCGTCGCGTCATGAAAAAGGTTGAGAAACACTGGTAAACAATCGTTCATAGATGGCGCTATAGTAAAAACACGTTTTTTGTATGGGGACCCCCTTTAATTCTTAACTTTGATCTGTTTTTAGTATTAGTTGTTATAGCGGTAACAGAAATACGAGTACATCATCTGTGAAAATATTAATTGTCTAACTATCACGGTTCATGAGATACAGCCTGGTGACAGATGGACAGACAGACAGACAGACAGACAGATAGACAGACAGACAGACAGACAGACAGACAGACAGACGGACAGCGGAGTCTCAGTAATAGGGTTCCGTTGGTACCCTTTGGGTTCGGAACCCTAAAAATTAAAACAACTGACTTCCATGCCGCGCGTGTCATTAACCGACTTCACAAAAAAGGAGGAGGTTCTCAATTCGTCTGTATGTTTTTTTTTTTCAGTAGCAAGTTTGAGACGTTTATCGTTATATCTCTGGAGATACTTATCCGATCTCGATGAAATTACAATGGGACTACATCGGAAATGTACCCTACTGATTAAAAAAAGAATCATTCAAATCGGTTCACAATTTACAAAGTAATCGCGTAACATACATACAAAAAAAAACAACACACAGATGTATTGAGAACCTCCTCCTTTTTGGAAGTCGGCTTTTTATTATTTAATGTTCGTTACCTCAGAACACGTCTACTTATTAACCGATTAGAAAACTTCCTTTTTTGTTAATGAGAGTAAGCTTCCCGTTTAATCCCTATGTAATTTCATCGAGATCTGATAAGTATCTTCAGAGATATAGAGAAAAACACCTCAAACTTAGTACTGAAAATGACTATCGTGGCATTTGAAGTCGGTTTTTGGTATTATACTTTTTTTAAATATCGTATTATAATTTTAAAATGAATATCAACGAAATAATACCATTAAACTGTAGAAAGCGTCAACAACAAAATCGCAGAGGACCACGTGCACTTGACTTTTTCCTTTCCCGAATCGACCTGCTAAATATTTGAAGGTACAATAAACTTTCTCCTTGTAGGGCACACCTATATGACTCACACGTTCATGACACGACGTGCTAACAAGAAAGTCTGTAGGTACATAAGTAAGTAAGCAAACAAGAAGCTCTGTTCATCAACTTTATTGCTATGCAAAGATGCCTACCGCCTAGTCATTACTCTTTTGGAAAAAACAAACGGAATTCAAATGTGAACTAAGCTTCAGAATAAATAATATACATATAGTATCTACAAAGGTAACTAAGTACATCATCATCCACTTAAAACTTTACTAGTCCACTGCTGGACATAGGCCTCTCCAATTGTACGGCGCTGAGCACGATCCTCGGCTCTCTCATCCAGCTTTTGCCAGTAAAATACCTTTCTATGTACCTACATACTATAGTTTCCAAACGTCCCGTATTTCCAGGGACGTCCCGTTTTTCAGGCATAATTTAATACGTCCCGCCGGGACAAAGTCTGTCCCGTATTTCAACAATATTCAATTTAAAATCCGCGCGCATAATTCCGACGACGACGGCAGCCTGCGCTGCGTGCGCACGAGAACTAAGCTACCTCCCCTCAAATTTTCAGCCAAATCGGTTCAGCCTTTCTTGAGTTATAAATAGTGTAACTAACACGACTTTCTCTTATATATACATACATATTTAGATTAAGTAGCAATAAAAACAAAGTAAAAAATACATGTTTTTCATTTGTCCCGGGGGAAAATGTAAAATCCTGTATTTTTTTGCAAAATGAGCAGTTTGTCCCTTACAGGCTCAAATAAAATCTGGCAACCCTACTACATACATACTATTCACAAATACACAATCATTAGAAAACAAAGCTATGGGGATGCACCAACCGGAGCAACGTACAAATAGTACAGATAGTACAAATAGTACAGATTATACAAATATTTTAAAATAAAGTACTCAGGAGCATTGTAAAGGCACCGTGGTACATTAGAAATGACGATACCCATCGGGACGTAAAAGTGGAACACGTCGCTAAAACAATAAAACATTAAATTAAAAAATCAAAAAACCCGACTGCGCAAAAAGAGAAGTGTAAAAAACGAACTGAAAAGAAAAAAACAAGTAAGTCTAGTAGTTTAGACTTCTGTTTAGGGATATCAAAAAACTATACCATTTAAATTCTTACTCGGTCGACACACTCATAAAATAAATTATACATTGTTATATGGAATGTAGAGACTTTAACAGTCGGGACACATTAATGGTTTAACGAATGGGGATTAATGTCTGAAATCCGCCATTTTGAATTTTAAATTTTTTATGTTTTCGTTGACACTCGCGCTAGCATGGCGAATCTATTGACGTGCCAATTATCAAAATCGGCCCACGCGTTTGGTCTCTAGTGTGCCGCAAAGGAACAAACATACATACATATATAGACTGATAAACACATTACCTCTCCTTTGCGTCGCGCAGTCGGGTAATAAAACAGTATGCTGAAGTCACGATCGCAGACTTCACCATCATGTGAACGTCGAGGCTATCTAGCTCCTCGACTACACGGACATAGTGAGAAGACTGAAAGGGTTAAACCTTTCGAGTTACTTCAGTGATAATTATTAAGTGAGCATAAGTGTAGTAGTGATAGTGAACGCTATTTAAAAGAATACAATAACAAACCTTCTTACCACAAAAATATTTTTAAACAACATTTCGACACCTGTTTAGTTAGACAGTTTCTAAAAGTTAAATAGTGTTTGAACGGGTGTTTTATTTCTCTTACTACAAAACTACGTATAAATTTAAACACAATTTAAATTTAAACATGTGTTTAAGGCATGTTTACCCTTAGGCAAATGTTAGACACGGATTTGTAGTACGAAATTTCTGAAACATCTGTTCAACACATGGTTATGCCGTGTCCAATTCTTTTGTGGTAAGACTGAAAGTGTCTTCCCCTTAACAGAGACATTAGGAAAAGTGTTAATGGACACATTCTTAGTAATATTTTAAAAGTAAATTAAGTTAAAATCAAATTACTTATTAGCCTAGTTATAGGCTAGATTGTAATAGCAGTGAGTCATCTACGCTGCGTAGATAACTCACTACAAATAAATAATAATTAGAAAACAAAGTCGGATTTGAATCTGAATTTTTGAATTCTGAAAACTGCCTCTCCTCTTTATTTATCTCTTTTTAGGGTTCCGTAGCCGAATAGCAAATATTCTGTGAACCGCTTTACGATTTTTATACAAATATATAAAAAATAAAAGATTTAAGGGCTTCCCATACATGGAATTGAAACTTAAAAAAAAAGAAATCATCAAACCTATACGTGCGTGGTAGATAGATAGGTCTAAGGTAGATTGCCTATAGATAGTCTTTAATAAAACTGGCCAAGTGCGAGTCAGCATCGCGTCTCTTATCGCACACTTAGGGAGGGTTCCGTACAATACGAAACATAACAGAGTTTCAACCTCATATATAAATTTATATTACCAAGAATATTGGTTTGGTCGCGATCTAGAAAGACGGGGACCAATTAGATGGCGTTTAAAAACACGTTTTTTGTATGGGGACCCCCTTTAATTTTTAACTTTATTTTGTTTTTAGTATTTGTTGTTCTAGCGGCAACAGAAATACACCATCTGTGAACATTTTAACTGTCTAACTATCACGGTTAATGAGCTATAGCCTGGTGACAGACGGACAGACAGACAGACCGACAGACAGACAGACAGACAGACAGACAGACAGACGGACAGCGGAGTCTTAGTAATAGGGTCCCGTTTGACCCTTTGGGTACGGAACCCTAAAAATGACATTGAGATTCCTAAAACAATTTTTCCTCAAATTCAATCATTTGAAAGATAGACACTTAGGTGTCTGCCCACTATCCCGTAGCATACCATGACCGTACTAGGACCGTTTCGGACAAAAAACTATTCTTTGTATTGAGAAGTATGAGACTATGCCCACTAGACCGTTCCGTCACCGGCCGACACCGTAGCGTACCATGCACGGGCCGTCAACTATTTTCAGTTCAGAACGCTGTCGGCCCGCTTCAGTGGGCAAAATAGAGCGTATAGGACTGCTTTCCGTGCCGGAAACGTTCCTAGCACGCTCATGGTATGCTACGGGATAGTGGGCAGACACCTTAATGGTAAAATGTGTGTGTCTTTTTTTAACTCGGATCTTTGTTATTCACAATGCTTCAAAAGGTTTCTTTTATTAATTTTATTTATTTGACTCGGATCTTTGCCATAATTTGCAAATCACAATGCTCCGATCGGAATATTTTGACATTTCAATTCGAAAAATCACAATCACGTCATCTACTTACCTATTCTAATCAGAGAGGTACCTTCGACCAAATAACTTACGAATTTATTAAATATGAGGCTTATTTTCTGAATTACCTATGCTGATGCGCATAGGAGGCAGGACAGATGTTGCCCGGCATCTCATTTTTCTACGGCCTTTTGTCTGTAAACTTTAAAATTTCGCGATTTGAAACATAGTTAGTTATAAATATTAAAATACAGGAGGAATATATCACGCTTAAAACATTAATTTTTATTTAACTCCACATTTCGACCAAGTTGCATTGATCGTGGTCACGATACGTCTCGTTCATTGCAGCTTGGTCGAAACATCGAGTTACCAAAGCATACCTTTTGGCAACTTTTGACAGTTTTTTGCCTCGATCACCGACACAAGTGAGATAGTGGTCAAACGATTATCTACAATAAAAATAAAACAAAAACAGTGAAGTACGATTGTTGTCAAAAGTTGCCTGTTTCCAACTCGCCAAGTAACCCAGGAAACTTGGCCTTCCAACGATATATTCTCTTGTATTGCATCTCAGTTCCAATGGAGGTGATATGAGTTCGTTAGCAACATATTAATTTCCTAAAAAATATAAAACGACAAAACAATTACAAAAAGGTAACCATAGATACAGATTTCTCAAAAATCTACGCATCTTAAAACCGAGCATAAAGTCTTATTTTTTTAGTCCAAGTCCTTCAAAAAACTTTACCTTTTGTTAAGTTTTTTGTACTACAACGTGTGAGTCTCTAGGCAGTCTTTATTTAGCACTCAACTCAAGTAATGCAGTGGGGTGATTGACTTCGTACGATTTTGGTAACATGGCTTACCAAAATAGTCACCATGTGAACTTATACCTACCACTAACCACTCACTTTAAATTAAGCTTTATATCTTAGGTTCTAAAGCTTTTTGTCCCTTGTAATTTTGTTTCGATGTTTTTCGACACATGTAGTTGGATTAGTCACCGTTTTGTCATTGTAAGGGAATTGACTTTATTGATTGTGAAGTAACATATGGATTGGTAATATCAAGAAACTTTGCCTATAGACATCTATGTGAAAAAGGTATAAGAGACTTTACCATCATATCATGGTAGGTACAACAAAAAATGTAATATAAGACAAAACGTGACTGAAAGTCACAGTCCAGAACAAAGCATGTCCCATTAAAAGTGTTAAAGCATTTGAAACTGGTTGATATATTCAGACAAATTGTATCAAAGCCTGCTGCTCCAAAGGTCTCATTGCTTCCTCTTTCATACAATCATAATTCCGTCTTAGACTGCATTATTACTTCAGGTGACATAGGGATCAAATTCTAACACATATTTGCGATTTATTTTTTGATTTTTTAACCGACTTCAAAAAAAGGAGGAGGTTTCTCAATTCGACCGTATATATATATATATATATATATATATATATATATATATATAAATATTTTTTTTTTTTTTTATGTTTGTTCGCGGATAACTTCGTCGTTTATGAACCGATTTCGATTATTCTTTTTTTGTTCGAAAGGAGATATCCCAAGTGTGGTACCATGGTAATTTTATCGAGGTATGATAAGTATCTCCAGAGATATTGAGATAAACATCTTAAAATTGGTACTGAAAATGAATAGCGCGGCATTGAAGTCGGTTGTTTTTTAGTTTTTAAACGATATTATTTTATCATCATTATCATCATAATAATTCCGTATATAATCCACTACTGGACATAGGCCTCCCATCCCAATAAACAAAAAAAAAAAAACATAAAAAAAAAAAAAAAAAACAAACAAAAAAAAAACAACATAAAACCAAACTCGACTTACCGCTTGTTCACATCCTTCGTGTGTCGGATTCAATTTTTAATCGAGTTGTCAAAACAAACGACAAAATCGGACTGACAAGTGTAAATAGTTTCAGATATTAATAATTTAAGATCGTTTAAAAAACTAAAAGAAACGACTTCAAACGTCGCGCTAGTCAAAGTACCCTGTAGTTAGTAACATGTTGTCGAGGTGTATAAACGCATCGTAATGCAAATTTTCATTAATTCAAATTAAAAACGGTTTTTGTAGTGGTAGGACTTCTGCTAGTCCCCCTGGGGTGGTACCACCACTTTGCAAATTAATTTTCAGCCGTGAAATAGGAATGTTTTTCGGTTGGGCGCAGGCGCAGTGCAGTGAGATGCAACATTCTGGCAGTTCAGAATTTTTCATGGCGCTGTATCTGTTATAGGTAGACGTCATCGCTTACCATCAGGCGAGCGTCGTGCTTATCCTGTTACCTTTTAACATAAAAAAATAAAAACGGTATGTTATTTATAATTTTACAAATCGTATCAGGCATCTTCGAGTAATCGGTGAACATACCTACATAAAAAATAGATAAAAAAATATTTCGACGAATTGAGCACCTCCTTTTTCTGAAGTCGGTTGAAAATGTTCTGCCATTGCAATATCCGATTAAAAATTGGATCCGACACACGACATATGCAAACAGCTGGATACCCGCAGACTACCATAAAAAAGGCAGACGGAGCCGTGCCTAACACCCGAGTGAACGCAAGTTCAGTAATACTAAATGCTTGAGTAATAAGTTTCCGCGCTCAGTCCGGCATAGTCAATACGGCATGATTACTACGTAAGCAACGCTGTGAAGTAATACCGCACGGACGCGTCCGTCCCTGCTGCCGCTTGTTAGTAAACTGAGCGCGGAAGCGTATTACTCAAGCATTTAGTATTACTAAACTTGCGTTCACTCTGGTGTTAGGCATGCCTTTTTTAATGTTGGTTGTTTGGGTGGTTACCCTACTACATTTTCAACAGAGCCCTACTCTATCACGGCAAAATCTAATGTGACATATTGCAGCCATGTCAATCAACTGCATTAGGCAATCGAGTGTGAACTCAGCACGCTAGATTAGCAGATTACCTAACACGAGCACACAATCTGATCTATTGTGAAAGGAGTCACGGCTAACGAGCTAATAGTATTAACTAGTAACTTTTATTAAAGTTTAAGGCCGCGTTGACGTAAATAGATTAAAGAGGCAAGCTGTCTCTGATTTTTCAACAGACTTCTAAAATGGTTCACAATTCCTCTGTATGTTTTATTTGTATGTATGTTACGTGATTACTCCGTCAATTGTGAACCGATTCGAATGATTATCTTTTTAATCGGCAGGGTGCGTTTTCGAGGTTAACTCATTGTAATTTCATTGAGATCTGATAAGTATCTCCAGAGATATTACGATAAACGTCTCAAACTTGCTACTGAAATTGACTCGCGGTGCATGAAAGTCGGTTGTTTTTAACCGACTTCAAAAAAAGGAGGAGGTTTCTCAATTCGATCGTATATATGTGTTTTTTTTATGTTTGTTCGCGCATAACTTCGTAATGTCCAGAGATATGGAGATAAACACCTCAAAATTGGTACTGAAAATTAATAGCGCGGCATTGAAGTCGGTTCTTTTTAGTTTTTTAAACGATCTTATAGTGTTTAAACTATCTCAATTATAGTTATTTGTGTGTTACGCGATTACTCAGCGTATTCTTAACCAATTTCAAAAAAATATTTTTTGTTTGAGAGATTTAAATTTTATCAAGCTATGACAATTATCTCCGGAGATATGGAGATAAACAATATAAACATATTTGTATACTTAGATAAAATGATTATAACTAGCCAGTACTTTGACTATCGCGGCATGTGAAGTCGGTTTTAGCGTTTTGTACGATCATAAACTATTATTTTAGATTTTAAACTATTTCAATTATACATGTTATAATATAACTACTCGTATTGGCAAACTTTTTTATTGCAAGCAATCAAGCACTTGATTATTGAACGAGTCGTGAGAATTGAATGAATGAATGATTTATTCAGAATCAATCAAAGAATCAAAGAAGAATCAAAGCATTTATTCAGTATGTAGGCAGTATAAATATACGCACATATACACGTCAAAATCATAAATCATAAAATAAATCATAACCAATTATTAAGTAAACATAGCAAAAGCAGAATTTAACGCTTTGAATTAGAAAAAAAAAGTAATGAACCATTCAGCTGTCATCCAATCGTTTACGTCAGAATATTAAAAAAAAATTAAAGTAGGTTAAAACCAACCTTACATGTAACTGCGTGTTTCAGTACTTCAGACAATTTTTATATAAAAAAAATAAAAAAGTGAAATAGTGAAACACAACATAGAGAAACGCATACCGATCACAGTACATATCATGATCCAAATGGAACGGATAGTCCGAACAGTCAGTGAACCGTCAGAACAACATTTACATTATATTTACACAATTACACATTATATTATTATTTAACAAGTAAATTATTGGGAAAACAACAACCTGACTGCGTGAGAAATTGTCGTTTTATAGCATTTCTCATTGCAAATTATATTTAAACATTTAAGTTATTTATATTTTTCACAAAAAAAATCAAGGCATATCTAGTCTTAAATGTCTTAATAGTTTCAGAGAAAACAAAAAAAAATTAACATTTTGGGTACAAGCGATTCGATTTCAATTTTCTTGAGAACCATGCATTTTCAGCATGCATTGCGGAACATACATAGGGATCTTTTGGGTAGCTCTTGAACCCCTCCATCAGTGGTTTTCATATGCTATAAGTAGTTTTAGTTTAGTTTATAAGATACTAACCATAATATAAGTACTAGTGATACTATCTTCCACCCCCCCTCCCCCCCCGGATCCGCCGTTGAGTATCTCCTTGTTAGATTTCAGTACGATATCGGATCGTCCATCGTGATTTGGTAACAAACATAGTGACAGAATTACAAATATTTTTTAACCGACTTTATGAACCGATTTTGATGATTCTTTTTTTGTTGGAAAGGAGATATCTCAAGGGTGGTACCATAGTAATTTCATCGAGATCTGATTGGTATCTCTAGAGATATGGAGATAAACACCTCAAACTTGGTACTGAAAATTAATAGCGCGGCATTTGAAGTCGCTTATTTTAGTTTTTTAAACCATCTTATATATTATTAGTATGGATTGTTGCCCGACTTCATAATTGCCGTTGTAGTTATAAATGAACAAGAATCAAGAATCAAGAATCAAGAATCAAAGCATTTATTCAGTATGTAGGCAGTATAAATATACGCACATATACACGTCAAAATCATAAAATAAATCATAACCAATTATCAAGTAAACATAGCAAAAGCAGAATTTAACGCTTTGAATTATAAAAAAAAAAGTAATGAACCATTCAGCTGTCATCCAATCGTTTACGTCAGAATATTAAAAAGGAATTAAAGTAGGTTAAAAAAAAAGCATAAAGACTCACCGCGTAAACCGGATGCACAGACACGATAAACTTGGGCATCCTTTCTGCGAAACAACAGTACTACCGCACTAGGGCCATTCCTCAAGTTGACCCGAATATCATCAGGTCAGACACAATAGCCATGAATCCGGGACACGCGACGTTTATTTACACTTTTTACTAAGACTTATTTTAACAGACTTCAAAATAATTAAGATAGTTTAAAAACTAAAACAACTGACTTCCATGCCCCGCGAGTCAATTTCAGTAGCAAGTTTGAGACATTTATCGTCATATCTCTAGATATACTTGTCAGATCTCGATGAAATTACAATGGAATAACCTCGGAAATGTACCCTACCGATTACAAAAATAATCATTCGAATCGGTTCACAATTGACGGAGTATTCGCGTAACATACATACAAAAAAAAACATACAGACGAATTGAGAACCTCCTTCTTTTTGGAAGTCGGTTGAAAAAGGTCGATGTTCTCAATTCGGATGTTTATTTTTTTTATGTATATTCGGGCATGCCTCCATCATATACATACCTACTAGTAAGTACTATAGGTATAGGTACTTACACGGATTAGCAATTTTTAAATTTTTTTTTTTATCGTAAGTTGTATTATAGTATTCCGTCATGTAATTTTTTATGTGAGGGGTTTGTTAGAGGGCACAGTGGTGTAGTTGGAGAATGGTCGGCTTTGACGCCAGAGGTACCGAATTCAATCCTCGCCGTGCACCATTGGATTTTTCTATCGCAAAATGTATGTGTTCTTTTCACAGTGGCCCTCCGGTACAGGAAAAATATTAGGAAACCTCCATCACCCGCATGGTGGTAGGACACTTGTATGGCCAGCCACCACCCTTAAGTTAGAAAATCTCTCGCCAAACATGTAATGTATTCCGGCAGCTATTATTGAGAGTCAGTTTCCATTCTAGGCCTATAGCGTGCTGCTATCCTCGACCGCATCATCACTTATCAACAGGTGAGATAGTGCTCAAACGCTTGCCTATATGATATTTAAAAAAATAGTCTGGCAAATATCTCACCTAAGAGCACCTAAGTCACCCTTAGAACGCCTAGAAAAACTTATTCAGTGATATGTAGAAGTTCCCATGTGGTGCCTTTCAGAAAACAGATTCAAGTGGGTCATTAATTCGGTACAATGTTGAATATAATGAAATAAAATGCAGGTATTTATTCCTATAACAACTTCCAATTTTTCTTTTCTATATAATTTTTCAATTATATAAACTTTTTCAATTATAATTACTAATTTACCTAAACATAACGCTAAGCGTTGGGAGGTCGACCTAATTTCCTGCTTACGCCTCATTCAATACCAATAACAGACTATACTCAGAATATAAAATCACAATATTCCATTAACCATGAACTACGCTAACATTTAGTTAGTCATAACCCTCGATCCTTATGACCTGCATAGATATTCTAATTCAACTAAACCGAACAGTTTCAAATTTGGAAATTTAAATTAACTCGTGAGCTATTTCATCGCGGAAACATTTTCGATTCGAATCACTGAGTTTTTTTGTAATTGAAATGTGTTAAGTTTCCGATCAGAAGTTTGAGAATTGCAATGATCTGAGTCGAAGTAGAGGCAGTTTTCGAATCCGAATTAGTTTTTGAATTATTTAGAATAGCAATGCTGCAGGGCTTTATCCAACTGCACGAATTCATTCCACCGTCTCCCTTTTACCATCGTACTACCAGACGCACAGATATACACCACCGATACATGGTTGATATTCCATTCTGTCGCACAAAGCGCTTGCATCAACATTTATCATACGCACAGCAAGGGAATGAAATTCCATGCCAGAGTCTGTGTTTTCTGTTAAGTACAATCCGGGGGTCTTCAAATCGCGATTGAACTGGTATCTTCTAGGTAAGCGTGCTACATTGTCGATCACATCTTCACTTAACATCAGGTGAGATAGTGGTCAAACTCTTGCTTATCTACAATAAAAAATAAACGAAAACAGATTCTAAAGAAGGAAAGGTTTCCGCGACCAAACAGCTCACGGATTGATCAATATTCGGAAAAATTCAAAATGACGCTTCCAAATTCGAATGTATCCAATTTAAATCAGAATACTTTATGCTGGTGACCTATAATAACAAACACAGTGGTCATAGCTGGAAATAAATCACGTGGGAAACTCTGCAGTAGGTCATTGCTATACAAGGCGATATCAGAATAAGGATATGCCACACATACATACCTACTCGTATCGGACCTAATTTGTACGAGAGTTTTATAAACGTTTGTTATATAAACCGTGTCATACGTCATTTTACCATAGCGCCCGCCAGAAAGGGTACTTCCTGCCGGTGACATTTAAATGTTTGTTTTCTCGAAATCCTTTATAGTACATATTTTTTTATTTAGCGTACAATTTAGTACATTTTTCGTACATTTTTAGGGTTCCGTAGTCCTGACAAGGAACCCTTATAGTTTCGTCATGTCCGTCTGTCTGTCTGTCTGTCCGAGGTTTTGCTAATAGACCGTTAATACTAGAAAGCTGTAATTTTGTGGGGGTATGTATATATATTACGCCGACAAAGTGCTGTAATAAAATTGTGAAAAATATTTTTTTTACGGTAGCTCCCTTATATGAGAAGTGGGGATGAATTTTTTTTTCATCATCTACCCCATCGTGTGGGGTATCGTTGAATAGGTCTTTTAAAATGACTAAAAGGTTGATAATACCATTTTTCGATTGAATGCTCCATTTACGAAATATTAAACTTTCAGTGCAAATTTTTGTTCCAGTGGGGCGTCCCCCCCCCCCCCCTCTAAAAGCTAAACTACTGGGTTAAACATTCTGGAAAAATTCGTGATATAATAGCGCATTTCATGAACTCTAAAGAAAAATTATAACGGTTGAGATAACTTTATTAATTTAGCAGTAATAGTCGTTGAACTTGGGTGTTGGATAATTTTGTACCAAATACAAAATCCTTAGAATAAATCCTTTTAAAGTGACAAAGACGAAGTACCTAATTGCTTGTTTATAACGGGTAAAGAATTGCATTGAATAATAGGCTACTACGGAACCCTACACTACGCGTGGCCCGATACGCACTTGGCCGGTTATTTTATTTTGATATAGCATTGAAGTATGTCCGATGTCATGTCACCGCCAGAAAGTATGACACAATAAACTGGCCATGTGCAAGGCGGACTCGAACTTGTAGGGTTCCGTTACACAGTAGAGTATTTTATAATTATAATTTTTCGCCACCAAAAAATAACTTTTTTTTTTCATAGCGTTTGTATGAAAAACAAAGTTATGATTGCGGTTGCTATATCTCAAAAAAATTAATATAAATAAATAAAATAAATAAAATAAAATAAAATTTCTTTATTAGAGTTCTGTACCCAAACGGTGTCAACTAAGCGTACCCTATTACTGAGAATTAGATATTTTCTAGGCAAGCGTGCTACATCGTCGATCACATTTTCACTTAGCACTATTCATTATTCTGTGACTTAGCATCAGGTGAGATAGTGGTGAAACAATTAAAAAAAACTTTATTATTAGTCTGTCCGTCCGTCCGTATGTCACAGGGCTGTATCTCCTTATACATATGTAGACACTTGAAATTTAGATCTAATACCTATTTTATGTACGTATATAAATTATAATAGGTATTCGGGTCCCCATATAAAAAACGTGTTTTGTCGGAGTTGTTTGCTCGATCTTACACGATGGTACGGAACCCTTCGTGCGCGAGTCCGACTCCTACTTGGCAGATTTATTTTTTTAACGATATTACATACATACATACAATCACGCCTTTTCCCATTGGGGTAGGCAGATACTACTTCTTTCCGCATGCTATGATCTTGACATACCTCTTTCGCTTCTTCCACTTTCATAAACGATATTACTATAGTCCGGCAATCTCGTGCGCGACCGTCCCGCGGGGTTTCAGACGGTGGCGGGGACGCGGTACCCAAGATGTCAGCGGGTAGCGGGTGGTGTAGCGGGGAAGGGAAGCGTGTGTAGCCGTGTCACAGATTATATAATAGTTACTGCGTAGCTGTGTGCTAGAATGACCGCTGCCTCGTCCCCGCCACCGTCTGTCACCCCGCGGGACGGTCGCGCACGAGATTGCCGGGCTATACTTAGTACATAATTTTTGTAGTGGTAGGACTTCTGCTAGTCAGCCTGGGGCGGTACCACCACTTTGCCAATTAATTTTCGGCCGTGAAATAGGAATGCTTTTCGGTTGAAATGGCAAGGTGTCCAGTGAAATTACAGGGCTTGTGAGACTCAATATCTTTAAGTCTCAAGGTAACAAGCGCAGTACAGTGACATGCTAAATTCGGGCAGTCCGGAATGTTGCATGCCGCTGTATCTGTAATAGGTAGACGTCATCGCTTACCATCAGGCGAGCGTCGAGCTTGTCCTGTTACTTTTTACCATAAAAAAAAAATATATATGGTGTAAGTTTTCTAGAGCTGGCGGTAGATGTTGCGTTGTATGTCGCCTTCTTCTTGCATTTGTATTTAACTAACAGTTATTTAGTCACTAAAGCAAATGAACCCTAAGGGCTAATAGATGACGTCATTGTGTAGGTGTCCTATCTTTGTGTAGCCTAGACTCAGCGATGTTAGCTTATAAATTGTTACTTCATCATCATCATTATCAGCCAATTTCCGTCCACAGCTGGACATAGGCCTCTCCTATGGCACGTCACTGAGCTCGATCTTCAGCTATTCGTTTCCAACCGCTGCCAGCCAGCTTGCGTATATCATCGCTCGACCTAGCTGGAGGGCGTCCTGCACTACGTTAGCCGAGTCGTGGTCTCCACTCTAGAACTCATCTAAATTATTAATTAAATTGTTACTTACTATGCATATATTTATAGTTATTGTGTTATATATGTCTAATACAACGTGTGATTTAATTGAAAATTTTATTGTCCATAAACAATGTGAGTGGAAAGAGAGGCGTATTCAAATCCGAATTAGTATCGAAATATGATGTTATAGCCATGCAGAAATCGGAGTAAACTGCAAAACAAAAATGCCGCATTTCCTGAAACATCTCAGTCGGCCAATGTCGCGATATTTCCACGAATGCCAGCAAGTTGACATTTTCAAATATCACCCGATTCGGTTTGGCAATGTGTAATCTGCATTGCGGAGAACGTTCTCACATAAGTTCATAATTATTACATGTATAAATCTATAATATATATAATAAATGAACAATTAATAATAAATATATAATAATAAATAGGTATATCTGTATATTTTAGGTTTAAAGTTTAGGAAATTAAGACAATACTAACTACCTATAAAATAAAAATTAAGATAGTTGAAAAACTAAAACAAACGACTTCAATGCCCCGCTAGTCAATTTCAGTAGCAAGTTTGAGAAGTTTATCGTCAAATCTCTGGAGGTACTTATCAGATCTCGATGAAATTACAATGGGACCACTTCGGAAACGTATCCTACCGATTACAAAAATAATCATTCGAATCGGTTCACAATTGATGGAGTAATCGCGTAACATACACACAAAAAAAAACATACAGACGAATTGAGAACCTCCTCCTTTTTGTAAAGTCGGTTGAAAAGAGGATGTGTAGATATCTACGCGTTAGAAGTGAAACTTTCAAGTTCATTCAATTTATTTCTCATCATTACTATTCATTTTCGATCTGTTGAATTTTATCGAATACTTCTTAGTTACGCGGTTCTGCAATAGAGGGCGTGCATAAATATAAAACATAATATGACGCTTACGTCACTTCCGCTGCCTTCAGACCGTGACGCTACGTCACATCCGTTAAAGAAATTTTACTTCAAAAACTGATGTTCCTTCTGTAGTACAGTAGGTTCTTGAGAGCCCAGTGACGCAATGTTAATTTTTTTTTACCGTTATACTGTAAAATGCAACGATTGAGTACAATAATGCAATATTTACTTAATATATTACTAGATTACCACTAGTTTTATTTCTATCCTTATAACTAAACTAAATAAAAAAATACATAATTTAATACTAAAATCTAATTAAACTTGGCTGTGCATGCATTTGCCTTCACATGTGAGAATGGTCAACTTTGACGCTAGAAGTAGCGGGTTTAAATCTCCACCGTACACCAATGGATTTTTCTATTGGAAAATCCGATCAAACTCTGTATATGTAGCTAGCCTATACGATATAAATGAAACCGATCAGGTGCGAGTTCGACTCGCACCACAGATTATATAATAGTTACAACGTAACTCGCGCACCGAGGCTTCCTAACTAGGTTAAAGTACAAACTTAACTTTGCAGTTCGGTCCCTAGACTGATGCCTAGACACTTCAAGCACCAACCGCAAACAATAAGTTTGTAGAAGTAAATTGGCTCTTTTAGTTCCGTTACTTTTTTGGTTCCGTACCACAAAAGTAAAATAATTTAAGATCGTTTAAAAAACTAAAAGAACTGATTTCAAACGTCACGCTACTCGAAGTAGCCAGTAGAAGTAGTAACTATTATATAATCTGTGCCATTAGTACTAAGTAGTAAATCGTCGAGATAAGTAAATGCATTGTAATAGAAATGTTGATATTTAATACATGGTACATACAATACACACAATCAGCTCATCGGATTTCGTTAAAATGGGGCCGTTCAAGTCAAAATGGGGCAAGTCGTAAGCACTATAGGGGGGCTGAGGGAGTTTATTCATTGCTTATTTTTTAATGGCAAAGGTGGTGGGGGGGTATAGATAGTGATTACATCAGCAATAGTTGTTTATTTCTTTACGCATATGGCAACTTGCACATTGTCGATACTTGAAAATGAAACGCACTTTCAGGGATTCACACAAATAATGAATACGTTTAGAACTGAGTAGGACTAAACTTGTCTAAATTTAAAAAAAAAGAAAAAATGCATACAGGACAACCAATGTTTACGTAATAATGGGAGGGAGGGGTAAAAGCTTTGCTTACTTTTGCTGACAAGAGGGGAGGGGGGGGGGGGGTTAATAATTGTAATAAATCTGCTTACGTAATACTTGAACGGCTCCAATTACAGTGGGAAACGTAAACTAAACGTAAATTCCACCTCGGAAACGTACCCTACCCATTAAAAAAATAATCATTCAAATCCGTTCACAATTAACAGAGTAATCTGTAACAAACACAAAATATATATATACAGATGAAATGAGAACCTTCTCCTTTTTTGGGAAGTTGGTTAAAAATATAGTATTTTGATTAAATTAAAAAAAAATTGTTTAATTTAGTTAAACTAAAATTTAATTCCAAAAAATTAGTGATTAGTGATAATCGGTAAGGTTTCCGCGACCAATAGTACACGTACCAATCAATATTCGGAATTTAAAATGGAATTCAAACGTAACCGTGCCAGAAATGTACCAGAAATTGAGACTTGGGGCATTGAAACACTTTTGTACTAAAATAGTTTCTAAATATCGCAACAAGATGGCGTTGTATGAAAACTAGCACACGGTGGTGTTTCATTTATCAGAACTTGAGAACTCGAAATTCGAACTGTATGTAACTACTCTATATTGAATTAAACTAAATATTTAAAGATATTTTTGGCCAGCGCCATTACATGGCGCTACGTAAGTAGTATACGTAGTCTTTAAAGATAATCGTATAAACAGATATATGACCGTTTATGTCGCATATTTTGCGATTTCTCAAGGGAATCAAAAGTATCAAAACCTATAGGGTACTTCTCGTTGACCTAAAAATCCTAGAATCATGAAATTTGGCAAAAAGCAAGTTCTTAAAGCACATAATTAGGAATAAATCTGAAAACCTTAAATATGTAGTTTAATAACTAAAATAATGTTAATTTTATGAACTTATTATTTGTAGATGGTGCCATACATTTTCTATGGATCGAACTAAAAAGTTAAGTTTGTTTTTAACCTAGTCTGAGAAGTTGGTACGGAAGCCTCGGTGGACGAGTACAACTCGACTTGGCCGCTTTTATTTGTTATTAAACTTCATATTTACGGTTTTCAGATTTATTCCTACATAAGTGCTTCAAGACCGTTCTTCTTGCTAAATTTTATGATTCTAGGTCAATGAGAAGTGCCCTATAGAAATAGGTTTTGATTCCATTGTGAAATCGCAAAATATATGACATAAACGGTCATAACTTTTGATCGCGTTGACTTACAAATTTGATTTTTTCACAGCTGATAGATACCGTAAGCCTCAGTTTTTAGCATAAGTTTCAACTTGATATCTTTACGCGTTTCGGAGATATTGTTTTTTACCTTTAAGTTAAGGAACCCTAAAAAATACATTATTTATTATTAGGTACACATAGACCAAATTTTGACTAGTTATGACTTTGGTATCTCATTAACGATAATTTACTTTTCTCATGCCTATTAACAACTTCGTCGAAGGTCCTAATGTCTGTTTGTACAACTCATTTCTTTAATCTAATGAGTTTGTCATTCACTTTCATTTCGTAGTGAGACGCCAAATAGGTTAGTTTAAAAAAAATGGGATGCAGTGACACACAGTGGTACATTGTCCTTTTGCAGAAGCTGGCTCAACTTGGGTAAAAGTATTTTTTTTAATATTTAGCTATGTAAATGTGAATGTCCGTGTGTAAATTATATTTATTTATTGATTTTAAATTTATTTCAAAAAATTAAACTCTTTAATAAATACTTAAACCGTTTTTAATCATTTTCAATTAAATATTAAATATATCATTAAAAATAAGCTAAATTTGTCCATTTGACGGAGAAAATTAGGCTGATAGTTGTTGGAGTGTATGTTTTAGCGAAAAATTGATGTCTAAATTACATAGGTACCTATTTAATATTCAAATCGAACTTCGATTTTGAGGCAATTGCTGTCATCATCATCAGCCAGTGTCAGTCCACTGCTGGACGTTTGCCTCTCCCAAGATGCGCCACTGAGCCCGATCTTCGGCTCTTCTTTTCCAGTCACTGCCCACCGCTTTGCGTATGTCGTCGCTCCACCTGGTCACAGTCACAGGACGCTACGTTTGCCGATTCGCAATTGCTGTGTTTAATCGTAAATGTTGGATAGTAAATTATATCGATTATTCAGATTTAATTGGTACATGCGGGTGCTAAAGCACATAGAATACACCAAGTATCGGAAAATTATTTAAAGACCATGACAAATGACAATCTGTATCTAATCCTCGCTCGTCAAAAATCAAACAAACATCTCTCTAATGTTCTTCTAACATGCTCGGTTTCCTGATTCGATTTTCGAATTCCATAAACTGTTTTTCCGATAATCACACGTTCTGTTTTTGCATCAGAAATTTATAAGTTAGTTTCCATATCGAACTTCAGAAATTATTTCCAAACGAAAAGTAACGAATACGAGACGAACATACTAATGCGGCACGAGAACACTAGGTTTGAATTCCGTCGGTACAATGATATTTTGGATTGTGTGTAGCAATGTACAAATAAACTGGCCAAGTGCAAGTCGGACTCGCACTCGTAGGGTTCCGTAACACAGTAGAGTATTTTATAACTATAATATAAACTTCACCACCAAAAAATTTACTTTGTTTTTCATAGTGTTTGTATGAAAAACTAAACTGGCCAAGTGCAAGTAGGACTTGCACTCGTAGGGTTCCGCAACACAGTAAAATATTCTACAACTATGATTTTTCGCAACTACAAAATTAACTTTGTTTTTCATAGAGTTTGTATGAAAAACAAAGTTATATTTGCGGTCGCTAAATCTCTAAAACTGCTGACTGTATCTCGTTCAAACCAATTTTTGTTGAAAGTTTTTTTTTTTCTAGATTTTTTTCTCCCTTACTTTAAAAGTTAGAGGGGGGGGGGGGGCACACATTTTACCCCACTTTAGATGCGCCTATCTTTTGATAATCTTAAATGATTGACTTTGAGAAAAAATGATTTTAGGAACTTCAATGTCTTTTTTGAAGACCTTAGACACCCCACACGTATAGGTTTGAAAAATTTTTTTTTTTCGTTTCAGTTCCATGTATGAGGCGCCCTTACACTTTTATATTTTTAGTTTTGTATAAAAATCAGAAAGCGGTTTACAGAATACATCCACCTACTAAGTTTCAATTCTGTAGTCCTAATAGTTTCGGAATAAAATGGCATACGGACGGACAGACAGACAGACAGACATGGCGAATCTATAAGGGTTCCGTTTTTTGCATCTGGGACAAAGTGTCACTTTTTCATGTAAATTATCCATCAAAGGCCAAGAACATTTTTACAGGCCCATTACCACCAAACGGGTTGAACAGTTTGTGGATATCATTGACAAGCAATTAATGAACCTAAGATTTTCTGAGGATCCTGATGACCTATGCAGTGCTTTATTTCAAATGTTAGATGCAGAGTTCAATGATATTTTTAAAATTAAAATGGTTAGAAAGGGTGCGAAGGTTCGTTTCGATGACTGGGCAACTCCTGGTATTTATAAAAGTAGAAACAATTTGCATAACTTGTACTCACAAAAAAAAAAAAAAAACCATTAATTTACATAATACTAAATTCATAAATCACTTAAAATTGTATTCAAAAACTTTTAAAGTTGTTTGTCAGACAGCAAAATCACTGCATCTAAGTAGAAAAATTAAGCATGCCGATGACAAAATAAAATCAACATGGAAAGTCATTAATACAGAAACTGGAAAAATTAAGCAGAGGGACGGTAAAATTATGTTAAAAGTTAATAATAAATTAATCATAGATAATAATGATGTCGCTAACACATTTGTTGAGTACTTCTCACAAGTACCTATTATTACTACTCAGCCTTTAAACTCTTCCCCTAAGGATGCTTTTGTTTTACTATCGAAGTGTGTGAATGTATGTGACTCTATGTTTGAGTTCAGACACATAACTTCAATATCAATTATCAAAACTTTTAAAATGCTCAATCAAAAGAAAACCGAGGATCTGTGGGGTATGTCAACCAAAGTACTTAGTTATATTATTAATGCAATTAGCCCTCACTTAGCGTTTATTTTTAACAGATGCGTCGATGAAGGTGTCTTTCCTGATGTAATGAAAAAAAGTAAATTAATTCCCCTATACAAATCAGTGAACAAAAATGACCCTTCAAACTATAGAACAATCTCTATATTACCGGCGCTCAGTAAAGTTTTTGAAAAAGTTATATTAGACCAGCTTTTGGCACATTTTAATATTAATCATCTTTTAAATCACAAACAATATGGTTTCACTAAGGGGCGTTCTACTACTGATGCTGGAGTAGATCTTCTTAAACATATATTTGATGCCTGGGAGAAAGCACAAGATGCTATCGGCGTTTTCTGTGACTTATCTAAAGCGTTTGATTGCGTCTGTCACAAAACGATAATTTGCAAATTAAAACACTACGGCGTTAACGGAAAAGCACTTGATCTGGTCTCATCCTACCTCAGTAATAGAATACAGATGGTTGAGGTCAATGGCGTCAGGTCATCTGGATCCCTCATAAAAATGGAAGTTCCGCAGCGATCGATCTTGGGACCATTTTTATTTCTAGTTTATATTAATGACTTGCCGTCTTTCGTGCAAAACTTATGTGACATTGTTTTGTTCGCGGATGATACATCCTTAATATTCAAAATAGATAGGATTGCGCCTGGATTTGACGATGTTAACAAATCAATCGCACAGGTTTTGAATTGGTTTACAACCAATAACTTATTACTGAACGCCAAAAAAACTAAATGTATTAAATTCTCGCTGCCAAATGTAAGAAAGGGTGTCATTAATAGCAGGATATTAATAAACGATGTACCGATAGAATTTGTTGAATCCGCTACATTCTTGGGCATCACCCTGGATTCAAAACTACAATGGGGTTCTCAAATATCGGCTCTGGCAGGTAGATTGAGCTCCGCTGCATACGCAGTACGTAAAATCAGAAACTTGACTGACGAATCCACTGCTAGATTGGTTTACTTTAGCTACTTCCATAGTATAATGTCCTATGGCATTTTATTGTGGGGGAAAGCCGCCGAAATCCAATCTATATTTGTTTTACAAAAAAGAGCTATTCGATCTATATATACCATGAAGTCGCGAGACTCACTTCGTGAAAAATTTAAGGAGATTAAAATTCTCACAGTGGCATGTCAATATATATATGAAAATATTATGTATGTACGCAAAAATTTGAATGAGTATGATAAGAGGTCCGATGTACATAATTTCAATACAAGACACAAAAATAGATTAATTCTACCTCAATTCAGGTTGTGGAAAGTTAGTGGTTCTTTTCTGGGGAACTGTATACGATTTTATAATAAACTTCCTAAAGATATTGATCAACTGTCTATAAGCAGATTTAAAACCTTTGTAAAATCCAATTTAATGAAGAAATCGTACTATACAATAAATGACTATATGAATGACAAAAATGCTTGGCCTGAATGCCCCAAGCTCCAAGATATAATATAAATTGTATGATAATAGAATTACTTATTGTACATTAAACATTTATTTAATATGAATTAAAAAAAATGAATTAAAATAAGTGACAAGCCCCATAGAGTTTCTTGGAGTTTCTTCTCTGATGGGAGTACTTCCGAAACACCAGTAGATTCAACAGTCAATCAGTTTTCATCTTTTGTTTGCAGATCTAGGGTTGCCTGTTACGACGGTATTATGCGGCTGATAGTCGGACAATCAGTTCCATTCGGAACATGATTTGTACTGCAATTAGTCTGCGTTTTATTTATCTATTATGTTTCATTATTTCACAATTTTTTGGATAAAAATTGTCTGAAGTACTGAAACATGCACTGGGTTGCGGGTGCACGTAATGGTACGGTTGGCAACCCTACATTAATAAGGGGAATTAAACATGTGTTTTAAGTGTGACGTTCGACGTCTAGATGAAAGCTGAATGGCTCAATACCTTTGTTTTTTTTTTTGTAAATTCAAAGCGTTATGTTTCTGTTATATCTATATTTTTTGTTGAATATGATCTATTTAATGTTATTTGACGTGTGTAAGTGCTAATTTTTAATTTGCCCATATACTGAATAAATGCTTTGACTTTGACTTTGACTTTGCCATTCGGCTACGGAACCCTAAAAAGTTATATTTGCGGTCGCTATATCTCAAAAACGTTGAAAGTTTTTATTGATATCTGCAGTATATATATTTTTTAGATTCTTCACTCTCTAACTTAAAAGGTTAGAGGGGGGGAGGACACGTAAATTTTACCACTTTAGACGTGCCTATCTCTTAAATTAAGTTTGAGATAAAATGGTTTTAAACTTCAACGTCATTTTTAAAGATATCTCTAGAGACACCACCCCCCACGTATAGGTATGAGGAAAAAATCGTAAAGCGATTCACAGAATACACCTACCTACCAAGTTTCAACTGTGTAGTCCTAACAGTTTCGGAATAAAGTGGCTGTGACATACGGACGGACCGACAGACAGAGAGAGAGACAGACAGACATGACGAATCTGAAAGAGTTCCGTTTTTTGCCATTTGGCTACGGAACCATAAAAAAAAGAAGAAATGCTCTTTGTTTGAAATGCGTGCATTCCGGATTCCGAAACAGGAAAACAAATTCGAAAATCTTATTAAGTGACGAAATATGTGACGGCTTTAAGTTCTTCTAAACGGCCGGAGCGTTTCCCGCTAGCTGCTGGTGACTCTACTGTCGATTGTTTCTAATCCATTGCTGGTTTTGTTTCCAGGCTCCTCCGTCCAGTGTCTGTGCACGGAGTGATGGAGCACGCGTTACAGCATCGTGACCGAGTCGGCGTGCAGGACTTCGTGTTGTTGGAGGACTACCGATCTGAAGCAGCCTTCATCGATAATCTGAAGAAACGCTTTACGGAGAACATTATCTATGTAAGATTTTTACACATTTTCTTTCTTTTAAATTATTTTTTTCTTGAAGGGGATTATACAATCTCCTACCAAAGGCTAGCTATCATTAGACCTATTTTGACAGCTATGCAACAGTTTTAGGGCCCAGTGGTGCAGTGAAAGAATGCTTGGCTTTGGCGCCAGAGCTTTGGCGATCTCGCTACGAGATCAAATTACCATTACAATGACCAATGGTTTTTTATAAGAAAATCTATAGAAAAATGTATGTATCCTTTACAGTCGACCGCCTGTCTCACTCCAACCATCCTTATGAGGAATTTTGTTACTAATTGTTTCTCCACCATCATTGATCATTAACTCAATATACTCCTAAATATTCTTAGTAGCCCTTATGAACCTGAGGAAAAAGCCAAAGATACGGAGAGGAACTAAAATTAGGCCTTGTGGAACACCGAGAACGTGTACGTGACTGGATTTGTAAATCTCGTGCTGACAATATTTATATTATACTCACTACATCGGTTAAATTGATAGAAAGCTACGTCTTAAACTATTTTTAACCGACTTCAAAAAAAGGAGGAGGTTTCTCAATTCGACCGTATATTTTTTTTTTTTTTTTATTTTTTTTTTTATGTTTTTTCGCGGATAACTTCGTCGTTTATGAACCGATTTCGATTATTCTTTTTTTGTTCGAAAGGAGATATCCCAAGTGTGGTACCATGGTAATTTTATCGAGGTATGATAAGTATCTCCAGAGATATTGAGATAAACATCTCAAAATTGGTACTGACAATGAATAGCGCGGCATTGAAGTCGGTTGTTTTTTTAGTTTTTAAACGATATTATTGTTAGTAATTTTATGTATTCTACTTCAGTCCGAAAAATAGACGATGTCTATTATAAAAAACATAACTTCATCAGGATATTTGTTATTGCTTTATTCAATACTGGTTATTTATAGTTTGAAGAATTGGATCTATTGTTTGAGATAATCTGTGTAGCCATATTTAGATTTAGGTACGTTTCTAACAATAGCTGTAATAATAGATCTTCAAGTTTTACAATAGAAATCTATATTCATAATATTTTATGCTGGACAGACAATCTTGACAACTATCTCACTAGATGACAGATGACCATGCGGTCTAATATTGAATCGTGCATATCTGGAAATGAATGGCAGTCATTTTTTTTTTTATCATATACCTGTTGGTAAGTGTTGCGGTCGAAGATGGTAAGCACGCTAGGCCTAGAATGGGAACTGGCTCTCAAGTATAGCTGACGGAATACATTAGATGTTAGGCGACAGATTTTCTAACCAGCCAGGCGGACACTAGACAGTGTCCTACCACCTATCGGAGGTTGACCATTAGGGGAAACGCAACTATAGCAGTTATTTTTTTATATTAACATTTATTACCTTGGATGCTTGCCTTCTATCCGTGAGGTTCGCCGGATCAAATCCTAGCCTTACACCAAAGGGATTTTCTATGTTCATTCATAGATGTTCGCCCACAGGTAATAGAAGCATTATATCGACGTCTGACTTGCTACTAAATAAGATCGTTTAAAAAACTAAAAAAGAACCGACTTCAATGCCACGCTATTAATTGTCAGTACCAATTTTAAGGCGCTTACCCACATATCTCTGGAGATACGTATCAAACCTCGATAAAATTACCATGGTGCCATACTTGGGATATCTCCTTTCCAACAAAAAAAGAATAATCAAAATCGGTTCATAAACGATGAAGTTATCCGCGAACAAACATAAAAAATAAATATATATGTATATATATATACATATATATATATATATATATATATATATATATATACGGTCGAATTGAGAAACCTCCTCCTTTTTTTAAGTCGGTTAAAAAGAGCTTTCCACTATCAAGGAGAAAATCTGCCGCTATAACCTTACGGTGTTTCGGCAGCACACAGCACTTGAGAGTCAGACCAATCTAGGTTTAGCATGTTTACCATCTTCAACCACATCATCGCTTATCACCAGGCGAGAAAATGGTCGCCTTAAAGAATTAAAAAATATGATATGTAGATAATTATATTACCTCCCGAGGGTGACTATCCACATTAATATTATAATAGCGTTTATAACTCTCTCCCTCAGTCACTCTGTTTGTTACCAAATCACGCCGAAACCGTAGTATTATTATCTTTTCTATGCCGAAACGGACGATCCGATTTTACTGTAATTTAACAAGAAGATACTTTATAGCATGAGGATGAACATAGGTTACTAAATTTTTTGTGTACGTGAACGAAGTTTTGTGTAACAGCACTATTAACTTAGTATCATATACAGTGTGGAAATTAAACTCAGGCCCTGGAGGGAAACTACTTTAAATCCTTAAGCTAGCTCATTTTACTTAAAGGAGACATTCCTTTATATTTGAAAAGAAACAAATCTGCATTAAAAGATTTTTTAAAACTCGCTTGCTTCGCCCGGGACTCGAACCAACTAAAATTAAAAAAAATAAACACTCTTTATTTTATTATACTAATCGGTAGTATTAATATTCAGGATAAAGTTTCTCTAAAAAATGTTTGGTTACTGTTCACTTTTAACAAGTAAAAGACACGTAACAGTTCTGTTATCTCTCCAACACTCAAAGACTTCGTATGAAGTACACGCTTGCTAATTTATCGTTAAGTACCTTGTTGAAATCTTCGATAAGAAAATTGTTCAATGGTGGTAATACCTCTATGCACATTTCCTTCTTACATGATCCGAGGCGTTCAGTGGAGAAGTTTAAAAATGGAATGTTTGACTTTGTTTGCAATGCGGGACAATAATTTAAGTGTTACAAAATTGATAGTAAAATAAAGTTGATGTAAGATTTAACGATTATTTTTATTTTTAAGACCTAATGTTTGTTAGAGAAACTTTATCCTGATTATTAATACTACCGATTAGTATATTAAAATAAAGAGTGTTTATTTTTTTTAATTTTAGTTGGTTCGAGTCCCGGGCGAAGCAAGCGAGTTTTAAAAATTCTTTTAATGCAGATTTGTTTCTTTTCAAAAATAAAGGAATGTCTCCTTTAAGTAAAATGAGCTAGCTTAAGGATTTAAAGTAGTTTCCCTCCAGGGCTTGAGTTTAATTTCCACACTGTATAAGAATATATTTTGTTACAGACATACATCGGCAATGTGCTGATATCAGTGAACCCTTACAAGAACCTACCGATCTACACTGAAGAGAAAGCCAAGCTTTACTACAAGAAGGCATTCTTCGAGGCACCTCCTCATGTGTAAGTATTATACCATGTTTTTATTAAGTCATTTTATTGTTTGCATCTTTGTTCTATCGTTCCATGTGGCATCTTGCAGCTCAAGTTAGAGCCATTCCCGATTATCTATCCGGCTGAAACTTTTAAGGTAGCTCACAACTCGATGACAATGTGAGATATTGGTCAAACGCTTGCTTATCCACTGTAAAGAAAATTAAAATGGTATTATAGTGTTAGAATATTTCCAACTACCCTCACGCTGCGACTGGGCTCTATAGTATAAAAGCGGACAGCGAGCGGGTATCGGTCTTCAGTCTTCGTGTGGCCGTCGTACGGTTCGGACGTAATGGTTATGTTGTTAGCTTAGACACATTATGTAATTGTTATTATTTATTTATTTATTTATTCATGCAAACCATATAAAAGTGTCCTTATTATAAGTATACATTTACATGGACCCTGTAACTAGGGTATGGCATTTATAATAAACCTTGACATGACAGGTTTATCAGGTATCTAAGTAATAAGTAAGTATATAATTATTAAAAAATAGTGTACATATTAACTTCTATTCTATTACTTAATTAGGTTACTTAATACTAATTAGGAACTATTTTTCAGAACTAAATATGACACTTACTTATTATTTATTTATTATTTAGTATTTATTATTTATTATTTATTATTTAGTACTTATTAGTTAAGTATCTATTTACAATGCTTCCTTAAATAGAGATATGAACATATTATTTTTAATTGTTTAGGTATGTTACTTTACATTATCGTTCAAGAAATCGTCTATAGTGTAATATGATTTTAGGATAAGAAATGTTTTTAGTTTATTTTTAAAGGATGTATGTTTGGTTTCATTTTTTATGTCTATGGGTATTTTGTTATAAAGTTTTATTATCATATATTCTGGGCCTTTTCATACAATTTCTAGCTTGGGCTCTGGCAATCTAAGGAGATGATTTCTTCGCGGATTTTTATCATATTCGAATAATATATTATGTTGAGGTTCTGTGGCATTATATAGCTGTGGGTATTGTGATAGTGTTTATTGTTATTATGTTGAGGTTCTGTGGTATTATATAACTGTGGGTATTGTGATAGTGTTTATTTTTTTAGCCTTTTTCACTTCTGGTCTCTAAGAATAGTTTAATGAAACCACGCTGCAAGTGAAACTGTTTATTTATGTGTTACTATGGTAGCGAACTTAGCTACTAGCGTACGCTAGCTTCTATGACAGCAGTTGATGTCACACATAAGCATGTATACAAATATGGCTGCGGAAGCGTCCCCCAATCACAGCTCGACCTAAATGACATACATCATATTATATCCACCAATCAGGGGCCTTATTCAGTATGACCATTTTAAAGTCTTACCGTGCCGTGTTACGTAATCTCCGCGTTATGGTATTCTCTATGCCAATTAAATTGCGGTAGGGTAAGGTTATGAGCGCGTTTCGAGCTGTCAAAATATCGTGACATATGAGGGCGTGTAACGCGCGCGTTTTCTATAATTTACCCATCGTGTGGCATACATAATACAATTTTTCAATAACGTGACGTGGCGCGTTAAGGAACGCGTTTTCTCATTGGTCATACTGAATAAGGCCCCAGCACCGTCTGTAATGCAACATGCGGCGATATACGAAAGATGGACGAAAAAATTTGAGGTGAAGTAATAAAGGTTTCACTTAATAAAAATGTAGATATACTTATTACATATATTTCAGCTGTGGGTTAAGTGACGATGCAGTCGAAGATGGTAGCACGCTAGACCTAGAATAGGAACTAACTCTCAAGGAGAGCTACCGGAACACATCAGATGTTTGCTTTTCCAACGTTAGGATGGTAGCTGGCCAGGCGGACACTTGATAATGTCTTACCACCATGCTAAGGCTGCGCTGTTACTAGAATGGTACAAGCTTGCCCAATAACAGTTTCCTGCCAGCTTACTAAGCCGGGGGATTCCTAACTGTGTGTTCCTTCACCGGAAGGCCGATGTAAAATGCGCAATAAGATTTAAACCCACTACCCTGACGTCAAAACCGACCATACTCCCAATTACGCCACAGGGCCTCTCAAATTTATCTTTACATATGAAATACTATCATTACTAGATGAGCCTCGCGGCTTTGCTCGCGTTAAAAAAGTATCCTATAGCCTAATCTATAGTACTTGCTATCCCTGTACAACATTTCAGCAAAATCGGTCCAGCCGTTTAACCGTTAAGAAGTCCCAAGCAAACAAATAAACAAAACTGACTTTCGCATTAAAAATTGTCATATATCTTATCACAAATCTCTAGACCTGCTCTAGATCTAGCTAAACAATATACTCTTAAGGTACGGCCAGACCGCGGCGTCCTGCGACCTGCGGTCGCGATCTCAGTACTTTTTAATTGTTTTCTGATCGCGTTTGTTGTGAACCAGTCGGTACAAATACTACTGCGCTATCTGATCGCCGCCCATATACATCGCGCACGCAGGACGCTGCGGTGTGTCCGTACCTTAAGCAATAAATAGGCTAGCCAGACAGAGGAAAACATTCTGCCCCGAAGCACCTTACACTACTTACACACTTAAGTACACTGTAACACACTTACCTACACTTTTAAATAATCGAGTTACCAAGGACAATTACCTGTATCACTGCGTTGAATAATACCGTAGATATCGTATCGATTACTGCCGATTATCATTAACTTATCGATGTTATGAAAAAACGTGATGGTGGACACACAATTGCCCTTACAATAGCCAATATTATAAATGCGAGAGTCAGTTTCTATAATTGTTTGTTTGGGAACTCTTCATGGTCAAACGGCTACACCGATTTGGCTGATTTTGCACAAAGATAGCCAGTATAGTAAATAATAATACAAATATTTATTGGAGAAAAAATTGGCATTAATACAATAATCACCTGGTAATTAATCTATGCTCTAAACCCGTACAATAAGTACCAGGCCTCTTCCGTCTGTTTTTAGGGTTCCGTAACCAATGGGTAAAACGGGACCCTATTACTAAGACTCCGCTGTCCGTCTGTCTGTCTGTCTGTCTGTCTGTCTGTCCGTCTGTCTGTGTGTCTGTCCGTCTGTCACCAGGCTATAGCTCATTAACCGTGATAGTTAGACAGTTGAAATTATCACAGATGGTTTATCTTTGTTGCCGCTAGAACAACAAATACTAAAAACAAAATAATGTTAAAAATTAAAGGGGGTCCCCATACAAAAAGCGTGTTTTTAAACGCCATCTATCTAATTAGTTTCGTCAAAATGACATAGATGGCGCTAGTAAACGAGCCCCGTCTTTCTAGATCGCGACCAAACCAAATATTCTTGGTAATATCAATTAATCAAATATATGAGGTTGAAACTCTGTTATGATTCGTATTGTACGGAACCCTCCCTAAGTGTGCGATAAGAGACGCGATGCTGACTCGCACTTGGCCAGTTTTATTTACATTAAAGGCCATCCTGCAACAAACAAATTTTGATAATTATCAAAAAACACATTTAAACGTAACTGATTGGAGTCAGTGTGCTCTGTGTCTGACTCTGGATGGGCTAAAATCAGGTTAAAATGGTTCAAATGCACGCGAACAAGTTCAATTTTTGGTTGGTTTTTTCCACCGCTTAAAAACTGAATTGAATTAATAATTAAATATGAATATTTTTTACAGATTCGCCATTGCAGACAATGCCTACCGATCTCTAGTCTACGAACACAGAGAACAATGTATTCTCATCTCAGGTAAAATATCTTGAATTTATCATTATAGTAATGTAAACGCTCGCTGCCCGCGGCATCATAAATCATCATCGATGCGCTAGGGACGCACACGTTTTGTACGACACTTAACGATACTAGCCCCGAAAGTTGATATTGCGATGGAACCTTGTCACAATAACAGCTGCGTGACGTCATCCGTCGCAAAAAAGTACAGATAGCAAAAAAATGTAATAAAAAGCAAATAAGCTAGGGTTATGGGATATTTGTATTTAAACCAGGTTGTTATGTAAAAAATGTTTATTTAAAATCTTAGCCTATTTCTTCAATCCCACTCATATTGTCTTCCGAATCAGAACTACTAGTTGTTAAAATAATTGTCCACTTTAATTATCATTCCACGAGCACGACTGTTAATTAATTTCTTACTCATTTTAACGGGTAACAGGTAACAAAACTCAAAAACAATAAAACAGGATAACAAAAACAAAAAGCTATAACAAGTACTCAATGCGCGTAAGCACGTAAGCGCTGGCTGACCTTGCGAACGGTACTGACGGTGTGACGTCGACGTCACCAAGATGGTCGCCAATCGCAATATGAATTTGCAGGGCTAGTAAACGCTTATCGTTTATCTTCGTCTTCCTTGACAATGCCTGCTGCAAGGCCCTTGTGCTTTTTTTTGCCTCGCAGAAGAATGTTTTTATAAATTTAAATCTATATATTTTCTCTTTTCACCCCGAAAATTGAAACAAAATGTGTTTTTATTGATGTCATTCGCTTGAATAGAATGTATGTTTCATTATTATCAAGAAAAAAATCGGTTTCTGAAAATATTAACTTTTATAAGTCATAGTTAAAACTTAAAAGTTATAAATAAATCCAGAAAAAATAAGACATATAAGCCTAGAAAATAGTGTTTTGATTAAGTGAAAAAAAAACCACTGTAATCTTGCTATATTAAGATGTAGGAAATAGCTTTTTCTTTTTGTATGGACAAGCACGCACTCAATTGTCCTCTCAAATCATAATAATACTATAACTTTAAAATTCACGATTATCTTAGTTTCACCACAAGTTTCACAAGACAGACTTGAAATTGATAAAAAGTGATTGCATAACATACACAAAACTATTATTTTTTATCCAGGAGAGTCAGGCTCCGGCAAAACGGAAGCATCAAAGAAAGTCCTAGAATACATAGCAGCAAGAACAAACCACCTCCGTAATGTAGAAACTGTCAAAGACAAACTTCTCCAAACCAATCCTCTGCTAGAAGCTTTCGGTAATGCAAAAACCCATAGAAATGACAACTCCAGTCGATTCGGCAAATACATGGACATTCAGTTTAACTATGAAGGAGCTCCTGAAGGAGGACATATCTTGAACTACCTGCTGGAAAAGTCCAGGGTTGTGAGCCAGATGTCTGGAGAGAGGAACTTCCATGTCTTCTACCAGCTGTTGGCCGGTGGAGACGAGGAATTGATGAAGCAACTCAAACTGCAGGGCAGGCCTGAGGCTTACAAATATACTACTGATACGGTAAATATTACTTATTTCAAAACAGTTTCTTGTTTCAATTATTTTATGACAGTGGAGAACTTGGTCGTGATGAAATGTGACGATGTCGTCTAAAATAAACTTACATCATTGTAAAGGAAAAAGATAAGGAGATGCTCACTTCAATCCAATCATGAAAGCGGAATTATATCTCAATTTGCCTTCCGACTTGAAAAAAATACGTTTTACAGTTGATCCGCAGTCTAGTTGATTTTTAGGTGAATTTTCTTATTTCTTCATTGTCTAGGCACCGGCGTCTCAAGCCATTTGACATCGGGAGAAAATATTCATTTCGCTAAGAGATTCGACCAACATTTTACCGTCTACCGCCTGGTTGAGACTAACCCACTTTAAGATTACCGACTGCTGATTTACCCTCCATACCCACCTACGAGGAGATGTCATTGAGAGATGAGAGATATGCTATTATAAAGCTTGCACGTCTAGCAGAAAATCTATATACCGCTTACCTTATTCATCAAAGTACAGACTCGGGTTTAGGCAGTTTCTTGTTACAATAGAATCCTAACTATTTAATATTTAGGATATATAATCATTATGGCAATTAAAATCATCACTACATTTTATAAAACAAAGTCCCCCGAAAGATCTGTCTGTTGGTCACCCAAAAACTACTAAAAGAATTTTCATGCTGTTCACCAATAGATAGAGTGATTCGCGGGTGCACGTAATAGTACGGTTGGCAACCCTACATTAATCAGGGCAATTAAACATGTGTTTTAAGTGTGACGTTCGACGTCTAGATGAAAGCTGAATGGCTCAATACCTTTGTTTTTTTTTTTTTTGTAAATTCAAAGCAATAAGTTATGTTTCTGTTATATCTATAATATTTTTTATTGAATATGATCTGTTTAATGTAATTTGACGTGTGTAAGTGTAAATTTTTAATTTGCCCATATACTATATAAACGCTTTGACTTGACTTTTGACTTATTCATGAGGAAGGTTTAAGTGTAGAATTTGTACAAATTGTTTGAAATATGACGATGATTGTTAAACATGTTAATTCGTACTTGACGCAACAAGATGGTGCAAAACATGTAGGCATATAATAGGGTATTACACACATTTTTTAAATTGTCTTAATTAGATTCTATAGTGCTAATAAACCACTAAAAAAATTACAACATTTTTATTCAATTTGCCATAAAAAATGCATTTAAATTTTCAAATTTCGCGCGTAAATGGACGAAAACGCTGGACGCAGTGGACGCCATATTGCTTTGTGGTCATGACGTCAGTATGTTAGTAAGCAAATGCAGTTATATTTTAGTTGACAGTTGATAAAGTTTCCTTAGGGTCACAGCTCAGACTGCGACGCGACGCGACGTGACGTGACGAGGCTTATGGTTTCGCGTGGCGCAGCGCAGCGTAATAACATGGCGACAACTATTAAATGGTGTTATTACAGATTAGAAAAGCTGAAACCTTTGAATTGAATTTTAAAATTTAGTTTGCTATTTTATGTACTAAAACTAACGTTTTCCGACTGCTTTTTGCCTAAGCTATCTCAATAATATATTTTTAGATTTATTCTCATATAAAGTAAAATACCCTATTAATGACTTGTGAAAATCTTCCAGATGCCCCAACAAAACCAGAAGATGAACGACGCTGAGCAGTTCCGCGTGGTCAGGGAAGCTATGAAGGTGATCGAGCTGAGAGAATCCGAGCAGAGGGAGATATTCGAGATCATAGCTGCTATCTTGCACCTCGGCAATGCCAAGTTCATCACCAACGACAAGGGATACGCGGAGATATTGTCTCACGATGCTAACAGCGGGAATGTTGCTGAGGTAAGCTGTATATGAGGTTTCCGTGTTTAGCTAACAAGTAGGAAATCTTTATAGGTAAGCTGCATATGAGATTTCCGTGTTTAGCTAACAAGTAGGAAATCTTTATATGTAAGCTGTATATAGCGTTTCCGTGTTTAGCTAACAAGTAGGAAATCTTTATATGTAAGCTGTATATATGACGTTTCCGTGTTTAGATAACAAGTAGGAATTTTTTATAGGTAAGCTGAATATATGAGGTTTCCGTGTTTTGCTAACAAGTAGAAATCTTTATAGGTAAGCTGTATATGAGATTTCCGTGTTTAGCTAACAAGTTGGAATTCTTTATAGGTGAGCTGTATATGAGGTTGCAGTGTTTACCTAACAAGTAGGAAATCTTTATAGGTAAGCTGTCGAAGAGGTTGCCGTGTTTAGCTAACCTTGGGGCCCAAGGGCTATGTCTGTCGATTGAGGCTTATTGTTATCTTCAATAACATTATTGTTTTGTATATTAATTTCAAGTTACTAGCTAATAGTTCGGTGTACTAAATAGAGCCAAACAGTACTTCACCCCGAGCCAGCGTCTGTAGCTATATAAGGCGCAGGTTCGTCCGCACATAGAGAACTGCATCATACTACACTACTACTACACTACTACATCTATGGAGTGGTGCAACGAAATATCAATTGCAACCACTTGACTCCCTCTAGAGAAGAGCCGTTAGACTTGTTGACGACCCCAAGCTAACTGATAAATTGGAACCTTAGAGTCTTCGTCGCGACGTTGGCTCTCTTAGCCTTTTCTATAGGTAGGGTAGACGTTTGAAACAATTTCACTTGTATCGTCCATAGTATTGCTTTTTATATTCCGAGCGATGACGAAGATTTGTTAAATCAAAGAGCACATATCTATCTACAAATGGGCAATGTGATTTTAGCTTCAGGTGTGTTATTTTTAATAGAAAATCGAATTACAAAAAAAACGGATTTGTGTCAACCGTCCCCATATCAGGGGCGGTTGAAACTGTGATCCTCCGATCTCAGTTTAAACACATGCAAATAACACAAAATATAATATTGTAACATGATTTATTTACTTTTTATTTAAACTTAAAGAATAATTAAGGAACTCTTTACCAACTGTAATCAGTCTTCACTGTATTAAATACATCAAACGGCATTTTAGTTAGCCTTTAACGTTTTTAGAGCACTTAAGTTAAAATCTACGTATATTATCAGTCACATTAACTATACATCATTTAACATTGATATGCAATTTACGTAAATTAGCAAAAATAAAATAAAACAAAAATCATCTATTTGTTTTTTTTAAACAAAATAAACGAAACAAAAATGATGTGTAAATAAACTTAAACAATCAATAAACTGGCCAAGTGCAAGTCGGACTCGCACTCGTAGGGTTCTGTAACACAGTTAAGTATTCCATAACTATGATTTTTCGCAACTACAAAATTCACTTTGTTTTTCATAGTGTTTGTATAAAAAACAAAGTTATCTTTGCGGTCGCCATATCTCTAAAACTGCTGACTGTATCTCGTTCAAACCAATTTTCGTTGTTAGTTTTTATTGAGATCTACAGCATATATTTTTTTTAGATTTTTCACTCCCATACTTTAAAAGTTAGAGAGGGGGGGGGGGGACAAACATTTTACCACTTTAGACGAGCCTATCTTTCAAATGATTGAATTTTTTTTTTGTTTCAGTTCCATGTATGGGATGCCCCCCCTTAAACTTTAATATTTTTTATTTTTGTATGAAAATCGAAAAGCGGTTTACAGAATACATCTACCTACCAAGTTTCAATTCTGTAGTCCTAACAGTTTCGGAATAAAATGGCTATGACATACGGACGGACAGACAAGCAGATAGACAGACAGACAGACAGACAGACAGACATGACGAATCTATAAGGGTTCCGTTTTTTGCCATTTGCCTACGGAACCCTAAAAATCCTGCCTTTACCTCTTCATAAGTGTTTTTATACTTTGATATGTCTACTTGTCCTCTCAAAATCTTTCTTACGCGTACTCTCGGCATCTAGAAAACAAGAAAAAAATTATAAATATAATGTTTCAACCGTACCCAAAAAAATTGTTTCAACCGTCCCCAACTCCTACTTTAGGTAAAAAGCAGTTACAGTAATTGTGACAACACAGATACATAAAAACTAGTCATGGTGCCATATTCTACATGCATTATTTCAAACAAATACATACCTTCAATACTCTCACTCAAATAGAAATCTCAATAATTGGAAAACTGCGAGCATAATATTTACTTTCGATGAACAAAACACAATAGGGTCTTCTATAAACTGTTGAAACGCACGGAGAGTGACGAAACACTGAGATTCGCGTCCAGACCGGTCACCCGCTTCATTCTCCCCTTGGACCCCTCACTGCCCCGCCACCAGTTTGCGAGATATTCGTGTTGTTTCAACCGTCCTTAGTTTCAAACGTACCCAGTCTACCCTACTATCACGGGGAATGTTCTGAAGAGCTTTTTAATATCATACCTCCGTCCCGTTTCTACCATAGAACCGTCAAAAAGCACATTCGCACATAATAGGTGCGTGGGCATCGCATACTACTCGTTTCACACGATTGTTCTTTCCACGTGTACCTGTAAGATGTGGAATGACCTTCCATCTGAAACCTTTCCAGAAACGTATAATCTGAGTAGCTTTAAACGAAGAGTAATGAGAGTGCTCTCTAATAAGGGTAGGCAACACACCGACAATACATCTGGTTTTGCAGATGTCAATAGGCGGCGGTGACCACTTACCATCAGGTCGGTCGCTTGCCTGTTTGCCGCTCCATATTGTAAAAATAAAACTGGCCAAGTGCGAGTCAGACTTTGTCCCGCACACGGAGGGTTCCGAACGCCATCTGTCGAATTTCTAACAAACTTCTAACACCAACTAAGTAAACGTTAACACAAAGGTAGAATAGTATTATATAGTAGTAATAGTAATAGTGGTAATAGTAATTGTAGTAATTAATATTATTAAATATCTGGTTGACCGAGATTTACTCGGTTTTTCTTGCCACTTAAACAGACACAAATGACTCTTCCCGACATCTATTGGCGAATAATAACACTATTTTTTTTAATTGAGAGCAACTAACTGCTTTACTGATACAGTACTTCTACTCGCCAATAGATGTCGAGAAGAGTCATATTTTAAGTTGATTATCAATAAAGTTGATTATTGAAAACACGAATAAAACAACATTTTCTGAAAATGACTCGTAGCTAGATCGATTTATCGCCCCCGAAATCCCCTGTAGGTATACTAAATTTTATTTAATCGTTGGAGCCGCTTCCGAGATTCAGATTAAGATAAAGACGATAGCGCCATCTTAGCAACTAGATAGGTGGCGCTGCGCTATCGTAAAAAACTTTTTTCAAACTTTTCTTTAATTTTTAACTTTGTTCTGTTCTTAGTATTTGTTGTTATAGCGGCAACAGAAATACATCATCTGTGAAAATTTCAACCGTCTAACTATCACGGTTCATGAGATACAGCCTGGAGACAGACGGACAGACAGACAGACAGACAGACAGACAGACAGACAGACAGACAGACAGACAGACAGACAGACAGACAGACGGACAGCGGAGTCTCAGTAATAGGGTTCCGTTGGTACCCTTTGGGTTCGGAACCCTAAAAAGAAGTTAATATTGGTCGTAATAATTATTACCAGATTTTTGGTCTAGAAATGAAACTATGATGTTTAAGTATGAACTATATAAAATATTATTACATATTATATAGATACCTAGATAGAGTGTAGAAGTGTGATAAAGTTTGCATGGCACATTGCACTTACCCGAGTGTAGGTAAGTATATATCAATATCGATATCACAAAAGTGATAATATTATATCTGAAAGTAACAAGCCGCCATTCAATATAATTTTGTATTGCATTCCATCACAATGGCGTCATTAAAATAATTTATCTACTGAATAGGACCGATCATGTTTAGGTAGATGGATAGGTACCGACTGCGCCAGAATTAGGGTTATGTTTTAGTGTAAGGGTTTTCTGATCGCGTTTGGTGTGAACCAGTCGGTACAAATACTACTGCGCTATCTGATCGCCGCTAGATCGCGCACGCAGGACACCGCGGTGTGTCCTTACCTTTAGTGCATGAGTGTACGTATGTATTTAAATATATTATTATAATGCCTAAACCTCTTACCTAGAACTTAAAGAATTGAGGTATTATCAAAGTTTTTTTTACCACATACTTAGAATATCATAAGCCATGAGCCAAGACCTGATTGTAGAATAGAATACACTTTATTGCACTTATTAAATAAAGTAATTTATGATAAAATGTATGTAGAGAGCACAAATCCCACCTCAGTGCTCCCAGCCAACCTAACCTGCCCGTGGTGCATCCTGCTGACCAACGAACGAGGCTCTGGCGACCGACAAATGGCGGTATAACCATTTCAAATTATGGCGTAGCTAAATACTACAGGCCGGTGACGGGCAGCAGCGTCACCGGTGCGAGGAGCTACGTCCTGCGATCGCCTACCCACCTGCCCAGCGTGGCGATTAGGGCATATCCCTCCTAATGAGCCGAAGATAACGCTCAGGGGCGTATCTTGGGAGAGGCCTACGTCCAGCAGTGGACTGCCACAGGCTGATTATGATGATGATAATGATGATAAAATGAACACTTAACTAGAGTACAATCGGCGGCCTTATCACTTAGCAGCGATCTATTCCAGTAACCGTGTAAATAAAAAATATATTGTATTAAAGTACCGTTAAAATAGCGTTTGACCATTATCTCACATGTTAGTAAGTGGCGATTGAAATACAAGAAATCTAATCTCATTATGCTTTTCTTTACTGTCAATGGAACGTACCAATAAGATCATAATAACATTTCTTCAAGAATCATAACTAAATGGGCTCACAAAATATGACGAGTCATCATGACTTAAGACTCAGATCTTTTAGCATGCTATTGTTGTGAATAGATGTATGAAATGGAACATCAAAACATCATAAAAGCTTTTATAAAACTGCTGACTGTAAGATTTTATTGCATGCATACTGCGCTCTGCGGTTTCTTTTTGTTTTATTAATAACGGCAATAGCCCAATGGCTAAGGCGGTCGGCCTGGCGATTGGGAGGTCGTGAGTACGATCCTCACCCATTGTACTATTAACGTGAACCCACTCCAGACACAAGCATATTTAGTTTAGTTGGAGGGGTTAACAAAACTACTAGTAATGTAAAACCTATATTGCTAGTAAGCTTTGAAAACAAATTAACGAAAAGTCAGCTATGTATTTCGCTGATGATTCAAGGTTTATGATAAAGTAGGTAAAGGAATAGAATAGAAATGGCGGTATAACCATTTCAAAATTATGGCGTAGTTAAAGACTACAGGCCGGTGACGGGCAGCAGCGCCGAGAGCTACGTCCGCGATCGCCAAGTCGCCAACCCGCCTGCTCAGCGTGGCGATTAGGGCATATTCCTCCCAAGATGAAAAGTCATACACAAAGCCAAGGCCCCAAGGCAGTGACTGGAAAAGAATAGCCGAAGATCGGGCTCAGTGGCGCATCTTGGGAGAGGCCTACGTCCAACAGTGGACTGCCACAGGCTGATGATGATGATGAGGTAAAGAAAAAAGTTGTTTGGACATGCTATTGTGATCGAGTTCTTTTAACTGAAAAGATAAAACCTCTTTGCCTGTTATTCAGAAAAGACGCGCTTCCATTGATATGCTGAAGCGATGATGTGGTCGAGAATGGTAAACACGCTGGGTCAGAATTTAGAAAACAGGCTGCAAACACGAAAGAAAGGAAATATTTTACACATCTTTTACTGTATATGATAAGATAGGTAGTTTAAAAACTAAAACAACCAACTTCCATGTAAGTCAAATTCTTTAGCAAGTTTGACACGTTTAACCTCATATCTCTGGAGATACTTATCAGATCTCAATGAAATTACAATAGGACCACCTCGGAAATGTACCCTATCGATTAAAAAAAGAATCATCCGAATCGGTTCACCATTGTTGGAGTAATCTAATCGCGTAACATAAATACAAAAAAAAACTGGCCTAGGGCAAGTAGGACTCGCACTCGTAGGGTTCCGTACCACACTACACTATTTTATAAGATCGAGCAAAAAATACCACTATCATTTTTCGCCAGCAAAAAATAATAATTAATAAACATTTTATTTTTTATAACGCCATCTACAGTCCGGCAAGTATAACTTGGCGTGCCTGTGCGCCACTGTGCTTTTACTTTGTACTTTGATAACAGTTTCTCTTAAACCACTTTTAATTACTTTTGGCATTATTGAACTATTTTAATGTAGCAGATTTATCAACAATAATGTCGCGGAAATCTCTCAATCGTCAAACTCACAGTTTCAATTAAAATAATTAGTTCCAAAAACCACCACCGCCAAGTTATACTTGTGGCACTGTAACGTCTAACAAAGGTGTTAGAGATCGACATTTCAATAAAACGCCATCTATGGGATGTTTACCTAACTAAGCGTTCATAGATGGCGTAAAATGGCGAAAAAAACATGTTACTTTAATGGGGACCCTCTATTATTTTTAACTTTATTCTGTTTTTAGTATTTGTTGCTATAACGGCAACAGAAATACATCATCTGTGAAAATTTCAACTGTCTAACTATCGCGGTTCATGTGATTCAGCCTGGTGACAGACGGACAGACAGACAGACAGACAGACAGACAAGCGGACAGCGGAGTCTTAGTAATAGGGTCCCGTTAAGGTCCCTTTGGGTACGGAACCCTAAAAACATACAGACGAAATGAGAACCTCCTCCTTTTTGGAAGTTAGTTGAAAAGACTATGATATCGAATAGTAACCTAGATACTCTTCAATTGTCTAATTAACGTACGAATCCATTGTTTAATTTTGTTTATGTAAATACGTAGTGCGGTACTCTAGTTTACATCTATTGTCCTACAGAAAACACTGACGTAAGAACGATATTTTATAATAATAATTAGGTTCCGGTTATTCTTATTCAATCACGTTTTTAGGGTTCCGTACCTCAAAAGGAAATAAGAGACTATAAGAACCGACTTCAAATGCCGCGTTAATTTTCAGTACCATGTTTGAGGTGTTTATCTTCATATCTCTGGAGATACTTATCAGATCTAGATGAAATTACTATGATACCACCCTTGGGATATTTACTTTCCAACATATAAAGAATCATCAAAATCGGTTCATAAATGACGAAGATATCCGCGAACACCCATAAAACAAAATTTTTATACATACGGTCGAATTGAGAAACCTCCTCCTTGTTTGAAGTCGGTTAAAAAGGCACCCTTATAGGATCACTTTGTTGTCCATCTGTCTGTCTGTCAAGATCCTTTTTAGGGTTCCGAACCCAAAGGGTACCAACGGAACCCTATTACTGAGACTCCGCTGTCTGTCTGTCTGTCTGTCTGTCTGTCTGTCTGTCTGTCTGTCTGTCTGTCTGTCTGTCTGTCTGTCTGTCCGTCTGTCACCAGGCTGTATCTCATGAACCGTGATAGACGGTTGAAATTTTCACAGATGATGTATTTCTGTTGCCGCTATAACAACAAATACTAAGAACAGAACAAAGTTAAAAATTAAAGGGTTTAAAACAAAAAACGTGTTTTTTACGATACGATACGATACGAAATTAGTTCACCTCGACGCAGTTAGATGGCAGCACAGGAAAAATTAGCACTCGCAAGCGCTCATTTGTTAAATCTGTGGGCCTCGGCCGATTTGTTTACATAGTAGTTGGTCAAGTTTTATTTGCATACATGTAGTGTACATCATTGAATAATATATCTTCAATTTTAGTATGTACTTAAAGAGCTTCATATAGCTAGAATCAGTAGAAAGTTAGTCGTACGAACACTCGGTCTTCCAGATATTTAATTATATTAATTACTTTTGTGTTCATATTTACTTAGTTGGTGTAAGAAGTTCGTGGCGTTCGGACTTCGGAAATTCGGAACCCTCCGTGTGCGGGACAAAAGTCTGACTCGCACTTGGCCAGTTTTATTTCTCAAAAGGCATAGAGATATCAAGTTGATACTTATATCAAATACTCGTGTCTACGGTTTCTTTTGTCTGTGAAAAATCATCGATCAGTAGGGATTCGAATTTCGTACTACGAAATTCAATCGAAACACGATCGTAATACGGTTGAATTTCGTGATACGAAATTCTAATCTCACCGCGGATTCCGCTTCCGAAATAGCTTACAGAATAGCCCTACAGGAATCGTTTAAAAATCTTCATCGTAATTAATCCTCTTTCAAGTAAACATGACCTTATTTTCTATTTTTCAATTCTTCATATTTGACAATGTCACTATACATAGGTATAATATAGTTACGAATATAAACAAATATGAAAGCCCTGAGTTGAAGCACCCGCCGAGCCAGTATAAACCGGTTTCTCTCCGTACGTGACAGGCACACAGGCGGCTAGTGCTCACGCACACCCGCACCACTACGTACTTATCACAGCGCTCCGTAGTATTATTATCTTTTCTATGACAGTGCAGTTGTATGAAGCTTTGTCACAGAACAGATATTAATCGAGAGTGTTCTTACCTTTGATTCATGAAAATCCGATTTGCTGTTTTAAAACAATGAGCTTTTTTAGGGTTCCGTAGTCCTGACAAGGAACCCTTATAGTTTCGTCATGTCCGTCTGTCTGTCTGTCCGAGGTTTTGCTAAGAGACCGTTAATACTAGAAATCTGTAATTTTGTCGGGATACCCCGACAAAAGCAGCAGTCATTTATTTCGGCGTCGTTTATTTACATACGTAAATAAACGACGCCGACAAGGAGCTGAAATAAAATTTTGAAAATTTTTTTTTTTAAGGTAGCTCCCCTATATGAGAAGTGGGGATGATTCATCGTCTACCCGGTCGGTATCGTTGAATAGGTCTTTTAAAATGACTTGCTAATACCATTTTTTGATTGAATGCTCCATTTACGAAATATTAAACTTTAAAGTACACATTTTTAGCCCAGTAGGGCGCCCCCCCCCCCCCCCCCTCTAAAAGCTAAACTGCTGGATTGAAAAATCTGGGAAAATTCGTGATAATAGCGCATTTTATGAACATAAAAGGAAAATTATAGCGGTTAAGATAACTTTATTAGTTTAGCAGTAATAGTCGTTGAACTTGGGTGTTGGATCATTTTGTACCAAATACAAAATCCTAAGAATAAATCCTTAAGTGACAAAGACGGAGTACCTAGTTGCTTGTTTATAACGGGTAAAGCAAAACTTGCATTGAATAATAGGCTACTACGGAAACCTACACTGCGCGTATCCCGACGCGCACTTGGCTGGTTATTCTGGTTGATGACGTTAATCAACTGACATAGGGCTGATTAATTCGAAATTCTGTATCCACTTATTTCGACGATGTTAGAAGAACATAAGTAGTAAGAAGTAGCATTGAACTGATGTTGGGATATCTCCTGGGATCTGCAGAATAATTAACTCCTCACCAACAACAGAGATGTCGAGTTTGGGCTAATTGAAATGGTCTCAATAAACAGATTATACATATATATATGGTCTCAATAAACATATTATATTAATTTTTGTTATGCTCGGATACAGAGACAATAGATTCATTTTTACGGACCAAAAATAAAACAGCTAGATCCTGTATTACTGTAAGAAATGTTGGGTACAGTAAGTGGTTCTTTATTTTTTCACTACAACAACAAATACTGAAAACAAAATAGAGTAAGAAATTAAATGGGGTCCCCATACAAGAAACGTGTTTTTTCCTGGCGCTTTTCGCTCGACTTTATGCATTTTAATAGATACTTGACCTTTTTACAGAGTTATACTGTGCTATTCAGCTACATTCAAACGTCGAACGTCACACTTAAAGAAAATGTAATCCCATAGTTAATTCCCCTGATTAATGTAGGGTTACCAACCGTACTATTACGTGCACCAAGACCACAAATACCGCAATAGATTGGTATTACGTTATATTCTCATTGCACTACAATTGTCTATTGATAACATTTTGTGGTTATAGTCATGCAATTTTCAACAAGGGATTTTGGGTAGAAGGGGAGTATTCTAATACTTCACCACATATCACCAAGGGGGAGCGGGTAAAAAAGTTACTAAAAACATCACGTGAATGGACGACCCCCAAGCAATTCTCTCATCACCCAACAAACAATATTTCAACAATTCATGCGCCTATTTAGATACAAATAGATCTTATCAAAACTGCATACAACATTTGCGTTTAGGATGTGTAGTAATTTCATGGTGATATACAATTATTTTTTTGTTATCTTGTTTTCAACAAAGATTTGCTGTATTTTTATCATATTATTTCCTGTGTCCTTTATCAGACTGTTACTGTAATATGGGACTGAACTTTTAACCTATATAGCCATTTGACAATAGGAGGTTCACTTGACAATAGAAGATTTACGTAATGGTTGGCTTGATGGCAAACGAAATTGATGGTGAGTGAGCAACTGAGTTCACTCGCTTGCTCGAGGCACGGTACAAGCTACTTCTGTTGAAGTAGGTTTTCACCCCTGTACATTATTAAGAGCCTTATTTAGTGCGGGGGGGGGGGTGTTAGTACGGCTCCTTGTCCTAACAAAAATCTTTTTTACGGTCCCATTCGGAAGAAAGCATGAAACTTTGCATGCATGTAGCTTTCATATATGGGATTCCTTGACGATATGGAAAGTCAAACAAGTCAAGAAATGACTGCTTCCCCCTACTTTCCCCCCTTTTAACTCCCTCATTCTAGTTTTCTTAATTTTGTACAAAAACGGTTGGACAGAGGAGTTTATTTTTTAGTATCAAATTATGGTCGATAAATTACCTACAAAACGATACTACAATTATAGTAGTAAGATTTATATTTTTTTAAATACAGCCATCAACATATTATAAAATAATGAAAACAGGTACAATTTTTTCTTTCTTGCTCCATTTAAAGGAAAATGACAAGAGTTGTGATAAAATGAGCTAAATAAGTTAAACACCTTATTTATTTAGCTGCAATATGATACCAAATTCTTTATGTTAGATGGATTGGTTCCCGAGATACAGCTCACCGCGCTTGACTCCACGAAACAATATAACTCTTTTTTTACGTTTTTACAAACACTAGTCCTACGCCAGCTACTTCATCTGAGTGTAATTTGAATTTCCAAACGGGATAAAAATAAACATTTGTGTTAATCCAGATCATAATCTATCCGAGTGCAAAATCTCATTTAAATCTGTTCAGCCATTTTCCCGTGACTGATTAACAAACAGACTCACAAATTCACATAAAAACTTTCGAATTTATGATATTAGTGTGTTGATGACTTGGATCAACGGTTAAACGTGCCCTGACTTTCTACATAGGCATTGAACTTAAAATAAACTGCGGCAGGAACATTTAGTCAACTACTTAACGAATGTTGAGGTTTCTTTGGTCGTACTCAATTATAGAGTCGATTCTCAAAGTTGGAATATTCAGGGTTTGGTACCAAACTCTAACCCCCAGATCAATGCTGCTTTTAAATATGAATATGCTCGTTTTATATACCTATTGTTAAAAAGCACCAAATGTTGGTGGCAGCCTATCCATGACTGGTGCCCTGATGTATACAGCTTGATTAACGTCGTTTACCACTATTAGTGTAGAAAACCAGAATGAGGGAGATAAAAGGGGGGAAAGAGGAGGGGAGCAGTCATTTCTCGACTTGTTTCTATATCGTTATTGAATTACATATATGAAAGCTACATGCATGCAAAGTTTCATGCTTTCTTCCGGATGGGACCGTATTTCAACTTAAGGACCCGTACTATTAGGGGTTTGCTGACATTTGGGAACTTTAACACGGGTACGTGGAGCCATAAGTTTGAAAATCTCTGCATAGTCTCTTCGTTTATTTATACAGGGTTACAGGAGAAGTCGTGCTAGATCCGTGAAAGGTGTGGAGTACCCGTCATTTCTGACTTATTTCTCTATGAAACACCCCACCCTAAACTTAACCCTTTTCGAGATATACGACTTTTTTTTTTTTTTAAATTGCCAATTTTTAGGCTACTACATTGATTTGTGTTTTTTTTACGTGTCTTATTATTATTGTTGTTGCATTTTTACTTGTGTAATAAGATGCTTTAACGCGTTAATAATCAAAATAGTGCATAAGTTAGTTGAATAGACCGTAGTAGACAAGTGAAAGTTAAGAAATAAAATAAAAAATTAGCAAGTTTATTTTTCTCTAAGGAATATCTAAAAAAAATATTACGGCACTTGTTCGGCAGATGTTTTTTAAAACATCTACGGTTCATCAGCTATCCAACGAGGTATAATAATCTAGGGATTGTATTACATTTCGTGGAAAAAAGTAGTTTTATAGGCGACAGTGTAGAAGATAATTTACAATAAAAAGTAAAATAGACGTCTCCTGTAACCCTGTATATGTATGTCGTTCGCTGATGGTTCGGTAATTAAGTAAGCATTGCTGAATTGCGCTCGCTGACGTATGTCGTTCGCTGCCACCGATTTTTTTCGTGGTTGCAGTTCTGTTTCATTTTGCATCACGCATTATGACTATTACGCGACTATGCGTACAACATGTAACATATTGAATGCAAGACCTGAAAATAGCTTAAGCAAAGTAGCCAAAAATCAGCTGATGAATGCAGACAGACAGACAGACGGACAACAAGGTGATCCTATAAAGGTTCCTTTTTTCTTTTTGAGGTACGGAACCCTAAAACGAAAGAAAAAGAAACAAAAAAAGGGACAAGTGCGTGTCAGACTTTTGTCCCGCACACGGAGGGTCCCGAACGCCATCTAAAGAATATCTAACGAACTTCTAACACCAACTAAGTGAACGTTAACACAAAGGTGTTAGTAATTATTATTATTTAATATTAATAATAAGGTAAACAATCGAGCATAGATGGCGCTATAGTAAAAAACACGTTTTTTTATGGGGACCCCATTTAATTTTTAACTTTGTTCTGTTCATAGTATTTGTTGTCAAGCGTCAACAGAAATACATCATTTGTGAAAATGTCAACCATCTAACGATCACGGTTTATGAGATAGAGACTGGTCACAGACATACACATTACTGCTCATTGGAGTTATTTATTAACTTAAAAGCTATTACGTACATCACAACAAGCTCTTAAAAGATATCCGAACCATGTCGGAGGAAAACAAACAAAGCAAAACAATTATTAAAAAATGTGTATCTGTCTGTCAGATTGTAGCACACAAACTTCCTCTTCCAGCTCCTCAAAATCGACCCATCAAAGCTGCGCGATGTCCTCACGAGCCGCACCATCGAAGCCCGTGGCGACGTGGTCACCACACCATTGGACCTAGGCCAGTCGCAGTACGCCCGGGACGCGTTAGCCAAGGCCATGTATGACAAGCACTTCAGCTGGCTGGTCTCGAGGATCAACGCCTCGCTTACTCCGAAGGACAAGGATGCTAGGTCTTCCGTCATTGGTATCCTGGATATCTACGGGTTTGAGATCTTCCCCAAGAACAGGTTAGTTTGGTTTTTAACCGACTTCACAAAAAATAGGAGGAGGTTCTCAATTCGTCAGATCTTTTTTTTTAATGTATGGTCACCGATTACTCGAAGATGTCTAAACTGATCTGGAAATTTATTTTTTGTTTTAATGGGTGGGTACCCATTAAAACAAAAAATAAATTGTTACCTACCTACCCTTACCTTACCAGGTGGTCCCCTTTTAATTTTAACGAAATCGGTCGAGCGATTTTTAATATATCTACAAAAATCATCGATGGATTTGTATACCTCGATGACATGATACTGGCTACCGGCTACTTGACTAGCGCGACTTTTGGGGTCGGTTCTTTTAGTTTTTAGACTATCTGAAATTGTGTATCATCAAATTGTATCGTAACAACTAAGTTTCGCCTCATGGTGATTACAGGTAGTATTTAGCGTTATTTCAATGTTCTGCCTGGTTTACTACCAAAATGGTAGCTTATCACCATCAAAGAGATAGTCTGCCGCTAAAACCTTGAGGTGTTCCGGCAGCACAACCATTGAGAGTCAGACCATTCTAGGCGTTCACCATTCTCGACCACATCATCGCTTACCACCAGGTCAGATAGAGGTCAAACGCTAGCCCATAAAAACATATCTAGGGCATTCACATATACATACCACTCACACTCACTCACACACACGAAAATACACAAACACACACACACACGCACTCACACACACGCACATAAAAATTTTAAAATAAGTTACTTAACTTGAACTAGCATTAATAGTTTACAATTTGAAGTAAATACCTATTCAAATTTGGGAAAGACGCTGTTTTTTTGCAACACAGTATAATATAATACTAACGCATAAAGACAGGGCTTCAAAACTTTTATAAGTACATAATTAGTTTTTGACATTAAAGATATATCTTTTGTATTTTTTTTATACATTAAGAAAGTCACATTGTCCATACTGTGTGTGTTCAATCTTCTTCTATTTTTCCAGCTTCGAACAGTTCTGCATAAACTTCTGCAACGAGAAGCTGCAGCAGCTGTTCATCCAGCTGACCTTGAAGCAGGAGCAAGAGGAGTACCTCCGTGAGGGCATCGAGTGGGAGCCCGTCGAGTACTTTAACAACATCGTCATTTGCGACCTTATTGAGGAAAGGCACAAGGGTGAGAATCGTTTGATTAATATTAGAGATTGGTTATATAGGATAGGACAGAAAAAATTAAACCACAATGTACCAAAAAGAAAGTTGCTGTTTGGTGGAAACTGAGTGAACTTTTTAGAGATTAATGAGATTAATGGCCTGAAGGCTGGATGAAATCGATCGTCTTTCAAATTGCCTACATTGAAAATGTTAAAGTAAGTATTAGCAAAAGTTATGATCAAAACGTCACTACTTTACGCGGTTGTTCTGATACTTACCAGCAACAGTGTTATTTCATTTTTTTATACTAGGTAGGTACGCATTTGACTACTATCTCACCTGATGTTAAGTGGTGAAGCGATCAACGATGTAGCACGCTTACCTAAAAGATACCTGAAATGATAATTACTCTATTTGGTTTTAAGTATTTTGCGATGCGTATCGGACTACGAATAAACTCTATTACTTCACAAAGTTATTCAGCGATGTTTCACAACCCAGACTACCCACTTTCAATTCTACGGGTTATTACGTCATACATACTATCTTTTAGTCCAATAAAAATATGTACGTAATTGATAACTGTTTGTTTGTTTGACTTAACACACAATACAACATTCAAATACACACACTATCACCCACACTCAGTCACACTCACACTCACTCACAAGAATTTTCTCCAACTCCAAAGAGAGTCCCTACCGTCATTAAATCAATACATTCTCTTAGGTATAATCGCGATCCTGGATGACGAATGCCTCCGCCCCGGTGACGCAACTGACGGCAGCTTCCTGGAGAAGCTGTCACAGCATCTCGACGGTCACAACCATTACAAGTCGCATAGAAAGGCTGATACTAAGATGCAGAAGATTATGGGACGCGATGTGAGTTGCCATTCAACGAAAAGATACTACCAGCGCACAATAAAGATTAATATTATAATATTAAATAATAATATTTAATGTGGTGCTTGCACTTCTAACGGCTTAACTTATTATGAATTTTAAGAAAAGTGTTGCGGTGTGTCGCGGAGCTCTTGGGACCTATAATGACCGTATTCTTTTGTTTTTATAAAAGATAACAGGATAAGCAAAACGTTTGGCTGATGGTTAGCTATGACGTCTGCTTGTAATAGATACTGTGGCACAACTCTAATGCGCAAGTGAGACTTATCCTCTCTATAATTTTCGCATGACGAGACTTCCTTACTCGTCAGTTAAAGTCCATTTATAAGACTCCACATCCACTATACGTATGTTTTATCTGGTTAACGACTAAGATTGCCAGAAATTTGAGCGTCACCACAATGCGTCTGTTATTTTTACCGAGGTGTTAAATTATCACACGCCTTGAAATGTAACTGGACTCTTTTTCCATCACAAAACATTTCTATATCACGGATACTTATTAGTCAAAACGTTGATACCGCCCCATCCGGAGCAGAAACTCTACCACTACAGAAAGTAAATGTCGTAAATTTCTTCGTTTTTTTAAATATCGGCTAATATAAAGGCTAGCGTTTGACCACTAACTCACGTGTTAGCAAGTGATGATGCGGTCGAGGATGCTCGTCGTATCACGCTAGGCCTAGAACGGGAAACTGGCTCTCAGGGATAGCTTTCGGAACACATCTTTGGCGACAGATTTTTCAACTCCAGGATGGCAGCTGGCCAGGCGGACACTACATAGTGTCCTATCTACCACCATGCAGGGTTGAGGGTTTCTGAACGACGTTTTTCCTTCACCGGAGGGCCACTGTGAAATACGCACATACATTTTTCGCAGGAGTTCTGCCTGGTTCACTACGCGGGAGAAGTGACGTACAACGTGGCCACCTTCCTCGAGAAGAACAATGACTTGCTGTTCAGAGACATTCAGAGCTTAGTTGCCACCAGCGGGAACACCATCGTTGCTGATTGTTTCAAGGTAAGGGGAAGTGATGACACTAAATGTATATAATACTAACAAATATAAAACTAGCTGATACCCGCGACTTCGTTCACGTACACCAAGAATTTAGTAGCCTATGTTCATCCTCATGCTGTAAAGTATCATTTTGTTTAATTTTAGTAAGATCAGTTTGTCCATTTAGACGTGATTAGGTGAGACAGACAGAGAGACGGAGTTACAAACGTTTTTATAATATTATTCTGTATATATAATATACACCAACCACATAACATATCCATATATCTATTGTGGAAATGAGACTGTCCGCCTTATCTTTATGCTTCCATGAAATGTCCGTTTAGAATTTTAAAGAAACGTATATAAGGTGTGATTTTGCATTCTCGCCATATTTGCAGGGGTAGGTATACTCCATGTATAGAACAAGAATCAGTAAAAAAAATCATTTTAATGATAGAGCGGCGGCGGTACACGTCACTGACCGCCACAGCCACAGCTGACCGCTCTATCAGTGTCATAACATCATCTACGTATGTGTGTACGCGCCTGCGCAGTTAACATGGCGTTTTTATGATTCTGAAAATCACAAAATTGTTTATCAAATATCCGGGTATTAATTCACGGGCGAACTTTAATAATATTATTAAGTGATTAAGGGTACCCGTTACGAGTACAATCGACTATGCAAATATGGCGAGAATGCAAAACCACACCTTGTATATATATTTTTAGACGGATATCCCATAGGGTTAATGTCGTTTTCAAAACCAAAAAAGAGGGTGCGTCTTAGGGCTACACGTTAGAAGTAAAACTTCCAAGTTCATTCAATTTATTTCTCAACATCACTCATTATTTTTCTCTTATTTAACTCCATCTGTTTTACTCTAGTTTAGCGAATAGATCTTCGTAGTTACGCCGTTCTACAATAGAGGGCGTTTATAAATATAAAAATAATATAACATGACGCTTACGTTACTTCCGCTGCCTTCGGACCGTGACGCTGCGTCACTTCCGTCAATTTTTACTCCAGTGCTCTTAAAGAAGTTTCACTTAAAAAATGTACAGAATTCAAATACCGCAAGGACATTATTAGTTGGAGAATTAATTGTTTCTCTTCATGTATGTGTAGATTGATTGCCATAGGTTTTCAACTTTTCTTCATCTAATGCCAGAGTTCAAAGATAACGTACATGAACGAAAAACAATAAAGAAACAATTTGACAATATAATATAAGTCTTCCTTCCTTCCACCTTTTCACCAAATTTCACCGACGGATTTCACCAAAGAAGATTTGGTGAAATACGTCAATAGATTTCCATTGTGATAAGTCATTAATACATACATAAAATCATGCCTTTTCTTGTTGGGGTAGGCAGAGACTACTTATTTCCACATGCTACGATCCTGACATACCTCTTTCACTTCTTTCACTTTTTTGGGCGCCTTCATGCTCGCCCGTTATAGGTACTTTTGACTTGGCCTTTTAAGTTATTAAGAATATTATAATATTCATACTTAATTTACTATAACACCCCCAGGACGTGAAAATACACAGCAAGAAGCGTCCAGAGACCGCCATCACCCAGTTCAAGAACTCCCTGAACGAGCTGATCAAGATCCTCAGCAGCAAAGAGCCTTCCTACATCCGATGCATCAAACCTAATGACCATAAGGCACCTAGTAAGTATTATACAAATCTTTCATGTTATAGAATTATTTCCTATATATTCCTAGTATGCATTATAGAACTATTTCCTATATATTCCTAATAAGTATTATAGAATTATTTCCTATATATTCCTAGTATGCATTATAGAACTATTTCCTATATATTCCTAGTAAGTATTATAGAATTATTTCCTATATATTCCCAGTATGCATTATATAACTATTTCCTGTATATTCCTAGTAAGTATTATAGAATTATTTCCTATATATTCCTAGTATGCATTATAGAACTATTTCCTATATATTCCTAGTAAGTATTATAGAATTATTTCCTATATATTCTTAGTAAGCATTATAGAACTATTTCCTATATATTCCTAGTAAGTATTGTATAATTATTTCCTATAAACACATCATACAACTGGTAGCTACGCCTTGCAGCTTTTCCCGCATTAAAAAGCGTTCACCATCCTGGCTAAAACGAAATAGAGCCAAATTGATCAAGCCGATGAGCCTCTTATCCTGAAATTTTAAGTTTGTTGTCTGAAAATATTGTAATGTTTTACAGAATGTCTCTCAGTTCAGTATGACATTTAGGCCTTAGGCATATGCCTCCTCTAACATCTTCTATTGTTTTATATCCCTAGCCACTCTTCTTCAGTTGGGACCAGCTGTTAGTTTTATCTCATTCCCCCCATCTCTGCTTGCCTTCCTCTATTTCTATTCTGCAAATACTACACAATGTTAAATATTTCCAGTGCAATTAGACGAGAAGCTGGTATCCCATCAGGTGAAGTACCTCGGTCTGATGGAGAACCTGCGAGTGCGCCGCGCCGGGTTCGCTTACAGGAGGACTTACGAGGCCTTCCTTGAAAGGTAACATTTAATTACACTCATTCACATGCACACACACTCATGCACTATTATTCACACTCATTCACTATCATTCTCACTCTTTGACAATCATTTACACTCATTCAATATTAATTAAAAATTAATTCCCTTTATTGACACCAAAGATACCAAACACGTATTGTGTACGTGCGTGACTTACGAGCCCGTCCTAAAGAGATATAACAACCAATAAATATTCATTCCTACCAGGATAATGATATTATTACCTTTCACACTATTAATTTTTTTTTATAATATGGAATATTAGGAAAAGCGGACGCTCGCCAAAATGAATTATTACGGATAAATTGAAGAAAAAACTCATCGGCGCAAAATCTACTTATTTAGACCTCACCTATTTATAGCCCTTATCATTTACTTTTTAATTAGTAATTTTATACAAGAATAAATCTAGCATACCCAAAACCCAATTGAAATTTTAATTACACACTCACATTGTCATACACGCAACTATTTCAGAGTCACATTCAGACTTAATTCCAAAATCAATATCAGATATTGTTTTATGATAAAAGGTAACAGGGCAAGCACGACACTCGCCTATTGGCAAGCAATGACGTCTTCCTACCTATTACAATTGCAGCGGCATGCAAAAGTACCTCGAATTTTGCATGTCACTGCACTACGCCTGTTACCTCGAGACATAAAGATATTAAGTCTCACATGCCCTGTAATTTCACAGGACACACTGCCATTCAAACCGAAAAACATTTAAAAACGATAGATTGAATAGATTTAACAACTGAGTTCATTGGCAAATTTTCTAGTCGATACAGTAAAATTGAATTATTTTTCCAGGTACAAGTGTCTGAGCAAGGACACGTGGCCAAACTTCCACGGTCCAGCGAGAGATGGCGTTCAGAAGCTGGTCGAGGTCCTTAAATATGAGAGGGAAGAGTACAGGATGGGGAAGTGAGTACTACTTTATTTAAGTTAACTAAAAAAAAAATGCTAGAGCCATTCAAGCCTGCAGTCACAATTCACACATTTCGAACGATTATTACTTTTGAGCTCCGTTAGCGTACAGAAAAAATAGCATTTCTTGATGGCAAGAGGTTGCCGGTTCTAATCTTAGCACGGGTGTTCGGGTAGGAGCATAATTTATTCCACCGCCTGATTTGTTACCAAAAAGAAACTCACTTTATTATAGTGTTCAAACTATCAGATATATTAACGAAAAAGAAAAAGAAGTCTACAGTAACCAAAACCTATAAAACCTTCCTCAGCACGAAAATCTTCATCCGCTTCCCCAAAACACTATTCGAGACGGAAGACGCTTACCAAGTCAAGAAGAACGACGTGGCGGCCATTATCCAGTCGCGCTGGCGCGGCTACTGGCAACGGAAGCAGTACCTCAAGATGCGAGCTGCTGCTATTATCATCCAGAAGTGGATCAGAAGATTCTTGGCGCAAAGACTGCTGGAGAGAAGAAGGAAGGCTGCCAACGTCATCAGGGCCTTCATTAAGGGTAGCTAACATAAATGTTACTTTCTAGGCCTAGCGAGCTTACCATATTCGACCGCATCATCACTTACACAGACGCCAACATAGGTTAGCGTCTGTGTTAATTAGTGAGACTATAAGATTTAAAAAAATGTTATCTATAAAGGACTTTGTTCAGTATATTACACTTATCGTCCTTGCGATTGAAAACATCGAGCTAGGAAATACATGAAAGCGCCGTGATACATTTAACATCAATAACGTTCACAAAATACGCTACACGCCTAGTACCACGCTATTCTGTAAGCTATGTCGACAGCGGAATCCGAGGTGAGATTCGAATTTCGTACTACGAAATCAATCGTATCACGATCGTAATACGGTTGAATTTCGTAATACGAAACCGCTTCCCTCTACAGGTGTGATCTTGAATTTGCATCAAAGAATAAACTAATAGTATGTGTTGCGGCGCTCGTATTTAGCCGAAATGCACCGCAAGTCCCTGCAACGAGAGTCTGAATCACTTTGCCAGACCCGCGGCCGCTTCTGCCTACTTTGTTGTAGGGTTGGTTTTTGTGAGAAAACAAATTGAATTCTTCGATATTAATTGAATTCTTTGACATACTTATATAAAATAATAAATTATACATAAAATGTAAAACTTACTAAATATGAATTCTTTGACATACTTATATAAGATAATAAATTATACATAAAATGTAAAACTTACTAAATAAGTACCTACTATTTATTACTCTCATAATAATGTCAGTGATATTTCGTCTAATTCATTAACATAATATATACCCACTGCACAATAATTACGTGACTTAAGCATTTTAATGAGCATTAATGAGTAAACGTGCCGAACGAGCGCTCAGACGGGAGTGCGGCAGCCTACTGTCGGGTGTATCGTGGAAGATACGCGCAGCGTAGGTATATCACTCGTGTCCTTGAGCGAGTGAATGACGCCTGCTAGTGTACAAAATGTCATTGTACCTTATTTCATCAAAACACCCCTATAACAATCTGTGACGTTCCAGGGTTCATCACCCGCAATGGTCCAGAGACTCCAGAGAACCGCCGGTTCCTGGGCATCGCGAAGGTGCACTGGCTGAAGCGGCTCTCAACACAGCTTCCCACCAAGATCCTCGACCTGTCCTGGCCGCCTTGTCCCGCTACTTGTCAAGAGGCTTCTAAGGTAAGGTGGTACCGAGAAGGTTGATAGTATAATCGTTTTGGGAAGGTATAGTTAGGTAAGTACTACATAATCTTACATCTGCAGTTTTTTTTATTTATATCTTATAGGCTAGCGTTTGCCACTACCTGACCTGTTGGTAAGTGGCATCATCGCTTACTAACAAGTGAGATAGTGGTCAAACGCTAGCTTATAAGATGGGTCGAAGATGGTAAGCACGCTAGGCCTAGAATGGGAACTGGCTCTCAAGGATAGCTGCCAGAACACATTAGTGATTAGATGTTTGGCGACAGATTTTCTAACTTGAGGCACAGAATAATGAATAGTACAACTTGAGGGTGGTAGCTGGCCAGGCGGACACTAGATAGTGTCCTACCACCATGTGGGGGTTGTTGGTTTCTTAACGATGTTTTTCCTTCACCGGAGGGCCACTGTGAAAAGCGCACATACATGTTTCGATACAAAAATCCTTTGGTGCACGGCGGGCTTTGAACTCGGTACCTCTGGCATCAAAGCCGACCGTTCTCCCGATTACGCCACTGGGCCCTATATAAGTACTGAACTGAATCACAGACAACGCATATTTTTAACCGCACTGAACATTTTTCGGTTCAACTTTTATAATCTGAACCGCAAAAGAATGGAGCACGTTGCCGACCGACTTGTTTCCGAGTAGCTATAACTTGGATCTCTTCAAAATCAAAATCAAAATATATTTATTGTCAAGTCAAGATTAAATAGGTATATTCTAGGAAAGCATGCTACAACCTCTATCACGTCGTCTCGACACTTTTCATCAGGTGAGATAGTGGTAAATGTTAGCCTGTCTGCAAAAATAAACTGGCCAAGTGCAAGTCGGACTCGCACTAGTAGGGTTCCGTACCACACTACAGTATTTTATAAGATCGAGCAATTTTTCGCCAGCAAAAAATAATAATTAATAAACATTTTGTTTCTTATATCGCCATCTATCTAGGATCGACATTTCAATATAACGCCATCTATGGGACGTTTACCTAACTAAGCGTTCATAGATGGCGTGAAATGCGGAAAAACTCGTTTTTTGTATGGGGACCCTCTATTATCTTTAACTTTATTCTGTTTTTAGTATTTGTTGTTATAGCGGCAACAGAAATACATCATCTGTGAAAATTTCAACTGTCTAACTATCACGGTTCATGAGATACAGCCTAGTGACAGACGGACAGACAGACAGACAGTGGAGTCTCAGTAATAGGGTTCCGTTGGTACCCTTTGGGTTCGGAACCCTAAAAACATGTCACTCTCTAGCTAGAAGCAATTAATGCGTATAAATTTCTTTTACCTGAAAGAAAATCAGATGTTCGTATGATTTACAATTCAAATTCAAACTCAAAATGTTTCAAAAGATCCCACGTTTGGCACGAAAGTTGAGTTGAAACTTGTTGTTGAGTTGTTTTATGATAATAGAAAACAGGTCAAGCAATACATTCACCTGATGGTTAGCGACAACACGTCTTCAAGAATATGTAATAATAAACTGTTGTGATGTAACAGGAGTTGCACCGCATGCACCGCGCGCTGCTCTCCCGGCGGTACCGCCTGGCGCTCTCTCCCAAGGACAAGCGACAGTTCGACCTGAAAGTGCTCGCTGAGAAGATGTTCAAGGGTAAGTTTTTTAAACATTGTCATTATTCAGAGGGAATGCGGAGTGTACTTTTCCATACAAATGTATTCCCCCGTTTCCTCCCTGAAAAATGCTTCTAGAGATAAATGTGTTTCTACGAAAAATCAAGCTCTGCTGTAGCTACGTTTTGATTTTTGATTTTTTGACAAAACGAATTGCAAATAGAAATAGGACCCTTCAAAAATCTTAAAGAGAAGATTCGAAGTCTTATATTTCTTATATTTATATTTTATTGTAGCTACAGTAGACCTTGATTTTTTGTAGAAACAAATTTTCCTCTAAAATCATTTTCCAGGGAGGAAACGGGGGAATACATTTGTATGGAATAGTCCACCCCACGTTCCCTCTATAGGCCACGCCACAGCAACAAAACACTGCCTCTAGCATTGAGACTGCATTTTCTTATCCTTTGTTTTTTTTTTGCTTAACTTTTATTAAGGGGCTTTTGGCTAAATATATCACCTGTCATCCCGCAGGCAAGAAGAACAGCTACCAAGCGAGCGTGAAGGACCGCTTCCAAGAGGAACGTCTGGCGGATGAGCACCAAGTGCTGAGGAACACCTTCATGGCCTCACCTTCTTGGCCTACTGGAGAACAGCTAATTGTGAGTCTCTTCTTTGTACTTCTAGATTTTGGCAAGAGTTTTTTTTTTTATAGTATAAGGACAAGGAAAATGCTCGCTTGATGATCTGCGGTAACGTCTACCTATAACAGATACTATGGCACTCTGCCCACTATCTTAGATAGATAGATTAATACAGAAAATACTTAAGGTAAAATACTTATGCTAAGTAATGCAAAGTGTGGTCTTATCGCTTAAAGCGATTTCTGACAGATAATCAAACTGAGAGTGAATTTATATAGTTAAACATATACATAATTACACGTGTATACACAAACATACATGTAAAATACATACACATTTACATTACACATCCATTTACACAAATACATACAGTACATTATCACAATGTCTTAAGGTACCGTACATCGCAAAGAACGGTGGTATTGCCTGAGGCGGACTAGCTAAAGTCCAGAGTCTTAACTCTAAAATAAACCGAAGTTCTACTGATAAGAAGTTTTTTGAAGTGATGCTTCTTACTTCTTCTGTGGTAAAATTAGACGCAAGTAACGTAGCGCCACGGTCCTAATCAACGGTAAGGAATAATAAGTGACGTAAGCGTCATGTTATATTTTATATTTATAAGCGCCCTCTATTGTAGAACGGCGTAACTACGAAGACGTATTCGCTATCATTCGGGCATTCGAGCCGCTAAATCCTACAGATGGAGTTGTACAACAAATTATTAGAGATGTTGAGAAATACATTGAATAATGTTGTAAGTTTTACTTCTAACGCGTATCTTTCTACGCACCCTCTTATTTTTATCCTGACACGTTTATCCCCACTATGAAGAGGTTACATTGATATTATATTAATACTAGCTGCACCCCACGGCTTTGCCCGCGTTGGGCCGCCCTTAACACTTAGGGGTATAAAAATTAGTTATAAACCTATTCTCATACCTACTAAATATAATCTGCCGCCAAAACCTTACGAACCTTACAGTACACAGCACTTGGGATCATCCTTTTCTAGGCCAAGCGTTTTCACCATCCTCTTTTACATCGTATACCACCTAGCAAAAAAAAATCTCGAATTATTCTTCCATACATATACAATAGATAAAATCACGTTTTTTCCGTTTGGGTTAGGCAGAGACTACTTCTTTCCACATGCTACGATCCTGTCATATCTCTTTCGCTTCTGCCACTTTCATGAGCGTCTTCATACTACAAAAGGCGACTACTTCGCGCTTCATACTACAAAGAATAATGAATATTGCAAGTAATAATAAGTGCTAATGGCTAGGAGTCGGACTTGCGATCAAGGGGTCATGAGTTCGATCCCCACCCATTGCACTATTGAGGTAAACCCACTCCAGACACAAGCATTTTTACCTTAGCTTAGGAGAGGTTAACAAGACCTCTGTAATGTGCTACCCACATTGCATTGTAAACTTTTATAGAAAAAAATTGTATACATGCTCGCCGGTTATTTTTTTAAATATTGTATAGGCTAGCTAGCGTTTGACCACTATCTCACCTTGGTTGGTAAGTGATGATGATGGGTCTAGGATGGTAGCACGCTAGGCCTAGAATGAGAACTGCATGGCTCTCAAGGACTGCTGTCGGAACACATTAGATGTTTGGCGGCAGATTTTCCATAGGTAACATTGGGAATTTTTATATAGGTACTTTTGACTCGGCATTTCTTTAACACGTCTCCGATCTGGGGGCTTATGCTTGAGTTTGAGAGTTGATTATTGAATGAACAAAATGAACTAAATGACGGAGACGCAGCTATGCAAGCTGTATAGCTCTATCTCTGTCATGTTCGTTGATTTCAATCTCTATCAAATTCACGCTTTCGTGTTTAATATTTCACTTACTATATATATACTATATATATTATAATTTAACACTTAATATACTATATTTTATTTATATAATATTTCCTTCTTTCGTTCCCAGTATTCCTGCGAAGCGGTAAAATACGACCGTCGCGGCTACAAGCCCCGCGAGCGCGCTCTCATAGCGTCCGACAAGGCTCTGTACGTCCTCGACGCGGCTAACAGAAAGACATACAAGCTGAAGCACCGGCTGCCGCTCGATAAGCTGAGGGTGGTCATCACCAACGAGAATGACACGCTCGTGCTCATCAAGATTCCTCAGGAATTGAAGAAGGATAAGGTTGGTTAAGGAACTATACTGCCTTGATCCTTTTACTATGCCTACATTTTGTGTATATAATAGCTGATACAACTTCGTTAACGTACAGCAAGGATTTTATCGCGGTAAAGGTCTGTCAATCAACATTGGGGCTGATCACACAAATGTTGATTGGGAATCAGGATTCACAATCATTCGAAAGCAAATTTTGATTCGGAAACTGCCTCTCCTTCGACTCATATCTTTGCAATTCACAATGTTTTAAAATATCAAAAGTAATGGGATAAGGATTAATCCTTATCCCATTACTTTTTATATTTTTATTTTTTTTTAAACTGTGACCAATTGGTAGGTTTCCGCGACTAATGGCCGGTTTCTGAGTACATTTATTGAGAGTTAATCTATTCAATAACGATAGAATGTAAGCGATAATGTGGTCAAAGTGGTGAAGACGCTAGGCCTACTATAATGTGGTCAAAGTGGTGAAGACGCTAGGCCTACTATAATGTGGTCAAAGTGGTGAAGACGCTAGGCCTACTATAATGTGGTCAAAGTGGTGAAGACGCTAGGCCTACTATAATGTGGTCAAAGTGGTGAAGACGCTAGGCCTACTATAATGTGGTCAAAGTGGTGAAGACGCTAGGCCTAGAATACTCTGACTCTCAAGAGCTGCGTGCTACCAGAACACCGCAAGGTCGTGCGGCAGATTTTCTCCTTGTTGGTGGTAAGCTACTTTTTAGTAGCAGGTCAGGCGGAACAACGATATAGTATGCTCCTACCACCGATGGCAACACCTCCATCTCCCTATATTTAGCATTTGGTCGGTGTGTACCTCTCAATAGATACCTAGTAACAAGTACCTACTGAATTATTTGACCAATTTTTAAAATATTAACCTTACTGTAATAATGGAATTGTTAAATAATATTATCTACAGTGATATAAGATAAATATTATATTGTTTTTTTTTACTGTTTCTGTTTCAATACGGAAAGTCTTACTATATTGTATTTTCGTCCTTGTTATTAACCTGTATTTTATAATTGTATGAATAATTACGCACGGAGGCATATCTTTGTACATAGGTATATACATTAGTATATATATAAAATAAAGTCGTGTTAGTTACTACACTTATAACTCAAAAACGGCTGGACCAATTTTTATAATTTTTGTATTTGTGGAATTGTCTTTGTCAGGAATAGGATAATAAGTATTAAAAACAATGAGTAATTGACCTAAAAAAAATATATAAGACAAATTATTTTGCCAAAATGTTCCTGGGTTAAAAAACTGCCAATCATTTGATGTTCAATTGTTTATTCCGTCGATACGGTAAACCGCGAATTAATAAGGGTCATCGCTCCACAGGATCAGTGTATTTAGCCAGTGTCAAGTACAAACATTTTTCAAGTTTTTGTGATTTCAAGTCATGTACATTTTAAAAATGTTAATAAATTTTAAATACAAGTAAATTTTAAGTTCAGTAATGACAATTGTATGACATATTTATTGATTGTCAAATATGCGTGCATTCAGAAATGTATGCTTACGAGTTTTTGGCGGGAACGTGGTAAAGTATGTGTGATCTCATTGTATTTTTCCTAAAACTGGTGTTCTTCCGCGTGTTAATGTGTAATAAATGTGGATTACTAAGCATTAAGTGCCGGTGAATGTGTGCGAGTTGATGTGAAACAGCACAATGCTATTTGAGTTCTCACCAAAATTCCACTGAAAATCTTCAGTAAACACCACATCTTTACTGAAGGTATGACTTAGACTAGACTTTTACTTGAAAACTGAGCTGAAATGTGACTTTAACCCATCTCTACGACCAAAATTGATAAAAACTTGAAGAACTTTAATACTTGACACTGTCTACATACATTAATCGCGTGGAGCCATAATGAAATTTTAAAAAAAATGTATGCTTACAAGCAATCAAGACAATAATAATCAAGGGTTTTTTGGCGGGAACGTGGAAAAGTGTGTGTGGTCTCATTGTATTTTTTTCCTAAAACTTGTGTTCTTCCGCGAGTTAATGTGTAATAAATGTGGATTATTAACCATTAAGTGCCGGTGAATGAGTGCGAGTGTAGGGAAACAGCACAATGTTGAAAAACATGCATGCGTTCTCACCAAAATTCCACTGAAAATCTTCAGTAAACACCATATCTTTACTGAAGGTATGACTTCGACTAGACTTTTACTTGAAAACTGACCTGAAATGTGACTTTAACCCATCTCTACGACTTAAATTCATAAAAACTTAAAGAATTTCAATACTTGACACCGGCTAAATACACTAATCGTGTGGAGCCATAATAAAATTAAAAAAAAAAAAAACAATGCTTAATCAATTTTATATTTTGTCAAAATGTAGGTAAATACAGAGATATGCAAGAATGTGGTAGCCAATTTATGTATGCGGTATGTATACAGTCTTATCCATAAGGCAAAACAATATTAGACAGTTATTCATGAAGTAATTACCTATACTTATTCAGAATTAAAATTAAATACTAGTGATTATATTTTTACAATTAAAATTAAACTCAATCGAACTAATTTCAAGTTAATAACTTATCAATAACTATATTAACATTGTTTCATTGCATCATGTCTTGCTGACACGCGGTTGAAGTACTTGATTGTTGTATTTTTATTCTATTTCTGTATTGCCATAACTTTGATTATTGACTTGATAATCAAAGTACCATAATACATTACTAAACTTAAGAGGCGGCTCCCTGCAGAATGCTATACTTTGCCTAATGATATTAAATCAACCAAAATATATTAATGAAGTAAAACTTAAATATTGGATTTTTCAGTGTTTTTTCTATCATAATTATATTGTAATACGGGACTTATCGCGCTAAAAACATAATTTTATTTACCTCGACGTTTCGATCAAGTTGCATTGACCGTGGTCACGAGAAGACTGAAGTTGTGGGTATCAGCATTGTTTTGATTGAGAATAGTTTGAAACTACCCTCATTTGATCTTGATCGGAGTTGCCATTGCGACACAATACTGACGACATCGGCAGATTTTTGTTGATTTAAACTTCGACTGGAACACTTGCTAATCACTGGGTTCCAAGTTGTGGCTAATCTAAAACCATCCTCCCGGTTGAAATTCGGATGTTTTTTTTATTTCAACCGCTTCACGTACAATACGGGAGTAATAGTAACGTTCGGTGGAGAGAATTTTAGGGTCGTGAAGTTCAATCCAGTGGTTAGGTCCCGAATCTAGCAAATGCTCGGCGATGGCGGACTTATTAACCTGGCGGTTTTTTACAGCTGCTACCTTCGATAAAGGGGTGAACACTGACCTAATAGAGTATTTTAATACGCTTTTATTAGCTTCAGACGTATGTATGTTTGTATGTTAGTATGTAACGGAATCTTTAAACATGATTTTAACCCCCTTCAAAACGTCGGATTAACTCGAAATTTGGCATACTTATTAAGGACCGATGACAATAAATAAATAAAAAAAAATATTAAAAAACAAAAATTAAAAAAAAAAATTGACTAAAAAATTAAAAATAAATAATAGATTAAAAAAAACTAAAAAAATACGCTTTTATAGAAAATCCAACTAAAAAATAGAAAATAAATTTTAATATATTTGAATTAAAAATAGTGTAAGAAAAAATGATTTTATTGTAAAAAAAAGCGCGGGGTGCTTTTCAGGATATTATCAAAATAACCCTTCTAGTCATATCTGTTCATAAAATATTTGGAACTATTGATACCATGCACCCCACGCTTTTTTTTTACAATAAAATGATTTTTTCTTACACTATTTTTAATTCAAATTTATTAAAATTTATTTTCTATTTTTTAGTTGGATTTTCTATAAAAGCGTATTTTTTTAGTTTATTTAAACTATTATTTATTTGTAACACAGCTCCAACCTTGTCCGTCTCTCCCTTCACGTATGGCATGAAAGCAGGCTGCCTTTCAACTTTAATGGTCCCTTAGCGCGATAAGTCCCGTATTACAATATAATTATGTGTGTAAATCGCGAAAGTTTAAAGTTTTTTCTGTCGTTCCACAAGACAGAAACATAATTGAAAATAATTTGCTCGAGTAAACTTTATGCCTTTTTTACATTTTTGTTGTTTGTCTCTCAAACAGATTTAGTTACATATACAAAATAAATACTAACAAATGTAAAACATGATTTATAAGAAATCCGAAATAACAATTTTCTTCTAAACCAATTCATATTCTCATAATTAATTAAATTAGTTTTGCGACTTACGACTTTTACTTCTGTGCAAGAATACGGGCAATTCAAGCGGGCTCTTAATATCTCTTTTGTATTCATAGTATTACGTTCATAAAAGCCTAAATTAAGTTCATCTAAAAGGTAACACGACATTCATTGTCTGTTAGGTGGTATGAAGTTCGCCGGGCCAGCTAGTATATGTATATAGATATATATATGTACATATAGCTCATGGGAAACGTGCGTTGACGATGACGCGAGTTTCATGATTTTTGTTCACCCAAATAGTGGCAACTTTTCACTTCAAAAACAGATTCTGAATCTGAATACTTCCAGGGAGACCTGATCATCTCAGTGACGCACCTGATCGAGGCGCTCACCATCGTCACCGACTACACCAAGAAGCCTGAGATCATCGAGATCGTCGACACCAGGACGTGAGTCATACTTACCACTTACTTTATAAATAAACTTACTAGCTGACCTTGTAGTGGTAGGACTTCTGCTACTTCGCCTGGGGTGGTACCACCACTTTGCCAGTTAATTCAGCAGTGAAATAGGAATGTTTTGCGGTGTGACTAGTAAAATTACAGGGCATGTGAGACTTAAAATCTTTATGTCTCATCTCAAGGCAACAGGCGGCTAATTTTGTTCTTGATTGTGGTTAGCTACTTTCTTGCAAGCAAGTGTCAAAGTCGCGAGAAACGCGACGCAACGCGACGATGCTTGTGGTTTCGCGCCGCGCAGCGTGACGCCGCGAGACGCCGGACGCCGCCGCAAATGTGTATCTTTTCATGTATATGCTATATTTTGTATTACTATCTTAAAAAGTGTGCGCTTCCTCGCGTCGCGTATCGGTGCGAGCTGATCCTTAAGGCCCTTAGTAAACAATACGACGGACAAACTCCGGATACCGAATGATTTTAGTGTCGAGGTGACTTCTGCAATACAAACCAGAATGTCAGCGACGCGTGCATGTGTACGCATCTCTTTGAATTTGAATTGCAGTAGTCGCTTCGACACTAAACTCGTCGAGTATCGGAGATTTACGTTGAACTGTGTACGAACGGGCTAAGTCGCCTGATCAAGTATAAGTCTATACTAAACAAGTATGTATGGATAATGTAACATGCATTATCGTTCCCAGCATCGCGCACAACTTAGTGAACGGCAAGCAGGGCGGTACCATCGAGGTTACCAACGGTCCGCAGCCGGCCATACAGCGCGCCAAGAGCGGGAACCTGCTTGTTGTGAGTATCTTTGTAGTTGGACATCTTACTAGGCCTAAAGTGCTACCTCCTCGACCTGATCGTCACTCACCAACAGGTGACATAGGTAGTGGTAAAAAATATATATATCGACACTTCGAATTGAGAACCTCCTTCATTCTTCAAACTTTCGGGTTTTGAACACATATTTATAAATATTAAAATACGGGAGTTAACGCTAAAACATTAAACTTATTTAACTCGGTTCCTTTAGACGTCTCGTGACCACGATCAATGCAACTTGATCGAAACGTCGAGTGAAATAAAATTAATGTTTTAGCGCTATTACTTCCGTGGTTTAATATTTATAACTCCTGAACTCTTTTGTTTTGTCGGTAATAAATGTATCAGTAAAACTTCGATATTTGGCTCGAAAGTATTTTGAAACAGTGTATAATATGTTTATTATATTTTTAACAATACTTTGTGGTAGATATTACTTACTAATTATGCATTTTTATGTGAAACTTCTAATGGCGCGGTACGGGAGTGACCGTCGCCACGCGACTCTTGCCGTGACGACTCATCGCCACGACTCTTGCCACGGCGACGCTCGTGGCGTGGCTCGTCGGCTCAATCCGTCTTAGCCGCTCCTCTCTCTCCGCACGCATATGCCTTGGCCCGTAGACAAAATCCATTTTCCTGTTTGCCTTCACGCTAACGCAAGTTCAAAATGTATGGGAATGACATTTTTGTTGTGGAAACATAAATGTCATTCCATACATTTTGAACTTGTGTTAGCGTGAAGGCAAACAGGAAAATGGATTTTGTCTAGGGGCCCTTCTCCTCCATACTTGCGCTTCTCAGGTTTTGCAGTATTCGATGTTTTGTTTCACATCTGCCAGGTATCTCGCGACATTTTTTTATCTTTTTTTATACGAAAATGGGTGGAAAAGCGCTTGACCACTATCTCACCTGAAGTTAAGTGATGATGCGGTTGATAATGTAGCGCGCATACCCATAAGATACCCATTCACTCTCGACTTGACGACCCCTAAGTTGTATCTAATTGAAAACACAGATTCAGGCAAGGAGTTCCATTCCTTGGCAGTATGTATGATGTCTTCTCATTTATATTATGTTTATCTTCTTATACATTTAGCTTGCGACGTTGGAACAGGTTGGCCCAGAGAGATATGCTCACAGTTTATCAAATGTATGCTCAAAGATAGATTTTTAACAACAAATTCCTAGACAAATATGTCTAGGAATTTGTTAGACACTTTGGTTGCATGAGCAATAATATATTGCATGTTTTTTTTCTTGACAAAATACGTAGAATGAGCCAAAACACGTTAGTCACAGGAGACTCAATAGATGACTTCCGAAATGAACGCAATGTTCTGACATTGTAATTCAGAAAAACCTCATGTTTTCTCATAATTATTTATCTATTGATGTCTATACCGCTTTCATTCTATTCTAACATTTATAATTTTCAACTAACAAAGTTTCACTGCAAGTGCGCGCACTTATATTACACAGACACTCCATCCATACTTCACAAAATACATATTTGCGTTAGTGTGCGGCCTTATCTGTGGTAAATTCAATAATGTAGGGCATTCAGGGCAGAGGCATAGGCGAAAGAAAGGCATTTCACCAGGGCCCCTAGACAAAATCCAATTTCCGGTTTGCCTTCACGCTAACGCAGGTTCAACATGTATGGGAATGACATTTTTGTTGCGGAAACATAAATGTCATTCCATACATTTTGAACTTGCGTTAGCGTGAAGGCAAACAGGAAATTGGATTTTGTCTAGGGGCTCTGTAGTGGGTAAAATAAGGCTGATGATGGTATGTGTGATTCTGTATTCCTACGTGTATACCATGTATACCATGTGTTCAACCATTTATTTAAGTTTTGTCGTTACTAATTCTAATTTCCATACAATAGGGAAGATAAAAAATAATATTTATCAATATTTAATGAACATGTTAAAGAAATGCAAAGGAAGAGCCATTTTATTAATTATTTTAGATAATATTGATTTTCCGCAAAAACATATCGGAAGTTGTTAGGTACGTGAAACGAAACGCATTTTAAAACACCTATGTATCGACGCTGATAGGTGTTCTAAAATAGGTACGTGTCGCTCTTTAAAATTCTAGCTTCTTTAAAATTAAAGCAAAGTTTAAAATATTGCATCTTGCTTATTAGTGTGGTTTTTTTAGAAAAAATAAATGAAAAATGAAGCCATTGGCAAAATACTTCAATTTTTTATTGAGTGTAAAACCAACTAAACACTCATAAGACATACGATATAAATGTACCCGAATGCGCACGTATTTTTATTTATTAGCATGACTATTTAGAAATGAAATTCGTATTCTCGTGCCCAAAGAACCACAGGCAGAATGCTCTGTACCCTAAGTACGAGTTTTTATACTATCGTATAACTAATATATAATAATAACTCGTACTAAGGGTACTGGCTAACACCCATATGCAGTTATTTTCTTGAGACCTCCTCCACTCGACCTTAGTCGAGGTCACCTCAAGGAATTCTTGAAAAAATCCTTGAAATTAATATGTTCAGTTACGGCTTCACACTCCAGTAAGGAACCTTCATTCGAGACATTTATTATTGTCTTTTCTAAATCGAAATCTTCTAAGGAATTCCTCATCATCAGCTTTATATCATCATATTTATTATGTATTAAAACTTGAAATAACCTCAGAAATAACGTACAAAGCGCTGATAACAAGCTTTGAGGAGACCTTAAGGTAGATCGCGACGTACCTTGAGTTTAACAGTTTTTCACTCGACTCGACTGAGGAATTTGCTCGTCGAGGATTTTTTTTTAAATTCTGCACCGATTTTTTCCTTGAGTTTGAGTCAAATCACATTCGAGTGGAGGAATTCTTGAGGAACCGACTATGCATATGGGTTAAGTGCCTGTACTTACACGTTTAGGTGCTTCTACGTAGACACACCTTGTTGTTTTCTTTAGATTAAAATTAGTTTTTATAATTCATTATTGTTTTATTTTTTTATTTTTTTACAGGTGGCTACCCCCTAATGAACCAGTATTCCAAAATTACAAGAAACAACGAAATTCTACAGTTTTCAAACACGAAAACTGAAATTTAATCCAATGTATTATAAATAACAAACATTAATATTTATTAAGATTGAATTAATTACGTAAGAATACTTAGTCACTGATGTTTTATCAATTTTTTATTGCTAATGTATGAAATTATTTTTATATATTTTTGTATTTAAACATCACAGATTTTATTATTTGATTAAAAGTTGTGTTTTTTTATTTTGTGATAAATGTTGATGAGATTTCGTACAAAGTACTTAGGGATTTTAATTATATGCCATAATATTTAATTTTATGTTGGGAATTAATGCACCACTCACAATCACCGCGATTCCAATTCCAAAGCTAACTGGGAGCCTAGTATATTTCAAAGTATATAAAGCAATTTTATTTCAGTTAGTCCCTATTTAGTATACCTACTTCGGAGCAAGCGAGATGAAACTAAATAGTTTGAATTTGAGACTTTCTGGCGTATTAAGACTAAACTATAAATATTACAAAATAACAATGATAGGCTCCCAATTTTAATACATATTCTAAATATAATTCTAAAATGTGGAAATGTCCATGGCAGAATCAATACCAATAATAATAGAAGTTAGGCTGAATCTAAGGTGCGTCTATTTATTTAGGATAAAAGGTAAGGTTTCCATAATTATGATATATATATTTATATATACAAAACTAGCGAGGTTTCCAATAAAATTATATGTTAGTAGGCATATTATTATTTATGGACTAAATACACGGTTGGCGACAAAGCTTTTTGGCTAGCTGGCTGGTTTTGGTAGAGCCAAAAAGGTTGATTCTTACTTCTTGGGCGTATTACCGAATGGTAATGAATATTTTTGAATAAACAAAATGAACGAATTAAGGGGACAGCTATACACAGTCTGTCTCATTTCTGTCATTTCGATAATTTCAATCACTGTCATTTTCAATACAGGCCCATCAGTGTTCATCCGCACTAGCCAGAGGTAAAGACGAACTTTAACAGTTGTTTTGAATGAACAAGATAGACTAAATGACGGGGACGCAGCTATGCAGGCTGTAGCTCCACCTCTGTCATTTCGATCAGTCAATCACTTTCAATCATCGAGCTAGAAAAGGCAAAGTTATGGTTTCAATACAGGCTTTCTGGTCACGTGACTGGTTTCCAACCATAGATAATAAACATACAGCCAAGGAGACTTGGTTGGTTAAGTATCCATAGTAGTCTATGGTTGGTTAGTAGCAGTTTTTTTATTTTCAACAGTGTAGATTACCCCTAAAATGTTCTAACTAAATATAAAATCAGAATAAAGTGCCTAATCCGAGAATTACATATTATGTCAATTACCTAAAGGTACTTAATTAATCTTATCTGTTATATATTTATAAATTATTAATATAAAATCGAAATGATAATGTGTACGTATCGCTAAGTCTTGGCTTATATTTCAAAAATTGTAGCTAATAAAATAAATATGATTTAATTAAAATCAGTCTTCCTAATTCAGAAGCCCTAGATTTAGCGAATGTAGGCCATATTCTTAAATTAAAGGCGAATGTGCCTTATTGTTTTAAGTCAGTTCCTTCAGTCATTTTATAAAATAAATGTATTTTCATTAATTATTTGGTTTTATTTGATTGCCTATAAAATAAGTATACTAGCTGTGCCCCGTGTCTTTGCCCACGTTAAAAAGTATCCTATTCTACCTACTGGCTATCCCTGTTCAAAATTTCAGCTAAATCAGTGCAGACGTTTGACAATGAAGAATTCCCAAACAAACAAATTTACAAAATGACTCTCGCGTTTATAAAAGGTAGGTTGTTAACCTGTTAAGAATTGTGTACGTTCGAAGTACAATACATTAACTCTTTATTGACACCATTTTACACAGGAAATAAATAGGGCGGTCTTATCGCTAAAAGCGACCTATTCCAGACAACTTTTGGATGTAAATGATATTTAAGTATGTTGAGCATTGAATAAATCATTTTAAGATTAATACAATGTTGTGGGCTCTGCTGCAGAGTATTTACTATGGCTGCACCTCTGCTTTGCTGCTAGCCAGAGAGTAGGACACCATTTTTCTGCTAATAAATAGCATAAATGGACTGCGAACTTCAGAGAATCTGGTCTCTGTGTTTTAGTAAAACTGATTAGCCGCGTACCACAGAATAATGAATGGTACAACGCGTACTGACTGAGCGAGCAGCCTCGCGAGGCAAATCCTCGGTCAGTCAGGACGTGCCTCGGGCGAGCCCGAGTATGCCTCGGACCGAGCCGAGCTTTGTCGGTTTTTTGTCGTGCTCAAAGGCGCCTACGTTTGCCGCGCTCACTCAAGACGGTTGTGTTTCGCCTCGCTTGTTCGTCGCAGGTTACCGTCATGGATAAAGGCAATGTCTTAAGTTAATACAACTATACGGTGAATATAGACGACTTTGGGATGCGCAAGGTCCCGATTACACTAATAAAGGACTAAGAGAAGATGCATGGAGAAACATAAGTCACGAAATGAACGAAACTGGTTGATCTTGAGCAAAACTGGCTCGGCATTGCACGCGGCTGCCTCGATCCAAAAATTGTACACATCGAGGCTGCGTCACGAGGAGATCGTCCTGCAGCAAACGTCAGAGGCTTCTGTACGCGGCTATTGACTGAATCGACCGTCTGACGTATAAACTCGGCACTCGGCCTCAATACTGCCTCACTCACATTCTGTCTCGCCATTCTACTCGGTAATTGTATTCAAGGAATAGGACTTCGTAATTTTTCATACGGTCTGTTTGTTTGGTCTATCAATGGTACAAACGATAGTTGCGGATGGTGAAAACAACCTAAATGGTTTCATTTGCACCATTGATGACCCAAGTCAATGGTGCAAACGGAACGGCGGGCCAACGGTGATTTAGTGGTAAGTATACACATTAGTGTAAATCGATTAGTAGATCTTATAGTAAGATCTCTATTCATCAATATATCATTTTTTTTTAAATAAATAAAAAGCAAATAAGACTTCATTATAGTTTAATTATTTTAAAAAATTAGGTACATTTTTACATTATTGTATTTTATTGATAACAACAATCCAGAGTTACAGTAACAGACAATCATCTGTTGTCCTTCGTTCAGTCTTAACATTAACATAGATTGCAGTTTATTTATGCGAGGAAGGCAAGTAACAAAAAGGTCATACCTAAAGTATTTGACCAGGGATGGGCAAACCATGCCACGTAAATTATCTCTGCTAAGAGAGTCCATCACTATTATTAATAAGTCCACAGCTGGACGTAGGACTCTTCAAAAACACGCAGTGATTAAAAAGGAGAACCAAAGCCTTAGAGTAACTTAACTTTGTGGTTCCTTAGACTTTTATTAGGTTGCAAATAAATAAATATTAACCTTTTTCATCGTTATTCTTCGAGAAATCTGTGACAATGTTGGCCATCCCTGATTCAACCACATAAAGAAACATTAACCTTGCTTAAATACCAGTAAATACAAATTGTGATAAAAAAAACTACATTATGCTACCTCAAAAAGTCGCACAATAACCACATTGTTTCATTCTGGTAACAAATTCTCAACAAGAAACCATTTGTTCCGTTACCAGCCGATAGGATATGTACAGTAAAGATAGACCATCCACCATCACACACTTATCAATAATAAACGAATTCTGCAAGTTATTCTAAATCATTCGAAAGCGAATTCGGATTCGGAAACTGCCTTACTTCGCTTGGATTTTAGCAATTCACAATGCACCGATCAATTACTTTTGATATTTCAATTCGATAATATCAGTGATTGTAATTGGAAAGGTTTACGCAACGAAATAGCTCAAGGATTTACCAATATTCAAATTTAAGCTTCCGAATCCGAATATGATTTCGAATGATTGAGAATCAGGGAGCGAGTGCCTAGTGCGAGTTTCCTTAGATTTATTTACTTAATCGATCACGTTGAAGTTAAGGTTCAAATTACACTGCCGCAGAATGGAATAGAAGCGACTTTTTGCAACGAATTTGTACATAGCATTATTAACTTTATGTCAATTGTAAAACATACAAACTAAATAGGAACTAAAAAAAAGGTCGCGCGTCTTCCGGGGAATCCTCGCGCATTCTCGAGAATTCCCCTAGCTACTGTCGGCGCCGCCTGTGGAATCCGCGGGAAGTGGCGCGAACGGGGAGTCATTCTTGTCGAGTAATATATCTGAACGTGACAAGGCGCAGTCGTGCGAATTAGCTGGAATGCGCGAGAATACTCGAGCATTCCAGCGAATTCGCGCGCCTTCTCGCGTCATGAGGCGAAATTGACGCTTCCATTCCATTCCGCGGCGATGTCAATTGAGCCTAAACAGATTTGTATGGAAATTACAATGTTACCTATATATATGTTACCTATGCACATTAGATGGCGCTTTATAATTCCATTAAATCTGCGTTTAGTGTAACGTGATTATATATTATATATATATTATAATTTAAAGAAACTCTCACTAGGCACTCTGTGGAGCTAGAAACAATAACGAATATCGAATCGGAAGAAACGAATTGGAATTTTCAAGTCAACGCTACGGAAAGAAAAAGTTTCACCTTAGGTTCTGCAATCACGAGTCTTTTCTATATAAATACCTTTCTAAATTCTATTTTTATAAATAATGAATACGTATTGTAGGTATCATTACATGCCGCGGATTACGGTCCATCTATGGATTTTCTTGACTACACTTGCGATAGTTGATACCAGCAATTCTTATATTCTTTCGATTCCATAAACCACGTACCGAATAGTAATGTTACTTGGGGCCAGTAACACTGCTTCCTTATAATCACTGATAGCCTGTTACGATCTGCCAGAAAAACCTACAACTTTTATATAGTTATATGCAATATAATATAACAATCTGGAACTTTATCAGGAACCGTGAAACTGGCCCCGAGTCTAGCTCCCTACTGTACTAGCAAACCTTGTAATTAGACTAATACAACAAGTTTCACTCATGTCGTCTCTATCATACAGGTCACACACTCCACAAGCAACAAAGATTTTATTCATCTACACTTCTGCATGTCAACACCGTAAAATTGAACCAATCCGTACATTTGATGATTACTCCGAAACTCCGGATTATTAAAATAGGGCAAAGTAGCGTCTTAACCTATATAATACACGACCTTCCATCTGTCGGGCTGTCTTTAGTCTTTTGCATGGCCGAATACAGAGACACGATGCATGGAAACTGAGAAGGCGAAATTATATCGCAAATATTATTGTGACTGTAACTGATCGCTACTCGCTTAGCATATCGGGTGGATAAAAACCATATGATAAAACCAGGAGATTTTTATCTACTGACAAGATACTTTTATCAGTCAGTGGATAAAACAGGAGGCATGATTTGTATACAATCGGTATGCAAGGCGGAGTAGGCAATATTCGAAATACTAATAACATTCTGCGGTTTCAACCGCGTGAACTTCGTACAAACATCTTCCGTCCTTTTCACCTAATAGATTCCTTCCTTTCGTATCCTTAGCGGACTACTACACCTAAAGAATCTACTCGCAAATACTTCAGCTTCGCAAGTCTTCGTTTTTAAGACAATTTTATATGTCAGTCAGTGGTTGCTCGCTTTTATAAATATATAGACAGATGAACAGCAATCAACATTACTGCAATTATTAAATGAGCTTTTGAAAGTTTTAGTTTTCACCAATCTTTAATTTAGAAGCATATTATATTTATCACTGGTCAATATTCTACATGTAGTATTTAGTGTTTTGAAGACAAAATATTCAATGGAAGAATGGTTAAGGAAATATCTTGATACTTTTTATATTTTTAACCGACTTCAAAAAAAAGGAGGTTTCTCAATTCGACCGTACATATTTATTTATGTTTGTTCGCGGATAACTTCGTCGTTTATGAACCGATTTTGATTATTATTTTTTTGTTGGAAAGGAGATATCCCAAGTGTGGTACTATGGTAATTTTATCGAGGTCTGATAAGTATCTCCAGAGATATGGAGATAAACACCTCAAAATTGGTACTGAAAATTAATAGCGCAGCATTGAAGTCGGTTATTTTTAGTTTTTTAAACTATCTTATAGTGGCCATATACAAGCATCTTTCCGTGTTGACTACATATCATAAACAGATCAATAAATACCATTCATACAAGGCACTATATCCTACTAAACTTGTCCACAATCCGTTTTACTGTAAATATAAAATTTAGCATCAGTTTTTCATCAAGTTTAAGTTATTTTAGTCTTGGAACCTTTTGAACACAATAAAAACACGTCATACAGTTTACCAATAGGTAAGTATTCTAATTTTTATTCGCCTTCTCAAAAATTCGCGCAGTACAGAACGCTGTACATAGAAACGAGGACATAAACCATTCTAACGAAACACTTTTGGAAGATTCTGACATAATTACTAACATGGAAACCAAATCGATTAAGGCCTTCTACGACAGAAAACAGACATTTACGTTTAAGAATATAACTGAATGTGTAACTACATTGTGATAACTAAGCATTTCTAGTATTTACTTAGAATTCCTAGTATTTATACTTCTATTGTTTTGGGTGAATATATATCTTAGTATTTCTTTTTCCGTATACCTACAATTCGTCTATAGTCAACAAGTTCATTTTAAAGTCAGTTTTTCAGTTTGTCTACGCCCGTCTCTAAACGCAAGTTGGCACTCTCCGGTTTCCCCCAAACACAGGAATCACACAATAAGCATGTAGTCTGTACTTTATTTACAATTCGTTAAAAAAATATGCATTCCTAGTTAACTTACTGTTGATTTTTACAGAAACAAATACCTATAGACATTTGTGAAACATTAACATAGTTATATATTATACATTGTTACTTGATTTTATATTTACCTAACTCTCATGCCGTCCACACATATACAATACGTACATATTACATTCACTCTTACCTTATTTATAATATAAATGCCAACTAGACTGAGTCCTTTAAACTTAGAAAAAGAAATATTCATTTATCGTTATCAAGTAACAAATCATAAAGAAATGTCTAGACTTTACATGTAGTACCGAAACTCAAATAGCTAATAACCAAATTTATCAACACTAAAAGCTAATTCTATACATTTCCTTAGATCCGAAACTTGAAAACTTTAAGATTATTACTTCGTCTAAGTATCCTAAATCCATATTAGTACAAAAACTAGTTAAGGACCTATTTTTTTTCTAATAGATATTGCGACTATGATATATTTGGTGTCCATTACACGGATTTTGTGAATTACAAATGTTTACATTAACCGAATTATTAACCTAGAACTAGGATCGTGTCGCATTATATCTACATAAGCTTCTGTAAAAATATATTGCAATAAATTAATAAGGAAAGTGTGTTTGTGATGAACACATTTCTAATGCATTTGGAATATAATCGCCCCTTTTCATATTAAATATTAATGTATCATAAATACTCCCCGAGCGGGACGTCAGTGTATACTATACTACCCTTATTCAATATTAGGGGTCTACTAAGGGTCAACCTTTCGAACGCTTTTATAAATCGCGTATATTATTTCGAGAGGAATATATATTAATTGCATTATACTACAGTAGAATAAGGGATTATATTCGCCATGAGTCTAGTCTAGGAATGGTAACTGCGACACTCAAAACATGTTCTCTTTCAACTCTCGCTATTCTTTGATGTCAAGTCATCACAATGTGTGACAACCTTTTTATGGACATATCACATACACACTATCCTTAAATGTTACCTAGTTGTATTTAACAAAAGCATAACAAGCTAACAACAAAAACTCAATTTCAAATATACAATCACAGTGTTTGTTTAAATAAATTCTTTGTCTGAATGACTAAGCCAATAGTGGAATAGTAGAAGTAAATGTTAAAACAACTTCAACCAAAATTGATTTATTTTGCTCAATATTTATAAATCTGAAGAGATGTAGAGACTAGGTAATTTTTAAAACTACCGGAATCGGGAGCTGTGTTTGGAGATCGGAACTCGATAATGCTATATCTATAAATCATCCTCGACAACATTGCTTTCGAAACAAAATTCGCGGAAAAGTGAGCGATATTTTAACTAGTACCTTTTGAATAATTTTTTATTTATGTTCAATGCGAGTAAAATAAATAAATGTGCTCTATTAAATTGGTAGATGATGATTAAGAAATACTAAAATGCTTTTAAATAATCGTGTTTTAAGTGATGAATTCATTGATACAATAAAAATATAACATGTCCAGTAAAAACAGTATATTATGCACTTTTTGTGTAATGATATATATACTCAGATATAAGCCATTTAATAAAAATAGCATATATCCGTATATATAGATATATATATTATACCCTAACTCTGTCTCCGTAATACATTTTTGCAATAATACAAAATCTGTCCCAAAAGTCTCACAACTTTTTTAGAACTAGTATTTAGCAATTTATATACCATAGACCCCAGTCAACAGACCAAAGAATTTCAAGGCTTATGTCAATATCTTTGGTCTACAGACCGATGTATAGGCAGTTTTCAGACCAATATAATACCAAGTCAATACGATGACTCGAGTGTCCCATCTCCATGAAATGCATCCATTTATATCACAAGTTCACTGTCGTCTCATCGAATGTCCATCTCGGAGTTCCTCTACGGGATTCACCATTGCACTTCACCAATAAAATATTCACTAAGAGCACCATCAGGAGTAGAACCTATGCTATTTCACTTGTCCCGTCTCTTGTGAGGGTTCCGAGGGTTTGAACTCCTTGTAAGGTTCAGATTTGAAGGGTTCCGAGGAGTTCTCGTTGGACTTGTCTCCCTCTTGAGAGAAGTACTTGGGCTTGGATTGGTCGGCCTCGCGTTGCTGCCGGCGGCGCTGCTTCGACCACAGCTCGTGGCAGTCTTGCCACGTCGGGAGAGATGGAGCAGTCATTCTGGAGAAAAAGACAGAAAATTTATTTTAGGTGAAATAAACAACTTTTGAATCTAATATAATGTTTCTTTATGTATTAGAAACATTATATTTTTTTAACATTGTTACACACAATCCAAAATTTTATCGTACCGACGGGATTCGAACCTGCACTTTCTGGGAAACATGCCCAGGTTCTCTGACAACTGAGCCACGGTAAGATCCTATCAATACGACGAAATTAATAGATTTCATATTTTAACCAATTATGCATTGGTGGCGCCATCTATGATAACTATTTCGAAGCGGCAATAGCCCAATGGATAAGGTGTCAGACTGGCGATCGAGAGGTCGCGAGTTCGATCCTCACCCAACTATTTAGAAGTTAATAATTCGAATAAAATCATAACAGTTTTCTGATGCGAATAGTCTAATTTAATGTTAGTTACAAAAAAGTACGAGATCTTAGCCCATAGTCACTCAACATAAGGTTTATAGGTAGCGGCACGAATCGTGCGCACTCAGCATTGGTTGGTTTGATCCTATATGACGGTGACCGCACAGATGTGCGATTCACGCGATTGATTTTTCAGTTAATGGTCGTCGCCGACTGGGTTCATACGTGATGTTTGACTTTATTGCACCCTTAGTACGAGATTTCATCGTAAACGCTTTTGACAGACATTTTCAACTTAATGTGGCTCCCTGATTGGTCTAAATTTAGTGAAGTCTGAAAACCACTAGAGGCAATATTTTTCATACAAAATTAGTTCGTTATATAATATCGAGCATGGTATGAAAACTCGTACTACGTACATCTGCGTTGAGTAATCACTCAACGCAGATGTACGTAGTACGAGTTTTATTTTTGATGTTTTGTTTTTTGAATGATTTTATCTGTACATACGACATAATTTAAGAAGATAACGGTTGTTAAAATACTTGTAGTCGGTGCAAAATAAATAATAGTTAAAAACAACTAAAAAACACGCTTTTCATAGAAAACCGAACTACATAGAAAATAAATTTTAATAAATTTAAATTAAGAATAGTGTTAAAAATTTCAATAAATATAAATTAATAATAGTGTGAATAAAAAATAATTATTTTATTTTAAAAAAAGCGTGGGGTGCTTTTAAGATATTATCAAAATGATAATCACTCTACTCATATCTGTCAATAAAATATTTATAACTATTAACACCATGCACCTCACGCTTTTTTAAAAATAATATATATATTTTTTTATTCACACTATTATTAATTTATATTTATTGAAATTTTTGACACTATTCTTAATTTAAATTTATTAAAATTTATTTTCTATTTTTTAGGTCGGTTTTCTATAAAAAGCGCGTTTTTTAGTTTTTTTTAACTATTATTTGTTTTCTACTTTTTAGTTGAAAAATTGAACATTTTTTATCAAATTAGTGTATTGTCATCGGTCCTCGATAAATCTACAAAGTTTGAACGAAATCTGACCGTTTAAAGTGGGTCAAAATTGCGCCCAAAGTAGTCGGTTACAAACATACAAACATACAGGTGAAGCTAATAAAAAGCTAATAAAAAGAGAACTGTCATGGCGTTAAGATGAACTAACATTCAAAGGTATGGAGGGAAGGTACATACCTACACAGTAGCACACGCTAATGATAACAGTAGGCACCTGCCATGTATCAAACATTTTTAGTCTTACTAGTAATGACAGCAGTGATGTCAATATAACAAAAACAGTAAATTAAAATGACCGACGCGACCTTAATTTCTACGACGGTTAGCTTTTTTTTTAAATACTTCAGCTAGCGTTTGAGCACTATCTCACCTGTTGGTAAGTGATGATGCGGTCGAAGATGGTAAGCACGCTAGGCCTAGAATGGGAACTGGCTGTCAAGGATAGCTGCCGGAACACATTAAATGTTTTGGCGACAGATTTTCTAACTTGAGGGTGGTAGCTGGCCAGGCGGACACTAGATAGTGTCCTACCACCATGCGGGGGTTGTTGGTTTCTTAACGATGTTTTCCTTCACCGGAGAGCCACTGTGAAAAGCGCACATACATTTTTCTATAGAAAAATTCATTGTTGCACGGCGGTTTCAACTCTGTACCACGGCATCAAAGCCGACCGTTCTCCCGATTACGCCACCGGGCCGTCAAGCTTTTTGCACAGACTATGTCCACATAAAAGAAATAATGTGTAACATACTGATCAGGCACAACATTCTTCAGCCAGGGACTCTTGAGCGCCTCCTCGGCCGTGATCCGCCGCTCCGGGTCGAGCTCCAACATCCGGTCTAGCAGGTTCAGTGCCGGCGCCGGCATAAATGCAAACTGGTACAAAAACAAGCACAACTCGTATAAAATGTATAACGAGCGATAAAATATTATATCTCAAGATATAGTATATATTATATTATATAATATCCCATAGTGAAAAGCCGGCTTTATTCTGAAGCGTTTATAGTAGACTAACTTTAATCGCGTTAAATCCTGGTTATTGACCGTTCTCTTGACTCTTTATTACATTTAATGTTATTTGACGTGTGTAAGTGCAGATTTTTAATCTGTCCATATACTGACATTGGAATCACTAAATATTGCTTAAAACAGCATTAAAATCCGTTGCATAGTTTAACGGATCTAAGCGTACAGACAGCGGGAGCGAAGATAAAACGAAGGTTTTATACCATGTAAGGTAAAACAAACACAAAGCAGTAGTCAGACAAATTAAGTATATCATTGGAGTTAAAGAAAGAGTCTTGAGCTTAAGTGGACAACATTCTTACAAAATTACAATAATATTATAAACTATTTTTGTGCCATGTGGTATAAAAGTGATCTGTGGCCTTTGGGGGGCTATGGGACATAGGCTATGACCCGCTTCTTCTATCTTCCATCTTATAGGCTAGCGTTTGAGCTATCTCACATGTTGGTAAGTGATGATGCGGTCGAAGATGGTAAGCACGCTAGGCCTAGAATGGAAACTGGCTCTCAAGGATAGCTGCTGGAACACATTAGATGTTTGGTGACAGATTTTCTGACTGGAGGGTGGTAGCTGGCCAGGCGGACACTAGGTCCTACCACCATGCGGGTCGTTGGTTTCTTAACGATGTTTTTCCTTTATAGACAGATGGCTCACCTGTTCTCTAACACACCGCTTGTAGAACCGCTTAGGTTTGAGTGTATGCCACAGCGGCAGGTTGACCACATTCGGCCACACGCCGGGCACGGGCGTGCCGCACACCCGAGAGATCACGTCTAGCTGCATCATTTCTACGTTCGCCTGAAACATACAACTTTATTTGTTATTCATTAACCTTTTGAGAGCCAATGTCACATAGACGCGACAAGCACTTGCGGGCCCTGTACGCCAATGACGTCTATAGAAGATAAAAACCGTACAGTTACCGTACCGTTGGCGTACAGGTCACGGGAGTGCGTTTGTAGCGTGGCGCTCAAAAGGCTAATCTATATATATATTGTAGGGACCATGTAAGTGTGAATGATGCATGTCAGCGATATTGTGTATGAAAGAAATGGACGATCGAACCTCGGCCAGTTACTGCGCACTGGTCAAGGAGTGTAGTTGTTTTAGCTTGGGGTTTTTCGTTAACCTAATTGATCGTATGACAATACAGTTGTTTATTGGGAATAGTTGTTTCATTTGATAGAACGCCTTAGTCGCATAGTCGCTTAAGTAGTACACGCATTAGTAGAATATAGGAAGGACCCTCCGTCGATCTATATATATACCATACATAGTAGTTGTCTCCAGTAAGTTATCTCATCAGCAGATACTTAGTGGAGGTAACCGTACAGTGGGCAATTAACCAACAGTGGTTCCAACAATATAAAACACAAAATATCTTTCTACCAAGAGTCTGTGCACTTGAGAACCGTCGTGGCTTTATTATGAACTTACATTCGAAGGTAAAGTAAGGAAGGTATATACCTACCTAGTAGCACACAATAATGATATAATATCGTTTAAAAACTAAAAAAGAACCGACTTCCATGCCGCGCTATTCATTTTCAGTACCAATTTTGAGATGTTTATCTCAATATCTCTGGAGATACTTATCAGATCTCGATAAAATTACCATGGTACCACACTTGGGATATCTCCTTTCGAACAAAAAAGGAATAATCAAAATCGGTTCATAAACGACGAAGTTATCCGCGAACAAACATAAAAAATATATATATATATATATACGGTCGAATTGAGAAACCTCCTCCTTTTTTTGAAGTCGGTTAAAAAGTAGGTATCAAACATTTTTAGTCATATTAGCAATGACAGAGCAATGTCGTCAACGAACTAAATCAATAAATTAGAATCAACACGCGCGCCCCCGCGCCGTCACAGGTAGACCTAAATATTAAACATTATATCACCGGCTTTAATGCGACATGCATGTCGGCGACATGCGATAGACGGACGAAAAACTTTGAGGCGATGTACTAAAAGTTAGTCATTACCTGGAAGGAATCACGGCTCGGCAAGCGGAGTGTAGGGCGCCCTCCAGCTAGGTGGAGCGATGATATACGCAAGCTGGCTGGCAGCGGTTGGAAACGAATAGCTGAAGCTCGAGCTCAGTGACGTGCCATAGGTGAGGCCTATGTCCAGCAGTGGACTAATACTGACTGCTAATGATGATGAATGATGTTACCTTTTTAACCGACTTCACAAAAAAGGAGAAGGTTCTCAATAGGACTCTATATTTTTTTAAAGTTTGTTACCTCAAAACTCCGTCAAATTTTAACCGATTTGAAAAATTATTTCTTTGTTTGAGAGGTTATGCCTCCCGTCCCATTCAAATTTAATCGAGATATGATATCTTCGGAAATATGGAGATAAACAATATAAGCAAATTTGTATACTTTGATGACATGATTATAACTACTGGGTACTTTAATTATCGCGGCATGTGAAGTCGGTTTTTTTCGTTTTGTGCACGATCTTAAATTATCTTTATATATATATATAATTCTACTGTCTGTGTGTATGTATGTCACTGAACTCCTAAACGGCTGGACCAATTTTGGTGTATGTTTGAGTTAGTCCATCATCATCAGCCTATCTCCGTCCACTGCTGGACATAGGCCTCACCTGTGGCACGCCACTGAGCTCGATCTTCAGCTCTCCGTTTTTAGATGTCCGTCCATAGATGGTTTAGATTCACAATTGACCCCATAGGTGGCGCTGCGACTGGGCAGGACAACGCGTGCTGGATCCGGTAGTGTTATATAAGAAGTAAAGCGAGTAAAGACCTGGAAGAGCGGATGTTTGAGGAACAGCTCGCCCAGTATGCAGCCCATGGACCAGACGTCGACGGCGGGCCCGTAGCGCTCCTCCCCCAGCAGCAGCTCCGGCGGGCGGTACCACAGCGTGATCACCTTGTTGGTGTACGGCCGCGCGCGGTCCTCCGCCGACCACAGCCGCGCTAGACCGAAGTCGCCGAGCTTTACTTCGCCTCTGAAACATTTCATATTTACATAACGATCCAAGGGAGGGCACTGATGACCCGTACTACAGGTTTTTGCAAACCTATCTCGGTCATCAGTCTTTCGCAAAGATAGGTTACTGTAGAAATATTGTTAAATCAGCCAATAGTAGAGCATAAAAACTGATTTGTGAAAGAAATAAATGATTTTTTAAATTATTTTTATTATATTATTATATAAATGTATAAATAAATCCTGTCCATCCAAAGGTTGTCTGGTAGAGATCGCTATAAGCGATAAGACCACCCATTGTACTACCAATACTACCAATATGTTTTTCCGTTACTTTTATTTTTTTTCTTGGTGTGCAATAGAGATATTGTATCATTCATTCACTCACATCTGTATATTTTTATTTATGTATATATCTTACAGGTAGCGTTTGACTACTATCTCACCTGTTGGTAAGTGATGTTGCGGTCGAAGATGGTAAGCACGCTAGGCCTAGAATGGGAACTGGCTCTCAAGGATAGCTGCCGGAACACATTAGATGTTTTGGCGACAGATTTTCCAACTTGAGGGTAGTAGCTGGCCAGGCGGACTCTAGATAGTGTCCTATCAGCATGCAAATATATGATATAATAGCAGCATTGTCGGTGACAAATTCCAGAGTTGCGCCTCGATCGCCTGCTATTGAGGTGGGGTTTAGTGATAAGACCGCTTGCGCAGCCAATAACAGTCCCATCGTCTATAGCCTGTAAGATGGTAATTGTCTTGTTCAGCCCTATCGACACTGAGAGACCCAGTTATAACGAATAATAACCGTAACCTACTCCCGTGTCATTATCAAAAAACTCTATAGCATTATACTGGCTATGCTTGTGCCAAATTGCAGCTAAAGCGGTCCAGATCCCAAACAATCAAACATACAAACTTACTTTCATATTTATAATATTGGTTACACACAATCCAAAATTTAATCGTACCGATGGGACTCGAACCTCACCCCTTGGGAAACATGCCCAGGTGCTCTTACCAATTAAGCCACAGTACGATACTATCGATACTACAAAATTCAAGGGTTCAAGTCCAGTCGGTACAATGAAATTTTGGATCATGTGTAACAACGTACAGAAACAGTGTTTCACACTTTATACACAAGAAACATAATATTTGACACTAACTTGTTGTTCATCAATATGTTGCTGCACTTGATGTCCCGATGTAGAAAGTTCTTCCGATGACAGTAGGCGAGCCCGTCCAGTAGCTGCCGCATGATGGACGCGTTGTGACTCTCCGTGAAGTCCACCATCTTGGATTCCAGCAGGCCCATCAGGTCGTGGTCCATGTACTCAAACACCAGGTAGAATGAACCCTTGTCCTGGACACCATAACAAAACTTTCATGTATAGAAATAAAAGTCTAATTTGAGGTTGGACCATATGTCCTGCACTGACGTCCCGCTTGGGGTGTATTGTACATTCCCCCTGACAGCGGCTAGCCAAGCCATCCCAGCTCTTTTATGAAGCGAAGGTAAGCCAGGCATAATGCTCCCAGTCAAGAAGATGGTGATGGTTTTTATGATTTGGAAGCAGATGACATGATGGAAAATGGTTAAACTCCGTCAGCTATGCGAACTAAGGTAAACTAAGTTTGCTAAACTAACTAACTAAACTAAGTTTTTGGTCTGCAACGCGCATTAATAACTTACCTTTCTAAAATCCATAGCATCCTGTTTATCGGTGACAATTTCCCTCAAGTTGACGATGTTCTTATGGTTCAACTGTCGTAATATCTTGATCTCTCTCACAGCTGTGATGGGGAAGCCTTCCTTCTCGTTCTCCAGTCGTACCTTCTTGAGAGCGACCAGTTGGCAGGTGTTCTTGTCCTTAGCTTTGTATACTTGGCCGTACGTGCCTTCACCTATTTGGGTTATCACCTGGGGAATTAAGGGCAGATATAAATAAATAGTATATTACGATACGTGTGACTTAAGTCGTCTGTGCTAACGTAATTCACGCAGTGCAATAATAGATAACTTAAGTCCCGAGTATCGTATATTATTTTATAGCTGTCAGTGTGATATAAACCCGCACTTTACGCTTGCTACGCTTTTCCGTCAAATAGAAGATTGGTTTAGCGCCCTTAGATAGAAGATTAGTTTAGCGCGTTTAGTTTAGTTTAGTTAACGTTTAGCACCCTCGCTGCGCTCGGGCGCCAACTTCACGCCGTGCAATAATCGACTATTTAAGTCACGGAAAAGCGTGCGTAAGGTGCGGGTTTAGGTCACACTGTGCTATAAAATAATTAATATTAAGATCCTCAGGCCACGCCTGTATGACAGACAGCTTGTTTTTATATATACAAAATTGCTTTTTTTTTCACAAACAAAAGTTTACAGACATTGAATGCGAATCCTGCTTTTTGCTTTAGTTAAAAACTGTGTTGCAAAAAAGCAGTGCCTTCCCTAAATTAGAACAAATATAAACTTATTTTTTAAAAGCTTTATGTTTATAATAATCAACCGATCTCCCCTTTACAGTTCCCGAGCTTAATTTTTATTAAAAAAACTGGCCAAGTGGGGGTTGGACTCGCGCACAGAGGCTTCCATACAAATTTGTCAAACTAGGGTAAAGGCAAACTAAACCACATGAGTAAAGAAGGAACAGAGACAAACCTTCTAAGAAACGGACAAAATGTATACCTTTTCTTGTAGGGTTGGTACAAAAAAAAAAAAACGAAAAATCTTCATGGTAATAAAATCCTCCTTCAAGTAAACATGACCTTCTTTTTTATTTTTCAAGCTTCATCATTGTCGACAACGATGTGTATCGATCATCATCATGAGATGTCACAAAATGTCAAGAAATGCCACGAGATGTCATGATCTGTCATATAATTTCATTGAACCTCCTTAGACATGGCACTATAAAAGAACATTCATAAGCCAAAAATTAAAAAATCACTTTCCCACCCTAGGGCGGAGAAGACCTACTTTGCGCGCACTTATCGAGGAACCAACCATCACTTTTCGAATAGATGGGATGAAAATAGTTATTTGGCGTGAGTACCTGTATTGAAACTTGAGGAATCGAAGGACTCTAGGATTGGACCACGAGCGAAGCGAGTGGTTCAAATAAAGAATCCTGAGCGTAGCGAAGGTTTCAAAGGTACGAGACGCAGAAAAACTTGCTGCCGCGTGCAACACACAACTTTTCACCTCACTACAGCGAGGAAAATGCTGGGTGCAATAAACAAAAACCAAAATGATTAAAAGTTAATTGAATAAAAGAAGAGAAGTAGGGGGTTTGGCGGGAACGTTATAAAGTGTGTATGCTTTTATTGACCGAGCGAGTTTAGCGAGCAAAGCGTCCAGTTTCGGGATTGGTCAAATAATGCTTTTGTCTGGATGTTTGTCTGTTCTACAACCTACAGGTCGCATTTTTTTACCGATTATGTTAAAAATTGGCACACGGATTCCTCGATCAACAAAAATTCTTAAATAAATAATTATTTATAATTATATAAATTCTTAAATAAATTATCATTATTTTTGTTGATCGCGTTTTTTTTAATTGGCGGAATAGGGGGGGGGGGAGGGGAAGCGGAGAAGTCTGATGTAGCGTTATTTATCGACGGATTTTAGTCAAATTGAAGAGGCACGCTAAGGACTTAATTCTACGCAAGATGTTCGAATAAAATTCCATACGGGGAGTGTAGAGGGTGGGGGGATAACGGGGTTAAGCATGCTGTAGCGTTTTAATATGGATGGATTTCAATTTTTTTTGAAAACGTATACCTGCCTGTACTAATCTGACTACGCAGTCCTCTTTGCCTTCACAAGACAAACCCGTAGACACCAGATTCAAACTCCAAGGATCAAGGGAACGCGAATTATTGCTAAACCTATCTTAATTTTTTTGGCAAAGCCCAAACTATGAATAGCCTTTGATAAGCCATGGCAGTTGGGGGTGTCGGTTATTCCATAAGTATTAAAGGCTCGTGAGGTCCACTGTTCTCACAGAACTACTAGTTGTATTTTATCCTAAAACTTGTGTTCTTCCGCAAGTTAATGTGTAATTAATGTGGATTATTAACCATTAAGTACCGGTGAAGTTGTATAGGTGTAGAGAAACAGTACAATGTTAAAAAATATGCTATTTGTGTTCACACCAAAATTCCACTGAAAATTTTCAGTAAAGTCCACATCTTTACTGAGGCTATAATTCAGACGACTATGACTTCAACTTGACCTGAAATGTGACTGACTCAATTTTATGACTTGAATTAACATAATATCGTTTAAAAACTAAAAAAGAACCGACTTCAATGCCGCGCTATTCATTTTCAGTACCAATTTTGAGGTGTTTATCTCAATATCTCTGGAGATACTTATCAGACCTCGATAAAATTACCATGGTACCACACTTGGGATATCTCCTTTCCAACAAAAAAAGAATAATCAAAATCGGTTCATAAACGACGAAGTTATCCGCGAACAAACAAAAAAAAAAAAATTTAAAAAAATATATATATATATACGGTCGAATTGAGAAACCTCCTCCTTTTTTTGAAGTCGGTTAAAAAACGTGAATAATTTTAATACTTGACACTGGCTTTATACACTAGTCGTGTGGAGCCATACTGAAACTAAAAAAAATGTAAAAAGTTTTTATCTTTTTCATGCAGCTGTCACAGTTTTTGTAAATCTGTGCAGCTATCGCGCTGGCCAGTGTGGTTATACTAAAAATGAGGTTGGCGCACTGACATAAAATAAGTATTTATGCATTTTTTATGGATTTGTAGTATAGGCTAACTATTTAGCAGGAAAGTTCGAATTTTAAAAACTCTTTCCACGCTAGCGGATAAAATGCACTTTTGCACGCAGATTTTGAATGATAAACAGAACCTTTCCGAGGTTGTGAGGTGAAAATAATATAATATAACGCGACGCGTCGTGAGCGACAGCCTTGAGTTAAAGCACCAGCCGAGCCACTATAAACCGGTTTCACTCCGTACTTGACAGGCGGCACACAGGCCGCTGGTGCTCACGCACACACGCGCGTCTACGTCATCATCACAGCGCAGTTGTATGAAGCTTTGTCTCTGTTCCTTCTTTACTCATGTGACTTAACTTTACAGTTCGATCTATAGAAAATGTATTGCACCAACCGCAAATAATAATTTAGTAATAGTAAATTCACTTTTTTAGGGTTCCGTACCCGAATGGCAAAAAACGGAACCCTTATAGATTCGCCATGTCTGTCTGTCTGTCTGTCTGTCTGTCTGTCTGTCTGTCCGTCCGTATGTCACAGCCATTTTATTCCGAAACTGTTAGGACTACAGAATTGAAACTTGGTAGGTAGATGTATTCTGTGCACCGCTTTTCGATTTTTATACAAAAATAAAAAATATAAAAGTTTAAGGGTAAAGTTAAGTTTAAAATATAAAAGTTTATCCCATACATGGAACTGAAACAAAGAAAAATTTTTTTCGTCAAACTTATACGCGTGGGGTTATCTATGGATAGGTATTTAAAAATGACATTGAGGTTTCTAAAATCATTTTTTCTCAAAGTCAATCATTTCAAAAATAGGCGTCAAAAGTGGTAAAATGTGTGTCCCCCCCTCTAACTTCTAAAGTAAGGGAGTGAAAAATCTTGAAAAAATATATTCTGTAGATCTCAATAAAAACTTTCAACGAAAATTGGTTTGAACGAGATACAGTCAGCAGTTGTTGAGATACAGCGACCGCAAGTATAACTTTATTTTTCAACAGTTTTTATTTTTATTTTTACAAAGTTATTTTTGTAGTTGCGAAAAATCTAAGTTATAGAATTCTCTACTGTGTTACGGAACCCTACGAGTGCGAGTCCGACTTGCACTTGGCCAGTTTATTTTTGTTTAAACTATATATTTACGGTTTCAGATTTGTTCCTATATTTATAAACGCTTCAAGACCTTGCTTCTTGCGAAATTTCATTATTCTAGGTCAACGTGAGGTAACCCAATAGGTTTTGATTCCCTTGTGAAATCGCAAAATATGCGACACGAACGGTCATATTTTTTGATCGCATTGACTTACAAGTTTGATTATTTCACAGCCAAAAGAGACTAGACCCGAGTATTTGATATTAGTTTCAACTTGATATCTCTACGCGTTCTTGAGAAAAAGGTGTCTTGACAGACGGACAATAAAGTTTTTATTTAATGCTAAAAGGTAACAGGACAAGCACGACGCTCGCCTGATGGTAAGCGATGACAGCGGCATGCAAACTTCTGGCAGTCCAGAATTTTGCATGTTACCGCACTGCGCCTGTTACCTTGAGGATGTCGAGTCTCACATGCCCTGTAATTTCACTGGACACCTTGCCATTTCAACCGAAAAACATTCCTATTTCCCTAGTTCCTTTTTTTCCTTTTGAGGTACGGAACCCTAAACAGGGAGCAAGGAGATAGATGACTAAGGCTACCTAATAATAGTGTAATATTTACCTGGAATCCGTCCACACACTTCTCTCCCCAGTCTTTGGCGTGATGCGTGGGTGTAGCCACCGGGACCACTTTCGAGCCGCGCCGCTTTAATATCCGCGGCCGTTTTAACTTCGATCCCAGCTAGAACGAACAAAATTGATGATTAAGTTGGTCGCTTAGATAATATACGACTTAGTATATGTAACTCGAGTGAGCTCCTGTTACCACGGACCTGCTACATATTAAACTAGATCGCGTACACCGGCCCCCATGAGACTGACCTAGAACGGAGTTTGTCCCTTTCTTTTCTATGGACAACTTATATATATACTATACATATAGTAGAGAACATATATAGCAATAGCAGGCAGTAGCAGGTTGTTAGACAAGGACAGACTCCCACCCTGGTGTCTCTCAATTGGGTCGTTTTGTGCTACAAAGCAATTACAACCTTATTGCTAAAATATACGTATTAAATCGAATTTGTCAAAACATCTGCAGTGCGCACAATCCTTTTATATTACGTCTATGTCTGTTACTTATTGAAGTGATTGGGTCTTGATATAATATGACATCTAGTCTCATAGACAATGCCGTTATATTATATTAGCGTAGTAGCACGCTAGCCTAGAAAATACCTATTCGCTCAACTTGAAGACCCCGAGGTGGTAGTTATCGGGAAACACAGAAACATGCAAGGAGTTCCATTCCTTGGCAGTGCGTGTGAGGAATATAGAAGCAAATCGCTACAAGTAATATTAAATATGTCTTACATTGGCAGCGTCCCGTGAGTTTCTTCTGTTGGCAAACACATGCGAGTAGTTGTTGGGAGCTCTAGTGGCGGGCGGCGGTGTAGACCCGTCTAGCTCGTCGCCGCTTAGTTCCTCTGAACCGGGGATCACTACAAAACATTTCAATGTTAGTCAAAAGTCAAACCTAAAAGCTTAATACTATGTGCAAAATTTCAGATCAATCGGTAACCGGGAAGTGGATCATATATAATTTGCAAGATTTGATGACAAACATCAGGGCCCCTAGACAAAAGCCAATTTCCTGTCTGCCTTCACGCAAACGCAAGTTCAAAATGTATGGGGGAATGACATTTTTGTTGCGGAAACATAAATGTCATTCCATACATTTTGAACATGCGTTTGCGTTAATGAAAACAGGAAATTGGATTTTGTCTAGGGGCCCTGGACAGGTGATACTAAATAAAAGCTTGTAAAATTAGAAAATCGGTCCACAACCAACAGAAACCTCGATGAACATACATAAAAAAAACATACGAACTGCTCCTGCTTTTTGAATCTAATATTATAAAGGCGAAAGTTCGTTTGTTTGTTACTTCGTCACGCTAAAACTACTCAACCGATTAAGCTGACATTTCGTATGTAGATAGCCTAGACCCTAGAATAACATATAGGGTACTTTTTAACTGACTTCAAAAAAGGAGGAGGTTCTATGTTTGACTGTATTTATTTTAATGTATGTTCGCCGACTACTCGGAAGACGCGTGAACCGATTTGGAAAATTATATTTTTGTATGAGAGGGTATATATATACTGCACAGGCGGTCCCATTTAAATTTCACCGAAATATGTTCAATATCTCTAGAGATATGGAGATAAACGCCTCAATCTTGGTAGTGATAAAAATTAACAGCGCGGCGTTTGAAGTCGGTTCGTTTAGTTTTTTAAACGATCTTAAATTAATATCCCGATATTCCCACGGGAACAACGTCTACGCGGGTAAAACCACGGGGCACAAGTAGTTCTGTAAAAAGTATAAGTTACCTGGTGGCATAGGTAGGTTCATGATGCCGGTGCGCTTTGGTTTGTCTGGCTTCTTGACTGGGAAGGGTGACGGTGGGCTCAGCGGACTCGTCTCGTTGGCTAGACACTTCAGGTCTTCCACCTGATAACAACACAATTCATAGGTTAATATACATTTTATTTTTTTTTTACACCGAACTGGGTTGCATTTGTCCACTATCTCACGTGATGTTAAGTGATGATGTGATCGATGATGGAGCGTGCTTACCCAGAAGATACCTATTCACTCGCGATTTGAAGACCCCCATATTGTACTTAACCGGAAACACAGACTTATGCCTGTTTGCACTAAACTTAAGAATTGCCTAAGATTTCAAAATATCTCAAATAAAGCATTATCGGGAATCAAAATCTCAAAATATATCTTTCAGATAGGCTAATGATCTTATACTTATACTTATCTATATTTTGAGGTTTTGGTAGCCGGATTTGTTTATTTTGTGATATTTTGACAATCTAAGGCGATTCTTAAGTGTAGTGCAAACGGGCATTAGGCAGGGTATTCTATTCCTTGGCGGTTCGTATGATGAACGAAGATGCAAATCGCTTCGTTCGGGTACATGGTATATCCACCATAAATCGGTGGCGCCTTTTAGTATCTCTGGATGTCCGATTATAAAATGGGGATAGTGGAATCAAATCATGCAGTTCATTGAACACTCTCCGAAATTTATCCGATAAAAACCGATAAGCAAACGACTTTGCGGCGATGCGCGAGACTCTGGAGTCTCTCTAATAGTCAGACGTAACTAAAACCAATGGGTGCAGGCAATCCATTAAACTTTTAAAAAGTTGAAAGATTAGTAGTATGTTACTATATAAGTATATAATCTGTTTTAGTAATTACAATTTACTGGTGTATAAATACTCTCGAGGTCTTTATGTCTATAAAATCCGGGTGGTGGATTTAGTCCAGCTGTCTAGAAAGGAAGCTCGTATGTGGTCGAAAATCGACCAAAATATTGCTTTATGCACTCCTTCTTAATATAAACTTTAACTATGTCAAATTTCACGTTTATCCATTCGCGGAAATTGGCTGACAATCATAATAATGAATACTTACCGTATTTCGGTCAGTAACTATAATATTTCATGGCACTTTATAAAGAAAAATACAATACTATTTTAGTATTTTCTAATTACAGGAGGTAGGAATGTAGACACCTTACTTGAGTGTTAGGCGGCATGGGCAATTTGACAGGGCTCTTTCGTTTCGCAGGCGGTGATTGATGATAGTTTTGGAACATATTCTCAACTATACTGCTACATATCTGCGGAGGGAGAGGGAAAGGGAGGGAAATCACAGGAAGTTCACACGGGGGAAGAAAGGAGCATTTACTTCTTAAATGTATGTATGTAATAAACAAAGTTACGTCTCCACATCTGTTGTCACCTTCGAGCATTTACCGACCTAGAGTTAGGTCCAGTTCACCAATTATTCTAATTTTACCAATACATTTCAATTTTTTCTCTAGCTGACATGACAAGACATGACAACGTTAGGCATTTATTATTTAATGTTTTTTCTTTTACTTAAATACTCTTTGCTTCAACAAAAAGGATATAATTACTTCTACAGCTTGGGGTAGTCGTTGCTGACAGAGTGATATACATAATTAACTCGAAACAGGGTCAATACAGGTCTTATCACAAAATATGATCCCACCAAAAACATTCTGTAAAAAACTAGCCAAGTCTCGATGGAGCTGCTTGTTTATCTCTAAAAAGTAATGAAATCTAGACAAAGTCGTGCCAAGTCTAAGGTTCCTTACTGCGATTTCTTTATTATTATAGTTAATGTTGTGTGACTTGCCGTTGAACATTCTTTATACGTTAGTGGGTACAAGTCAATTTTCTTTACACGTAATGTTACATCTGTTGTAACTACCTATGTTTGTTAAGCGAGATAATAGCCCATACTGGTATTGGTATTTGGACGCTAGTGTCTAATTTTAGGCTGTTGTCGATTGTGCAACACATGCATTCAGCATTAACAATGCTGACTTCTGCTCTCTTCTTTTTGGAACTCTTTCAGACATGAAAATGTCTGAAAGAGTTCAAACATATAGATTTTAGGGACGATGTGATCGACGATGTAGCACGCTAGCTATTTTTGTTTAATGATATAGGGTTAAAGGACAAGCACGACGCTCACCTAATGGTAAGCGATGACATCGACAGATACAGCGACATGCTCCGCGCCTGTTACCTCGAGACATAAAAATGTTAAGCCTAACATGCCTTGTAATTTCACTGGACACCTTGCCATTGAAATGGAAAACATTTCTATTTCGCGGCTGCTGAATTAATCGGCAAAGTGGTAGGTAACTCATGATCTGAAGAACCCCGGATTGCACATACCATATACACTCTGTGAGGAAATGTTTTACCTTTGCTCTACGTATCTATGACTAGCTGTGCCCCGCAGTTTTACCCGCATACACATCGTTCCCATGGAAATATCGGGGTAAAAAGTACCCTATGTGTTATCCCAGGATCTAGGCTATTTACATACCAAATTTCAGATAAATCGGTTCAGCAGTTTTAGCGTGAAAGAGTTACAAACAACTATACATACTTACAGACTTTCGCGTTTATAATATAAGTAAGGATGAATGTGAAAGCAAGTTATCTGTGCGGGAGGATGCAATATCCATCACATATTGATCAATGGTGCATATCTCACGTCTGGTATGATGAAAGAAGGGGGATGACGAAATTAATTCAATCAAACAATAACTTTTAATTTGAAGGCTCTCGGAAATTTACCTGATTACAGAAAGGTTCTTTACTTTTTTCGTAAATCTAAGATTCAGGTCGAGAGCCTAATTTGGATTTCACACAATTTTCCATTTTATATTTGTAGGTTATGTGTTGTTTAAACGTGCATTAATCTGTTGTTTAATACTGTTGAAGAAATAAATATTTTTCATTTTAATATGTAATATTTATTTATGAACTTAAAATCAACATTTTTTTAAACCTCAATTAAATCAATTTAAATCCATCCAAGTTCCTCGTCTAACCAGCAGCGGCACGTAGCGAACATGCTAGAACTTGTTTGCGCGGCAAAACAATGTAATTGTAAACCAAATAATTCAGCCGAATATCTGTTTCGGTAAAGGTTAAACCGAATAATATTCGGTATTCGGTAATTCGGTGAAACCACTATACGGCGCATCTCTAGTGTTAACGTTCACTTAGTTGGCGTTAGAAGTTCGTTAGACATTCGTTAGATGGCGTTGTAGTAAATAAGCATGTTTAGTATTATTGACACGGTATTTATATTATCGATGTACTTTGTACTTTATTTTTCCGGCAAATTTTGTTTAATCGGAACCCTACTTGTGCGGGTCCGACTCGCACTTGGTCAGTTTATTGATAGCAAGTCAGGCAGAACATCCCGCGCCCAAAAAGGCGCAAATTTTCTATTGGCCCGCCGTACCTCAAGAGTGATTTATTGCCGCGGCATTGCTTTGTCAATCGCATTATGATTTCAAAGAATATGCTGCGTCCAACCGGATGTGACATTCGTATTATCTTTTGACGCTTATTTAATACTGTTGTAAACTCCTAAACACAATCCAATACTTCATCGTACCGACGGGACTCGAACCCGCACCCCCCGGATTACACGTCCAGGTGGTCTGCCTATTTTCTCTCTACGGAACCGAGGAGATATATGCGTTTAGAGTAAGATGCAGTTTGTGAGTGCAAACGAATGTTCCTAATTGTCTCCAAAACAGCTTGATCGAAAAGATGCGTTTTCCTGTAAAGGGTTTGGTACGGCACTAGCCCGTCAGGGGACGCTACAATAACGTTTTCCGCTAAAACGTTACATGCATGAGAATTAGAAAAATGTTATCGTGGTAAAAAGTATTCCTTTTGCACAGACTGCACTTATTATTATATGTATTCATTAGGCTAATAACGTTGATCAGCTGATTTAGGGTTGAATCTGGCTAAGTTTACGCAAAAGTGTAACATGTGATCCAAGCTACTGAGGAAGTGAAGAGAGGCAAACTTTGCAGGTAGATTACACATAAGGCACAGAATAATCAATAGTACAAGTACAGAAGATTACACTCTCTGCGAGCAAAAATGCGATATTAAACCTAGTTACGTCGGTATCGTTCAAAATATGTTACACGCCTCGGATCCGATAGTAGACATACAAGACACCTTGATATTTTGTAGAAACAAATTTTGCTCTAAAGTCCCCGTCACGAGAAGCTATAAATTATGTAAACAACTGTTCAGGAGTTCACAACATTTGGATTTACATAATTTATAGCTTCTCGTGACGGGGACTTTAGAAGCATTTTCTAGGGAGGAAACGGGAATACATTTGTAGGGAAAACTGCACCCCGCGTTCGCTTTTAAAGGCGCGTGTCCGATCGAGAGCGCGCGGGACACTACTGAACATGTAGCCGGCCGGCTGCCGCGTGTGTACTATACGTACGTGTATATAGTCATAGCTACAGCGCGGAGTGCGACAGGCCTGCATCAGGCTAGGTATGCACAGTTTAAATATATTTATACACATTTATCAACGCCTGCAATATGCATGTGTAAACATACCTGAGGCGGCATGCGCAATTTGACACGGCTCTGATGCAGAAGTACAGTCCGGCAAGTATAACTTGGCGTGCCTGTGCGCCACTGTGCGCCACTTTTACTTTGTACTTTGATAACAGTTTCTTTTAAACCACTTTTAATTACTTTTGGCATTATTGAACTATTTTAATATAGCAGATTTATCAACAATAATGTCGCGGTAATCTCTCTAACGTCAAACCCACTGTTTCAATTAAAAGAATTAGTTCCAAGAACCACCACCGCCAAGTAATACTTGTGGCACTGTATTGACGCGTGGAAAGCGGACGCTAGTTCCGAAAGCAACCATTCCAACTTCCCTTGTAATTAGCTCTATATTGCCAATTAAGCACTATAGTCCCCGTCACGAGAAGCTATAAATTATGTAAACAAACATCTTTTACTAAGTAAACATTTTATACTGCGAGATAATAATAAATTGACCATATTCAATCGACATGAAATATAGACGGGTTATATGAAAGTAACAACCTATTTAATTTAGTCGGATCATATTTTAACGACGCAAAGCGCTATCGTTTGTGTTTCTTGGTACCGGACGCAGGGATTGTAAACTATCGGGACGCCATTTTGAAATAAACGCGTCATTCGAGTTTCGAATGCGTACGAGTTTGTTTCATTGCTTTGCATATATCGCTGATCTGGTTGTTATTGTTAATTTTGTTATTGTTTCGTTATCACTTTTTTATTGTTGTTACTTTAATTGTTGCGTTAATTTTATTTTCACAAATTTATTTTTTTGTTGGTCCAAATGTTGTGAACTCCTGAACACTTGTTTACATAATTTATAGCTTCTCGTGACGGGGACTTTAGTTTCAAATAATGATCCTTACCTGGGTGTTAGGCGGCATGGGTAGTTTGACAAGGCTCTTCGGCTTGGCAGGCGGTGGTTGTTGGCAGTTCTGGAACACGTTGTCTACCACACTGCCGCCTAGCTTCGGCGGCGGGGGCAGCGGGTCGGGCGGCTGGGTGGGCGGCACGGGCGGCTGGGAGGGCAGCACGGGAGGCACGGGCGGTGTCGACTCCTTCTGCAAATTAAAGGTGATCAGAATTCTGGGTCGTTTATGAACATTTATTTAATTTAAATATAGGCTAGCGTTTGACCACTATCTCACCTGTTGGTAAGTGATGATGCGGTCGAAGATAGTAAGCACGCTAGGATAGAATAGGATAGGAACTGGCTCTCAAGGATAGCTGCCGGAACACATTAGATGTTTGGCGACAGATTTTCTAACTTGAACATTAGTTGTGCTGCATGATTTTCCGTGCCAGAAAACAGTTTGAAATAGTTGCGCTAAGTGGAAGAGTCTTCCAATTCCAGTTAAGTACGATTCCATCGTAGACCACATCATCAGTTAACATCAGGTGAGATAGTGGACAAGTGCAAATGTGATGTCGAAGTAAAGGCAGTTTCCTAATCAGAATTTGCTTTCGAATGATTGAGAATAACCCTACAGATCAGTGATCGGTGAAACTAACCTTAAGACCTAATAAATATCTAATATGTAACTACTACCTTCCATTCCCATTAACCTATCTTCGATCGGTTCGGTTAAATTCGACACAAGAATGTTTTCGTCTCGTGTCAAATTTAACGGATCGTAAGCAAAACGATCCGTTTGTATGTTATAGGAACCGGGCATAAGCCAACACCAGCAGTACATACATTATTGGATACAGCCATAAACAACAATATTCTGGCATGTTTATGAACCACCTAACAAAGAGTGGTTGTTATGACATACTCACAGGCTCATCGTCTTTGGTCGGCTCTTCCTCGGGCGCGACCTCGGGCTCCAGTCTAGGTGCCGTCTCACTCTCCTTTTACGAACAGACATACGACAAAATCCGTGGAATATGATACGTGTATATTTCAGCTGGGACTGACACTTAGCGAATGCATTTATATAGTTTTATAATTAAGTTAATTTAAAGTAGGTTGCTGTTACTGCTTCCAATACAGCGTTTAGGTCATGTTCATCATTTTTACTTGATTAAGGGCCAGTTTCACCGGTTCCTGATAAGTGCGTTAGATAGTTATCTGACACATCGGGCACTGGGTTGCGGGTGCACGTAATAGTACGGTTGGCAACCCTACATTAATCAGGGGAATTAAACATGTGTTTTAAGTGTGACGTTCGACGTCTAGATGAAAGCTGAATGGCTCAATACCTTTGTTTTTTTTTGTAAATTACAAGCAATAAGTTATGTTCCTGTTATATCTTTAATATTTTTTATTGAATATGATGTATTTAATGTAATTTGATGAGTGTAAGTGCAAATTTTTACAAAACTCAAACTTTGACTTTTGACTTTTGACACGACGCCATATAAAAGCTGTCAAAAATCTGTCAGATTTCTTCATATTATCACCGGTGAAACTGGCCCTCAATATTAGAAAATTATAAGATTGTTATTGAGATCACGGCTTCGTAAACGGAGTGTAGCACGCCCTCCAGCTAGGTCGAGCGATGATATACGCAAGCTGGCTGGCAGCGGTTGGAAACATGGAGCTGCAGATCGATCTCAGTGGCGTGCCTTAGGTTAGGCCTATGTCCAGCAGTGGACGGAGATAGGCTGATGATAATGACAAGAGTAATAAAACAGCCTGGTTTGCTTTGGCTGGCCGCACATTGCAGCTGCTATGGCTTGAGGCTAGAGTAGTTTGTGCGAGTAAGTAGTGGTAAACGTTACAAGTCGTGCTCTGCTAAACACAAATACATTACTCAAATGACGCAATTACATTATATGATTCTATGTCAACAGGAAGTACCAGATAGGTTTAGATTCCCCTGTGTAATAGCAAAATATGCGACATAAACGGTCGTATCTTTTGATCGCAATGACTTACAGGTTTGATTTTTTCACAGCTGAAAGATTTATTAGATACCGTAGACCCAAGTATTTAGTATAAGTTTCAACTGTATACCACTACCCAATTCTGGAGATAAAGGTTCTTGACAGACGGACATACAGACAGGCAGACAGAGGGAGAACAGAGAGATTATATTAATAAGGGTTCCTTTTTTCTTTCGAGGTACAGAAAACTAAAAACGAATAATTGACTATGGACCACACACATGCGGCAGGAGAAACTAAACAAAAGCTTAGCTTGTAAGTAAAGTAATTATATTTACTTAGTGTATATATATGTATAATGTTACATGTAAATTTATTTGTACTTATATGGATATAATCATCTAGTATTTTGATTATATATGTATGTAGGTTTATGTGAAATAATATTATGTATAAAAATATTTTGTCAAAGGTATTGTATGCCACAGACCGCTTATTTTCAAATCTAGCTCCTGTCCATCCAAAGGTTGTCTGGTAGAGATCGCTCTGAGCGATAAGACCGCCCATTGTCACACCTAATTAGTTTTTCCTTGTCTTAGATTATAATGTGTTGATTGGTATGCTATAAAGTATTCATCTATTTATGTTTTTTTTTCAAATATCTTATAGGCTAGCGTTTGACCACTATCTCACCTGTTGGTAAGTGATGATACGGTCGAAGATGGTAAGCACGCTAGGCCTAGAATGGGAACTGGCTCTCAAGGATAGCTGCCGGAACACATTAGACCACGGCATTTTAGATTAGGTATCACGGCATCAAAGCCGACCGTTCTCCCGATTACGCCACCGGGCCCTCTATCTAAAGTCAGTAATAACTTTCAAAACTCACATCAGGTTCAAGATCCGCATCACCATTATGCGTGAGCGCGGAGAACTCAAACTCAGGCGGAGGCTGCATGGGCGCGGGCGCAGGCGCGGACTCAGGCGCGGACTCAGGCGCGGACTCAGGCGCGGGGGCGGGCTGCGGCATCGGGATGTCCACCACCTGGCCGGACTCAGTGGGGGGGCTGGAGGCAGGGGGGTTGTCGCCGTTCTCTTTCGATAGCTGCGAGGAAATAAAATACATGTATGTGGGATGGGTGGGGTAGAGCTTGCTGTCCAGTAAAAGGCTGTTTTGCAGAAGCTTTTTCACTTTATTTCAGTAATTCTTAATATTTAACGATACAATTCCGTACACACACGTTCTTTCTTCGTCGTGAAAAAATTAGAGAGAGAGCAACTAGATTCTCTTACTCGCTTACACTTTTGATGTTCCACGTACAAATAAAACAGGCTTTGGATGTAAAGCATAAAAACGTTCCAAAGATTACACAGATAATATATCTTCGTCTACAAATTAGTGTTGCTATCTATCGAAATGAAAAATCCTACAACTCGGCCTTCCTGCAATATAGTCTGGCCTCAGACTGCTTCTACGTTAAGTTAAACAAAAACAAATTTAGCTCTCTCATATGACTCTACGTTACAATATTACAAATTTCTCTTCGCTTTACAATTTAAACAAAACCCTTATCTCTTATCTATAAACAAAACTCATACGGATCTTCAAAAAATACACAAAAGTATTAACTGATGCTTAACTTCGACACAATATTGACTCTTAACATAAACTATTCTGCATTAAAACTTACATCTTAAATAACTTAATAACTGGTGCCAATGTACTTATTATAAATTAATAATCTACTTTCTTACAGCTTATTTTAACTTGAAACCCTTTTTTACACAATACACTATTTGAAACTAATCTCTTATTATTTCTTACCCATAACCATATCCTTAACAATTATTAATTAACAAACGACTTAAACATAACTTCTATTCTTTTAACTAACTTCTCATTAAAACATACATAGGTTATTTTAAAATTATGCAACTAGGTAGTAAGGTTTAGGTTTTAACTATAAGTAGTAAATATACAATCTTATCTTAACATGCATCTTATTTAAATAGATTAGAAAACATACATTATTTTAGGTTTACATACAAATTACATCTGTGAAACATAATTCTTCATTTACATAGAACAAATAAGTACATACTATTTGTTATGAGCTTCTTTGCCCTTATGTGTTGTTACAATCACAACTCTTTCTACTTGAATACATACATTGTTTCAATATGTAGTATAATTATACAGAATTCAATAACAATTTTGTTGTTTCTTCATGAATTTAAGTTATAACAATAATGAGATAGAGTGCCATGCCCAATATGCTTTCAAGTATTTTAAAATAAATTTTAATGTAAAGTAGATGACTTTATACAGGTAAGTTTGAACTAAGGCCACCGCTTCATGTAGTCTACTCCGGATGTGGTCTTTGTCGGTCCTTCCTTACCTCGGTCTAGCTTTTCGACCTCATATCTATCTTTTCCTAGCTCCTTTGTGATTTTGTATGGTCCGTAGAATTTTGGTTTTAATTTTAAAGCATTTCCAAATTGCGTCCTTTGTATGGCTACTATATCGCCTATTTTGTACTTTTCTCCGTCTTTCCGGTTTTTATTATAGGTTTTTCTATTTTCCTCTTGAATCTTTAATATTTGAGCTTTTGCTTGCTTTCTTAATTCTTCTCTTCTCTCTGTAAATTCTTTGATATTTTCTTCTTCTAAGTATTCTAAAATGTTGATGTCTTCATTTAGTCTTAACTTGGTTCCCATTAACAGTTCAAATGGTGATGTTTTGATAGATCGCTGGTATGTACTGTTGATAACTCTCTGAAGTTTGCTGACATACTTGTACCAATGTCCTGGTTCTTCTATACACATTTTAGCCAGTACAGATATAATAATTTGGTTCATCCTTTCTACCTGACCGTTACCACGTGGGATTCCTGTTGTTATGGTAAGGTGTTCAATTTCTTCTTCTAAACAATACTGCTGAAATTCATTTCCTGTAAAAGCTGTACCTCGATCAGTTATTATTCGTCTTGGGTTGCCATAATCTTTTTGATGTTGTTTAATTTTGTCTACGGTTTCTTTAGCTGTCACCGTTTTTACTGGATAAATCCAAACAAATTTTGTATATCCGTCAATCACCGTTAGTATATAATTATATAACTTCTTGGTTGCATCTAATGGTCCTAAATGATCACAATGCAAAGTATATAATGGTAAATCTCCTTTTTCTATAGGGTTTAAAAGTCCTTCTTTCTTTCCTGCTTTTCGGCTTGCCAGTAAACATGGTACACATGTTGATATAACTTTTTCAGTTTTACTATCCAACTGGTTTATATAATAATCTCGTTCTATTATATCTTTGATTTTCTTCTTCCCAAAATGTCCTCCTCCGTGCACTCTTCTGATCATTTTTAAGTCCATAATCTCTGGTAACACCAACTTCTTCTGTACTCCTTTATAAATTACATCATTTTCTAAAAAATAATCTTCATATTCACTTTTCTTGAGAACTTCTTTAATTGCTTTTAAGCTGTTGTCTTCATCTTGAGCTTTCTTTATTCTAGCATGTAGTTCTGTATTCACCACACATATATTTCTGCTAAGCGCATCGACATGTTGCATTTTATCACCTTTTCTATGCTCAATAACGTAGTTGAAATCTTGTAGGAACAATATCCATCTAGCTACTTTAGCTGATACATCTTTTTTGTAAAGTGTTTTCTGAAATGCTTCACAATCTGTTACAATCTTAAATGGAATTCCAATTAGATATCTTCGAAATTTCTTCACCGCTTCTATAACAGCCATTGCTTCTAGTTCATAGCTACTATATTTTTGCTGAGACTCTGTCGTCTTTCTGCTCATGTAATGAACTGGATGCATACTACAATCTACCGGATCTTTTTGAATTAAAATGCCTGCATATCCATGCTTAGATGCGTCCGTGTGAAGTTCTGTCTCTAGCTGCACATCAAAAATTTTAAGAACAGGTTCACAACATAATTTACCTTTTAATTTTTCAAATGCACATCTTTGTTCTTGATCAAAATAGAATTCTCCTCGTTTTAGTAAATCACTCAGTGGCTTAGCAATCGTAGCATAATCTTGAATAAATTTTCTGAAATAGGATGTCAATCCGATGAAACTATGTACTTCTTTTAAACTCTTTGGCTCTGGAAATCTCATAACTGCGTTAGTCTTCTCTGATGATGGTTTAACCGTTCCATTTGAAACAATGTGTCCTAGGTATTCGACTGATTGCTGTAGTATTTGTGTCTTCTTCCAGTTGATTTCAAGACCATATTCAGCTGCAACTTTCAAGACATCTTGGAGTCTCTGAACTGCTTGATCTTCGTCTTCTGCTAATATAATTATATCATCGATGAAAATTAAAATAATTCCTTTTCTTATAAAATCTGAGAATATAATGTTTATAAACCGTGTAAAATATTTTGGACATATTGAGAGTCCAAATGGTGCTCTTAGGAACTCATATTGACCTTCAGGGTTGTTGGTCACAAACGCTGTGTATTTTATTGAGTCTTCTTCAATCGGCAAATGAAAAAATCCATTTTTGAGATCTATCGTATTAAATACTCGAGCCTTGCTCAACTTATCTATCTGATCATCAATAATCGGTAAAGGATATTCATCCTTAACCATCTTCTGGTTAATTTTTCTGAAATCAACACAAACTCGGTTGGTTCCATCTTTCTTCTTTACTAATACAAGTGGACTTGCATATTCTGAATAACTGGGGCGTATAATGCCTTTTTCTAACCACTCATCAATCTGATGCTTCACAACTTCTTCTTCAGTCAGAGCGAGTCGTCTTGGTCGCTGTGTGACAGGTATATCGTCTTTTAAAATTATCTTCATCTTTATAGGGGCTTCTTTAGTTTGTATCGGCCTATAATTTTTTATTATATCCTGAACGATAGGTTTTTCGCTGGAAATAGCTATATCTTCTTCTGAAGAAAGCACACACATCAGGTATGAACTATCATAAAACTGTGGCCTTACTTCAATTTCACCTTTATCAATTACTGTAATTGTATTCATCAAAAAAGGTTGACCTAATATCACCGTATACGGAATAACATTAGTTGGAACAATGTAAAACATAACATCATAGCTGTGGCCATCTATCTTCATTTGAATATTGAATTTACCAATCGAATAAACTTTACATGAACCCAGTCCCGTCATTAACATCTCTTCAGCATCATACTTAGTTACATTTAATTTACTAAATAAATCCAACGTTAACAAATTTAACTCGCTACCTGTATCTATTAAACAGTTATCTACAGTTATGTTTTTAATCTGAATACTCTTAACGCTCTGATTTAAATTTGAACACTTTCCGACATTAAGAACATTTATATTTTGACTATGTGAACACTGACCGCATTGACTGACATTTAAATAGTCTGAACGCTCACCTGAAGCAATATCACATATAGATTTCTCAGTGTTTACCGTTCTTTCCGAGGACTCTTGTTGTATGAGCATCGACCGCTGGCCCATGGTTGACTTCTGACTCGTAGACGGTGGTATATCTCTCTGGATAACATTAGTACAATCTTTGCCTATATGACCATAGCCGTTACATCTGAAACATTTAATCTTATGAGAACATGTACTAGAAAGATGCCCTAACTCGCCACACTTGAAGCAGCGTTGTGTTGTTTTTCCATCTGCTTCTTTGACTTTGGTCGGTTTCATAATTGTCCGCTGACTCTTTAATTCTTGTTTTTTACTCTTTTCTTTGAATGTTTCATAAAGAGATAGTTTCTCTTTGAGGAGTGTATACGTCGTCACCCCATAGAACATAATTTTGTTTATCTCAGTATCCATGATGCCATCTATAATGTACTGCACCGCAACATAATCGGGGAATTTTGCTCGTTTACCAAGTTCTTTCATAGTTAATAAATATTGGTAGTAAGTTTCTCCAGCACGCTTTTTTCGGCTGCTCATTATCTCGTGCATACGCTTACTATCGATGACCTCAGGAAATTCACGCAGCAGTGCCGCCTTTAATTCATCGTATGTTTTAAAAGTTCTTTCAGTCTTCAACCATAATTCAGCTGTTCCTTTAAGCGATCTACGAGCGATTATCAGCTTCTGTTGCGCTGACCATCCAAAGATCTCCGCATTATCTTCTAGATCTTGCGTCCATTTTGCGGACGTATAGGTTAAGTCGTCTCCGGTGTATGTTGGAACTGCATCCATCGTCGTAAAACATTTTGCGTCGTTGTGCGTATTTTTGCCGTCTGCCGCTTCCGCCATCGTTGTTTTTCTTCGTCTTATTGTGGTAAAAGAGCCGGCCAGCCACGTCTTACAGCTGCCTTCTTTGCCACGTTTTTGTCGTCGTCACACCCAAACTTTTTTCTCGGAATAATCCCGGGCGAGAGTTGTGGGATGGGTGGGGTAGAGCTTGCTGTCCAGTAAAAGGCTGTTTTGCAGAAGCTTTTTCACTTTATTTCAGTAATTCTTAATATTTAACGATACAATTCCGTACACACACGTTCTTTCTTCGTCGTGAAAAAATTAGAGAGAGAGCAACTAGATTCTCTTACTCGCTTACACTTTTGATGTTCCACGTACAAATAAAACAGGCTTTGGATGTAAAGCATAAAAACGTTCCAAAGATTACACAGATAATATATCTTCGTCTACAAATTAGTGTTGCTATCTATCGAAATGAAAAATCCTACATGTATAAATACTACTTATTATTAAACAAAGTCCCCCGCGTTGGTTTTGTCTGTCTACCTATTCGCGATAAACTCAAAAACTACTGAACCGATTTTCTTGCGGTTTTCACCAACAGACAGAGTGGTTCAACAGGATGATTTATGTGTATAATTCGTTAAGGTTTTGTGTAAATTGGTTGAAATATGATTGCACTATGATTGTTTAAGATGTTAATTCCTACTCGAAACAAACAAGATGATGCAACGAATGTAGGCATTAAGGCTATACCCGTGCGAGGCCGGGGCGGGTCGCTAGTATAATATAAACTGTAGGTTATTAAGCGCATTACATTACGCAGACTACACTATAATATAATATATAAATATAGCATATTTTATAGCACAACAATATCACTCACCATACATTTATTTAAAACACGTTCACACTTAGCTATACTATACAGGGTGATTTTTTCAAGTGGGCTTGGATAGCCAATCAAAAATTGTGAGGAATAGCGAAAAATGGTCAAAGGAATCTCTCAAATGAGCTGGTTATAGGTACTATTGACTTGGCCTTTCTTTAAAACGTCTCCGATCTGGTCGTAATACATTCACCTAGGTCGGCCTACAGAGTACTGAATCACTCTCCTACATTATAAGAGTTGGCACTTCCCTACATTGTTGATACCCGAATTATGAACGTACTTTGTAGCCAACTTAACAACGGAAAATATTATGCTTATAAATTTAATACAAACTTTTTTTGTAGTGTGTTGGTTGGTACAAAGTACGTTCATAATTCTGAGTTATTTAATTATGTATGCAGTGTCGCGGGACTGGATCGGTCTCTACCGGCTGGCCAACGATGAATTTCATACCACACATATCCCGCATAATAGCAAGTAAAATTAACAGCATATTACCGGCAAAGAGGAGCTATCCCCGGTAGCATTAGACAGCTCGTCGATGACAAGTTCCACGTTATTGGCAGACGTTATCGACGTAGCTCCTTGAGACTCTTCTTCTTTTTGGTTCAGGATTTCTTGCAGTTTCTGAAAACGTGTATAGTTTAGTCGTAGTTTTATTGGGCGATAGAGTCTGTGCAAAAAGAAAACAGTCAGCCAGATGAAACTGTTGCATAAAAAGGTGTATTCAAACACGACACGGCAAGGTCTTTTAATAGTATCACATTGTTGTAGAAATTGAGGGCGGCGCGTGTTGATGGTTATAATTTACTGTTTTTGTTGCGTTGACAACATTGCTGTTATTGCCAATACGACTATAATTTATGATCGTACAAAACGAAAAAACCGACTTCACATGCCGCGATTGTCAAAGTACTGGCTAGTTATAATCATGTCATTTAAGTATACAAATTCACTTATATTGTTTGTCCCCATATCAGGCATAATATAATAATCCCTCAAACAAAAAAAATATTTTTTCAAATCGGTTAAGATTTGACGGAGTTCTGAGGTAACAAACATTTAAAAAAATAGTCGAATTAAGAACCTCCTCCTTTTTTGTGAAGTCGGTTAAAAATGTGTGATACTTCAGTAGGTACCTACTCTTATCATTATCGGGTGGTATATACCTTCCTTCCTTAACTTCGAATCATCGAATCGTTCATCGTAAAGCCACGACAGTTCTCTTTTTGCACAGAGTCTAGTTTCACAAAAAGCCACAAACGTTACTGTCTAGGACTCCATTACTAATGATGGTGAAATGATTAATTAAAACAGTAGTTTATGAAACTGTTGCATAATGAGGTGTATTAAAACACGACACGGCGAGGTTTTTTAATAGTATCACATTGTTTTAATACCAAGTTATATGCAGTTTCAAACACTACTTTGAATACACTCATGCAATTGGTTGGTAGCTAACAATTTAAATGAAATACCAATGTTAGCGAAAACTAAAAGCTTGTCATTAAACGGCTTTAAAATTCTAAGACACAACTTATATTTATTTGCTCTGACTATTGTTGAATTGAATTATATATGTTGTTATCAATTAATTAATTAAATGTAATATGTATTTAACAAAAAACAATCTTGTTTATTAAAATCGTTATCAAATTAAACTCGTCTTTACATAGTTTAAAACAACGTTGCTGCCGCTGTCTGTACGCTTAGATCTCTTAAACAACGGAACGGATTTTAATACAGTTCACAACAATAAATAGAGAGATTGAAGAGGAAGGTTTATAAGCAGGATTAAACGCGGGAAAAGCCGCGGGGTGCAGTTAGTCTAGTTATAAATCCTTACTTCCTTACTAATATTATAAATGCGAAAGTATTAACTATATATGTATATATATATATATATATATATATATATTATATATAACTATGTCTGTCTCACTTTCACGCCAAAACCACTGAACCGATTTAAATGAAATTTGGTACACAGATAGTCTAGAGCCTGAGAAAGAACGTAGGCTACTTTTTAATGCGAAAAGAGGTTTGTAAGGGGTTGAAACGGGGGATAAAAAGTTGTATGGAAGTATCGTCACTTTTAGAGCTAGAAGCTTGAAACTTATTTTTTAGGCTGTTGATTAGATAGATATAAATAAATATGACATTCAAAGTTTGTAAAAGTTTTACCCTCAACGGTGTAAAATAACAATAGGGAATGAAAGTTTAAAAGGAAATATGTAAGGTTTATATGAATCTTCTACTCAACGGATTTAAATGAAATTTGGTACACAGATAGTCTAGAGCCCGAGAAAGGACACAGTCTTCTTTTTAATGCGAAAATAGGGTTGTAAAGGGTTGAAAGGGGGGATGAAATGTTGTATGGAAGTATCGTCATTTTTATCGGGGGAGGGGATGTGGAAGTGAGGGTAAGTGAGGGGAAGGGGGAAGGTGGATTAGCATGGCATGGTAGGGTGCGGTGCAGCTGGAATACATATGTGTTTTATTAGTTAATGCTACCCAAAGACAATATTCCACGAGTACGAAGTCGCGGGCACGGCTAGTAAGAAATATAACAATACCTTAGCTCTCTTATGTTTATCCTTGACTAGTTCAGCAAACAGACTGGTATCGCTGATCTTCTCCTTGAAGTCTATCTTACGTTGTAGCGCCGAGCTCGACGGTGGGGACGGAGACTCGTGCTTCATTCTGCTGGACAATTATATGCTTTACTTACACCAGTTAAACAACATATTTGATTGACAATTTTGGAGGTCTGGGACAGTACAGGCTCGATTGGCCGTTGTATACATTGTACTATTAAACATGACTGTCCACATTAAAGTAACCGACATTTGCAAAGTGTTTGTTCCTTTCTTTTGTGGTATACCACAATAGGGTATTTTACTTTATATGAGAAAAAATCTATAAATATATTTATAGCACGGTGTGACCTAAACCCGCACTTTACGCACGCTTTTCCGTGACTTAAATAGTCGATTATTACACGACGTTTAGCCAACTTCACGCCGTGCAATAAGCTTCTATTTGACGGAAAAGCGTAGCAACGGCGTAGCACCCTTGCTACGCTCGGGAGCTAGCTTCGCACCGTGCAATAATAGACTACTTAAGTCACACGTATTGTAATATACTATATTGAGATAGCTTAGGCAAAAAGCAGTCCAAAACGTTAGTTTTAGTTATTAAAATAGCAAAATAAATTTTATAATTTAATTCAAAGGTTTCAGTTTTATTTAATCTATTAGGCCGTAAGCACACGGCGTATTTTAAGCGCGCAGACGACGCGCGTTTCAGGAACGCGCGTCTTCGGCGCCGTAGACGCTGATTGTTGCGTTTGCATTGATGATACAAGCGCGCGCATGAAGTGCGTATACGCGCGTTTGAAGCGATACAAACGCGCGTACAAAGGAGCGGAGTAGGGGCAGGGGGGGAACGCGCTCACGCCACCACTGCAAAAAACGCAAAATCTACGAGCGACTACAGCGCGTCTGTATCGCTGTATACGCGCAGTAGAGGCGCGTTTCACGATCGCCCCGTGTGCTTAAGTTACAAGGTTGCGATCGAATCCCGTTTGAATCGCGTATACGCGCTTAATCTGCGCGTCGTCTGCGCGTTTAAAATACGCCGTATGCTATGGGCCTTAGATAAACTAGTATTTTTTACCTGTGTTTATCTCTGACAGAGTCCTGATGCCTGGGTCTGTGTCTAGGTGGTGACATGGAAGGCTCGCGGCGACGACCGCGCGACATCGACCGTCGCCGCTTCAACGAGCTGCGGCTGTGTGACCTGTATTATTATATCAGTTATATATGGATAGGTATGTAGGTATTATAGCAGAGCTCGTAGCATCGGTCTCCGGATGAATTTGGATAAAACCAAAGTCATGTACAACGAGCACGTTGTTCCGAAACCGATTGCCGTAGATGGAATCCCACTCGAAGTTGTTACGCAGTATGTTTACCTAGGGCAGACGCTCCAACTAGGCAAACACAACTTCGAGAAAGAAATTAGCTGGGCTGGGCAGCATTCGGAAAACTCCGTCGAGTCTTCTCGTCGCCTATACCGCAACGTGTTTAAAGACAAAGGTCTTTAACCAGTGCGTCCTACCTGTAATGACATACGGAGCCGAGACGTGGACACTCACAGTTCGACTGGTCCACCAGTTTAAAGTCACTCAGCGAGCTATGGAGAGAGCTATGCTCGGTATTTCTCTGCGGGATCGAATCCGGAACGATGTAATTCGCCAGAAAACTAAAGATATCGACATAGCTAGCAGTAGTTTGCAAATTGCAACAAGATATGTGGAAGAGGGACGTATTAAGAAAACTCAAAACTCTACGCATTTATTCTGTATTAATATTAAATACCGGCTGTAATTCACGTACCTTTATTCGAATTTTCTCGACCTAGGTTTCGAGCGAAGCCATCGCTTTTTTTTACACCAAACTGGGTAGCAAGCACTATACCACTATCGCACCTGGTCTTAAGTGATGATGCGATCTATGATGGAGTGCGCTTACCCAGAAGATACCTATTCACTTGCGATTTGAAAACCCCCATATTGAAACATCACTGAACATCGCGATCTCACCGCGTGACCTCGCTCCCGAGGAAGATCGACGGATTCGCTCGAAACCTAGGTCAAGAAAATTCGACTAAAGATACGTGAATTACAGCCGGTAATAACAATAATAATGTGACAAATTCACGATAATTTTAAAACAAATGTATTCTGTATGAAGGAAGATGAGTAATTATGATAAAAAATTCCTAGAAGTAGTGGACTAACACAGGCAGCTGCTGTTTTCAAAAGGAAAAAAGGAACCCTTATAGAACCACTTATTGTCCGTCTGTCTGTCAAGAGTTCAAGACCCTATACGAACGGGCAGGGGTATAAAATAAAAAATAAAATAAACTCTTGAGTCTACTGTCTCTTCATGTTAACTCAAAACCTATAGAGCCCTTCTCGTTGACCTAAAATCATGAACTTATAGATTTAAGATCGGGAATTTAGCTTGATTTACGCGATGTCGAAATATCGATCGACATAATGTAAGTCACGTTCAAACCCGATCTTAAATCTTTAAGTTTAAAATGAACGTGAGTTTTTATAATAGAATCATGAAATTTAGCAAGAAGCAATTTCTTACAGCACACGTAACAAACATAAATTAAAAATAAAACTTATAGATATAGATATAGATTAAGGGCCCTGTGGCGTAGTTAATCGGGAGAACGGTCGGCTTTGATGCCAGAAGTACCGAGTTCAATCCCCGCCGTGCAACAGTGGATTTTTCTATCGGATATTTTTGGTGCGCTTTTCACAGTGGCCCTCCGGTGAAGGAAAAACATCGTTAAGAAACCAACAAGGCCCGCATGGTGGTAGATAGATAGATTAACTCTTTATTGTAAACCAAAGAGAACTGAAATATAAAATAACAAAAAAAAAAACGGTTTTACAATCGGCGGTCTTATCGCATAAAGCGTTTTCTTCCAGACACTGTAGTAGGACACTATCTAGTGACTAGTGTCCGCCTGGCCGGCTACCAGCCTTAAACTCTAACTTGAGGGTTCAAGTTAGAAAATCTGTCGTCAAAACATCTAATGTGTTCCGGCAGCTATCCTTGAGAGCCAGTTTCCATTCTAGGCCTAGCGTACTTACCATCTTCGACCGCATCATCACTTACCAACAAGTGAGATAGTGGTAAAACGCTAGCCTATAAGATATTTTAAAAACCTTATCGTTAAAGCATACGGATTAAATTGAATTTATCAAAACATATGCAGTGCACCATCCATTTATATTACGTCTATTGGGCGAACTGAGGCGAGAGAGAATTGTGAAGTGAAGAAGGTTAATAATATCGTTTAAAAACTAAAAAAGAACCGACTTCCATGCCGCGCTATTCATTTTCAGTACCAATTTTGAGATGTTTATCTCAATATCTCTGGAGATACTTATCAGACCTCGATAAAATTACCATGGTACCACACTTGGGATATCTCCTTTCGAACAAAAAAAAGAATAATCAAAATCGGTTCATAAACGACGAAGTTATCCGCGAACAAACATTAAAAAAAAAAAATTTAAAAATATACGGTCGAATTGAGAAACCTCCTCCTTTTTTTGAGTCGGTTAAAAAGGCAGCAGTTTATCTCACCTATGCAAGGAAGTCTTGATATCCCGCATCCGTTCTCGATCCCGACTGCGGTGCCGACGTCTAGGCGACCGACGACGGCGCCTCGGACTCATCTCCCGTCTCGACCCGTGCACTGGCGAGTCTGTGGAAACAAGGACCCTTTAGATTCTAGATATTATCTTTCTTGAAGTGTTACACACTTTATATTTTTGTACATTGTTACACACAGTCCCGTCGGTACGATGAAATTTTGGTTTGTGTGTAACAATAATGATTGTGTTTGGTATAGGGGTACAGTTCATACAGAGTGTGAACGGATATGTTTGATGGATACTTTGTTGTAGGGAGCTGTAAGTTGTTTGACACGTATTGTCTTTAAAATAATTTAAGATCGTTTAAAAATCTTTAAGAACAGACTTCGAATGCCGCGCTAGGCATTTTTTTAAATTATAAACAGAAGCACACAAGCATGCGGCCAACCTGATAGTAAGTGGTTACCGCCGCCTATTAACACCTGCAAAACCAGGGGCAGAACTGGTGCGTTGCCTGCGCTTTTGAAAGAGGAATCATTGAACTCTCCTTTTGAAGCAACTCAGATCAACCTTCTGTGGGAAAACAGCATGCTATTCGATTTCATTTTGCGCCATATATTTGGTTGTAAGCGTCAACACCTTTGCATGAACGCAGCGTAGTGTATCACTTGTAGGATGCATTTTATCAATGTTCCGCCTGACTTGCCAAAAAGTAGCTTCCACCAATAAGGAGGAAATCTGCCGCCATAAACTTACGGTGTTTTGGAACATTCTAGGCCTAGTCTTCACAATTTACGACCACATCATTGCTTACCACCACGCGAGTTAGTGGTCAATCATCTATCAGATATAAAATAGATATCATTTAAATATAACAAAAGCCAAAGACATTTTTCATTGCATTATATTTCAAAATGTTGCAAAATTTTTCTGTAAATAACTAGGCGATAGCATATCTTTCAATAAAAAACTCGGCATTCGATAGTGTTCTTCTAATAGTACAAAGTGTTGTTCAAATAGAACAAAGTGTTGTTCAAATAAAACAAAGTGCTGTTCAAGTAGAACAAAGTGTTGTTCAAAAAGAACAGTGTTGTTCAAATAGAACAAACATTACCACGCAGGCTTCACGGCAGTCACAGCTTTCTTTAAACATCAACTAAAAGTAACATTACAACAAATCACGTCAAATAACTCAAACTTACAACACTCAGCCTAACCACACAAATCAAACTACACACGTGAAAGCTCAGAATCTTGCCAGCAAAGCGTCATCATCAGCCAACGTACCTGGGACCAGTATGGGCACTTGTGCGAAATGTTGTAATCTCTGTTGTCGCCAATATTCTCTTCGCCGCTCGCCCTCCACGTCCGAGTCTAGTCATCGAGGATACAGCACGGTTAGAAAAGTGTACGGTGATTAGTAGTTTTAGTACTAGAGACATTTAAGGTGAGGTTTTTGAAGTGCAACGTCTTTAGGCGCGGAACTGACGTAGCGTCACGGTCCTAATCAACGGAAGTGACGTAAGCGTCATGTTATATTTTATATTTATAAACGCCCTCTATTGTAGAACGGCGTAACTACGAAGACGTGTTTTGTGTTCGGCCATACGTCCCGGTAAATTTAACAGATGGAGTTGTTTGTACAAAAAATGTATAGTGATGTTGAGAACGTAGCGAGAGAGCGTAGCTTTTTTACGCACCCTCTTTTTTTACGTTTCGCTTCTTCGTTACAGCCAAGTAATATAATTCCTTGCCGGTGTCTGTGTTTCCCGTTAACTTCAACCCGGGGAGTCTTCAAATTGCGAGTGAACAGGTATCTTCTAGGTAAGCGTGCTACATTGTAGATCGCATCATCAAGAGAGATAGTCATCAAGCGCTTATCTATATAGTGTAAAATAGGATGTATGGGTAGATAAAGGGATAATTAAAGACTGGAGAAAGTGTTAAGAATTGCCTTGAAAGCACGAGAAACTATTAGCATAATTCTACTACTATTTTATTGAAGAGATTGCGGGTGAAATATTTGAATCACGGCGAGAATATTCAAAGGTCTAGAAACTTTCAGGGGTTATACATAAATGTACTAGTCATCTCAATAGCACGTTTTTTGTTTGCCTCAACGAGGCCAGACGCTGTTCACATTACACCAACCATGTTTGTAAACAACAAGTTCTCGTGTTATAGACGAAATGTGCTATAATAATATCGTTTAAAAACTAAAAAACAACCGACTTCAATGCCGCGCTATTAATTTTCAGTACCAATTTTGAGATGTTTATCTCAATATCCCTGGAGATACTTATCATACCTCGATAAAATTACCATGGTACCACACTTGGGATATCTCCTTTCGAACAAAAAAAGAATAATCGAAATCGGTTCATAAACGACGAAGTTATCCGCGAACAAACATAAAAAAAAAAAAAAAAAAAAACAACGGTCGAATTGAGAAACCTCCTCCTTTTTTTGAAGTCGGTTAAAAACAATACTAGTCCACTATATATGTATACTACTAACTGATACCCGCGACTTCGTTCACGTACACCAACAATTTAGTGGCCTATGTTCATCCTCATGCTATAAAGTATCTCCTTGTTAAATTTCAGTAAGATCGGATCGTCAATTTAGGCGTTATTAGGTAACAAATAGACAGAATGACAGAGATAAAAACATTTTTATACTATCAACCTGGATACTATAAAAATAATAGTTTAAGTATATAACATCCAATTATTATGTAATTTTCGGTAAACTATAGCCAGCATAATTTTGGACTATCGATAAAAAACTCTGGACAGGTTAAAAGAGACTAGCATTTGCTATTTCTTCCTACCCGCTATTTAATGGTTACCTAATACAGTGGACCTCCGGTAATACGAGAAACGTTTCGCAGGGCAGTGTCGGACTATCGAATTTTTCGGATTATAGAGAGATACCTAAGATATGCTGCCCCTATAGTCCGTTTTTTTTTTAATAGAGTACCTTGTAATCCGACAAATTACAGATGAAATGATAAGATTCAAGGGGGTGATCCATTAGCGAAGTTCGTTGGCGTACCGGCGATTTTACTCGCCAATGGATCACCCCCTTCAAGATTATCTTCACTGATTACAGGGGTCGCCGGAATAGACAGGAGCCGGATTACCGGGTAACAACAATTTATACAAGGCCTACCACAAGATGTAACACATTATTTCATTTAACGCCGGATATACCAGGTTCAGACCAGGCGATTTTTGTTGTTCAATTTCCTAGGGATGTACGATACGAGTTACAACAAATACTCACTCGATACTTTTCTATTGATTAAATCGCGCTTGATTAGCCAATCAAATAGCTTAATTCTAAGCCTTATTATTTGTTCTATAATGCCAGCCTAAATGTTCTTCCGAGACAAATAATTTAATAACGAGACGAGTACCTTCAACCGGTACCTACTCAGTATCAGTATATATATAAGGTACTTGGAATCGAAAGAAAAATACATTCCTAGGAAGCTGAACAACAAAAATCGCCTGATGTGAACCTGGTAATAGAGGCACTATGATTAAAAATGATTAGTGATTTAAAATGTTCTATTATAATTTAGTTGTAATATTCCTTAATTAATGTAATTGGTTTTTGTACCGTTTTGATTAAGGTTAAATAAATAAATAAATAATAATAAATTCAATACTGCTATACAGCTGTGTATCGAAATATCTCTATCTTCCTCCTTCCCTATATTTCTCTTTCTCTCTCTCTCTCTCCAGCTTAAGTAAGATTCCCCAGGACTTCTGAAGGAAAAACTTGGTTATTTGTCAATGATGACATGATCGGTGCGTGATTTGCTGACAGTTTTTGGCAAACTGTATCCTCGATGATCATATTAGCATGTGCATGTAGGCTTTATAAATATTACTTAAAAAAGTTGTTTAGCAGTTTCTAATGATCTATTAATGATTATTAAACTATATATAAAGTATAGATTAGTATGGGGTATATTATATATCAGACAGTTTTCTACCAAAGCTAAACTGAGTGAACGGTGTCGAACAACCAATAGGAAACTGTTAGGCTGTAAAATAACGCAACGCGATTGGTTGATAACACACATCTCCATTCCTCTCTGGTTTGGTGGAATACAGGCCCAAAGAGATAAACCTAAAAATTGGTTATTAAAAACTTCCTAGTTTTAAATCTTGATCCCCTATCCGTCTCTACCTACAGGTATCAAGAGAACATTATAGCCACTGAAAAGCGCAATTTGTTTTTGTTTGTTAGCATAATAAATTCACCTTATTATTGTTTGTGCACAAGGAGTTACAATTAATTGAAAACTTAAATCACAAAATCAGTCCTAACCGTTTTTTCAAGACGTCTAACAAACCGTATTAAGTATAACTACGCCTGAGACAACAAGATACTGCTATGTGTATATAATAATATTCTAACTTTGGTAGGTCCTAGATGTCTCCAAACGATTTAGTCGGTAAAAAGGTTGAGCCGTGTCAATTTTTTTTTAAATGTATGCTCTAAAATCTTTATCCTTAGGCCCTAAAAAGTACATAACAGCAAATTAATAACTCAACACAAGTTCTTTTAATTAATGAAATCGTTAGTACACAAACCCATCAGCAGGCAAATAAAAACTTGCAAGTCCATAGTGATGAAAACATCCAAATCGTAAAATCAAAAGCCGCGGTACTAGCAGAACTTTTATTGAAACAAAAATTCTGATAGCCCAGCGGTTGAGCTAGTCGATAGTGATGTGACAGTTACGAGTCCTCTAGTGATGCAAAAATCCACAAGCCTCAACCAACCTCAAGTCCATGAGTATCCAAGAATGTATCGACCTTACCTGAGACCATAATGGGTGACTGTATCCGTTGCTCGTGCCAATAGTCTCTGCGACGATCGTAGTCGTTGTCCGAGTCTATAGTCACAGTCTCTGTGTAAGGCGGCGGGGTGTGAGGCGTTGTAGACTTCTGCCTTCGCCTGGAAAACAAGCAGTCGACATTGATTTTTCTATTGTTGAACCATTTCGACCAAGTCAAAAGTTCCTATAACCGGCGAGCTTGTATGAAGGCGCTCATGAAAGTGAAAGAAGCGAAAGAGGTATGTCAGGATCGTAACATGTGGAAAGAAGTGGTCTGTCTACCTCAACGGGTAAAAGCGTGATTTTATGTAATGTGTATTGTATAATTTTTATCGCTTGTTGAAAGCCTGTTCTCACAGTTGAAATCGCTTGCGTTTGGGCAGATGAACTATTAAATTTAGCTGATGAGAACATGGAAGTAGGGATCGCTAGTTCACGGAACTATGGGCCTGACGATAAGTGATTAACGTTTGCAGAAACAAAATACCGTCTCGCGCTAAACTCTGTTTGTCAATTTCGGGCTTCACAGTACTACGCCCGTTATCCCAAGACCTAAGTTCTTACTTAGATGTCTTCATCTAGGTTGATTGGAGGATGGTTGTTTGAGTCTTTACGAGGATTATAATTATTCCATTGGCAAGATAACTATATCTCCAACAAGTACAACATTGTTTACCACCAGGCGATATAGTAGTCAATCGGTAGCCTATATGATGTAAAAAAAAATATTTTAGGCCTACAAGGTCTACAACAATGACGTATTTTATTAAATTTCGTATAGGCTAGCGTTTGACCACCATCTCACCTGTTGGTAAATGATGATGAGGTATTTTTACACTTATTTATATTAATACATCAAATACTAACCAAATTTCCACACAGTATTAGACGTTCATTTCACACAAGTTTAAATTATTGGCATTACATTAGCACAAATTATAATTAATGTTTACCAATATTCTGTAATTATAATGCATTTTATGTAAGAAATAGAATTTAACTAAATATAGAATTAACAAGCTTATAGAATATTAATATAAATAATGTTATATTGTTGATTTGTTCCCATAGTACCTGTTAGTTACTGTGTTTGTAGTCCCTCAGGAATGGAATATTGATCAAATAGACACACTTGGTACTTAGTAACTTAATAGTTTAGTCTTAAATCACAGAATACTAAATATTACTACGTACGTAAATGCAAATACTATATGTAGTAGACATAATAAAGATAGTTTAAGGCTAAATATTCCAAATAGACAAGTTTTTAATTCAACAGCAAACAATGAAATATTATGATGTGTTTTGATCAGAAAAAAATGTATGATGTAGTTCACGAAACATTCTTGATTATTTAATGGTTCAAAAACACGATATTTACGACTTGACTCGATCATTAAAAATTACGAAAACAAAAAAATTTTAATCGAGTTTTGGTTATTACTTAAAGTACAGTAAACTATGACTCACAAAACCTATACCATAAAGTCGGAAAAGAAGTTTAAAAGGAAATTTAATGGATAGTTTGTTTCAAAATAGTTCTTTTTTTAACACAATATTATATAACAAAGCGGCCAGCGCGCCTCACTTCACTTCAGTAGCTTACGAGGCGTCTTCGCTGACAGTTCCCCCCTATGCAATCGGAATATCCGTCACGGGGACGTAGGTATCGCTAAATAAAATACCTACTGCACTTAAAAATATAGTGGCCTTAAGACCTAATTAACTGACTTCAAAAGCCGTGTGACATAGTTTCAGTGACATGTATGAAATGTTTATCGCCATACCGCTGGAGATACTCATCAGATCTCTGTCAGATATATAAAGGGACTACCGTGGATATATACCCTACCCATGACAAAAATAATCATTTAAATCGGTTCACAATTAGCATAGTAATCTAATAAAAACATACAAAAAAAATACAATTGGGAACAATTTAGAAATATAGATCTAAAAGTGCAAGTGCCTTAAAAATATTAGACCCAATATTTTTAACCAACTTCACAAAAAGGAGGAGGTTCACAATTCGACTGTTTTTTTTTCACTCACCTCAGAAGTCCGTCAAATCTTAAACGATTTGAAAACTTCTTTTTTTGTTTGAGAGATTATGCCTCCCGTTTTGTCCCAATTCAAATCTATCAAGATCTGTCAATTATCTCCGGAGATGTGGAGATAAAAAATATAAACAAATTTCAAATTTATTTCTATTGAAATATTATGTTTCTTTGAAGTGTCTCACACTTTATATTTTTGTAAATTGTTAAACACAATCCAAAATTTCATCGTACCGACGGGACTCTAACCCGCACCCCCGGATTACACGTCCAGGTGCTCTGCCAATTAAGCCACGGTTCGATACATCGATACGACGAAATTAGTGGATTGCATTTTGTTAACCCAATTATGCATTGGTGGCGCCATCTATGACTACTTATTACGTAAGTTAATCATTCGGAAGAAATCATTACAGTTTTCAAATCCGACGAGAGATGTTGCACTGCGTAAATGAAATATTATGTTTCTTTGAAGTGTCTCACACTTTATATTTTTGTAAATTGTTATTTTATTATTTGTTATTTCTATTGTTTATAAAATTCATGGTATACATTCGTATATTGTAAATTTTATTTCATAAATTGTATTTAATAAAAATTCATTGTATAAATTTGTATGCCATGTCATGAAAGTATACAAATTTGATGAAATGATTATTTCTAGTGGCTACTTCGACTATCACAGCATGTGAAATCAGTTTTTCCGTTTTTATTATTATTAATAATCATTTATTTCAGACAATTGATCCATAGATTGTTAGTAGCGCAAAAATTAAAAAATTAAAAATAATGTTAGTATTATACCTAGTTGATTTTAAAAAATATTAATTGCATTACAAAAAATATCAATTGACTACTGTACATAACTATTTTATATTAAATTTAGCTATTGGTCTGTGTATTGTGTTCCAATGGCGCACAATCGGACAGTCAGATCTCCACAGTATGGTATTTAGGAGGTTGTTGCTACTGTCTCTCAGGCGTCTCATCAGGGAGGCAGTTCGTTTGCGCAGTATTGTTTTAAAACAATCCGTGTGAGCCTGGGAGAACATACCTGATGCGCTACAAAACCGAGACAGTCTAAACAACATCCTAAATCCATTATTATACTGGATTCGTAGGGCATTGAAAGTCTTCTGCCTATAGTTAGTCCATAGACTGCAGGTGTACATAGTTTGACAATAAGCCTTAAAAAGGGTTATTTTTAAATTTTCCGTACACCGTGCAAATCTACGGTTTTGTATTATATATTTTGTACGATCACAAATTATTAAAAACACTTTAGAATATTTCACTAATTAATACTTGCAAATATTTGACTTCAAGCCCTTTCCTGGCTTTACACGGGTAGAGCATACATGCCTATCTTTGCATCAGCTCGTTGCGTCAAGTATGAATGAATCTTCAACAATCATCATCATATTTCAACCAATTTCCACAAAACTATAACGAATTATACACCTAAACCTTCCTTGTAAATCACTCTGTAATTTAATGAAAACTGCATAAAAATCCACTCAATACTTTTTGATTTTAACGCATTGGCTAAACAAAAGGCAAATTTAATTATGGTCATAAAATACTTCTAACAAGGAGATTGCTTGCTTTGTATTGTACATGCTCAACTTCTGATAAAATCATTATAGCTTTTACTTTATAAAGAGACTTACGTTACTTATACGTTTGTACTTTGTATAGCTTTACTATTAAAGGCACTGCAACTAATAAAAATATATTCCAAGTTATCCTAATATATTTTTTTATGACAGTTCACTGACTACAGCTAAAATGTATTGATTAAGATTGTTTATAAAATCGTTATAAAACCAAAATAACCAACTTCAAATGCTGCGCTATTAATTTTCAGTACCAAGTTTTAGGTGTTTTTCTCCATATCTCTGGAGATGCCAATCAGATCCCGATGAAATTACTAAGGTACCACCTTATCTATCTCCTTTCCAACAAAAAAAGAATCATTAAAATCGGTTCATAAACGACGAAGTTATCCACAAACAAACATAAAAAAATAAAATTATATATGATCGAATTGAGTAACCTCCTTTTTTGGAAGTCAGTTAAAAAACTAAAACAACTGACTTTCATGCTGCACAAGTCAGTTTCAGCAACAAGTTTGAGACATTTAACGTCATATCTCTGGAGATACTTATCAGATCTCGATGAAATTACAACGGGACCACCTCGATAATGTACACAATTGACAGAGAGATTGCGTAACATACATAAAAAAGCAGTAAAAAAACATACAGACGAATTGAGAACCTCCTTCTTTTTGAAAGTTGGTTGAAAATATATGCCAAGTTATCTCGATGTATTTTTTATGCCAGTTCACTGACTACAGAAATAATGTATAATTCAAGATGGTTTAAAAAACTAAAAGAACAAATTTCAAATCATCGTAATACAAATGTTGATATATTAAAAACCGCTCAACCAATTTAGTTAAAATTTAAATGGGACTAAACTGGGAACCCTTTAAAATAAAAAAAGAATTTTCTATATTGGTTCACGCATCTTCGAGTAATCGGTGCGCGGTGGACATACATTAAAAAAATAGTTTCAGACAAATTGAGAACCTCCTTCTTTTTGTGACGTTGGTAAAAAATGTATTTTAATTTCAATTCATTTTTAACCGTCTCCCAAAACGGAGGAGGTTCTCAATTTATCAATATGTTTTTGATTGTGTTTATTATTCTGCTAATTGTAAGCAGATTTGAATGATTATTTTTTCCATAGGTAGGTTTAAATTTTATCCAGATTTGATAAATCTCCAAAGATATGACGATAAACACCTTAACATTACTTCTGAAACTGACTCCACCAGCATGGAAGTAATCTTAATTATTCCATAAGTTTCTCATTTATACTATATATTTATACTATATTATTATACTATATATATATATTTATATTATACTTGTAGTGTGTGGATGACTACAAATTGAATTGAATAATATTAATACAATTCAATAGTTAAGCCCTGTCCGCATAGCAATACTTCACAACCCGATTTTTATTCTAGCGATTTAAATTCCGCAATCAAAATTACCACTTGGCGTACAATTTGCATCAAATCAAAAATTATTTTCTCGCGCGATTCTTTTACAGCTAGTGCTACGTCCAATAAATTCAATACTTCACCGAATTTCGAAAAAAAAATCATGCTGTGTAATATTGCTGTGCGGTCAGGGCCTTAGTCAAGCAAATGTAAAAAAACTCACCTCACTGGAGATCTTGCCACATGTGGTGAGTAGGGTATCATATTGTGATGCATGGGTGGCTCCCGGTGAAGAGGAACAGCCCGATGATCATGTCTGAGGATAGGCGGAGTGGTCGGCGAGACAGGTGAACATGACCCGTTGCGCAGCGGACTAGAAGGCTTCTCCCATTCGCTGATAGGAACCTTTTCGTACCGCTGGGGGCTGGTCCGCACCGGAGTCACCTCGGGCACGTTATCATCGGGCGACACGCTCTCGAGACTCGCCGACCGCGAGCGGTGCTTGCTCTTCTTCTTCCGCTTTTTCTTATCCTTCTTCCGCTTGTCCTTCTTCTTCTTGTAGCGGGACAAGTCGTACTCCGGCTCTTCGTAGTCGAGGGCGCGGCGCTTCCTCGACGCTGCAGAGGAAACATCACGTGAGAGAGGGTAGTCCTCGCGGCGGCTGGTGGTGGTCACCGAGATAGTCTTGTTGTCAACGAAGGTGCGGATCGAGCGCGACTTGCGCGTCAGGTCGTCGGCCACGTGCCGCCCGATGGAGCTCGCTTCGCTATCGATCTCGCCCGCCTCGGGCGCCGACAGAGCCTCGGAACTTACGTCCGAGTACTCTACCAGCGGCTTCACTGAATTTTTTGTAGCGTATGATTGCTCGTGAGTACCGCTCGACTCTCGCCCCTTCTTGTGCCCGCGCTTCTTATGCTTCTCCTTGTGGTGCTTGCTGTGCCGCTTGTCGTGGCGCTCCATGCTGCCGGAGGGCGGAGCCCCGCCCGCTGACGATACTTCACATTACATCCACTGGAACACAAATTGTGCACGAATAGTTATGACAGTTCATCTAAGTCACCCATGTTCAGTTTTCAGGACTTCGGACTATGCGTAATTTATGCTTATAATACTTAGTACCTGGTACTTATCGACCTACATTTCTGCTTGGCTTGGACATGCTCTAACTAGGTTCAGAAGTGGATGGATATTTTATTTTATTTGCAAGTAAAAATGACTCGCAAATGCCAGAACTGATTACAACTGACACATTCGTCAATGGTACATAAATGTAAGTAGTAGTAAATAGGTAAGCTCTTGGACTAAGTTAAACTAGTATATGCATTCGACTTACCAGGCATTTTGCATAAATTTAACATTTTGCGAAACTACAAACAAAATGGCAAATAATTAACACATAATTTGAAGGTTAGTGATAAAAACTGATGGGGTAAAGAAACATGCACACTTCATAACAATAAAAAAGACTTACCTCGACAATAAACGAACGTGCGTCGGTCCCACACACAAATATTTTTTTGCAAAATTTGATATTTCTGTGTTAGCTACAGATTACTTATTAGGTGTTTTATTTAAGTTTATACTGGCTTGTTGCCTGCAATATAGTATTCTCTTAGTGCTTTAGATAAGGGTTATTCTTATTTCGCTAATCAATAACATGAAAAGCGCATAATTCATCTAATTACATCGGATTTATTTTACGACAGAACGTCGATTTTAGTCAGCCATTTGCTTTTTCTGTCATTCATTTTCTTTCATCACCTAATAGTGTTGTATCGTGTAAAACTTGCTTACGTGTCACCTATCGATAAAAAATTGTCGACATAAGTTATATTCTGATAATATGTATATAATATCATTTTACTCTCATTCTGGCTACCATTTTAACAGATGTATCATTTGCATAAATAGTCACTGATGTTTAAAGAAATCCAAATAATCTAAATTTGTATAATCACAATTAAGAGGTGAGGAGGATACTCGCTTCTCATATTATACCCTGGTAATGAATACAGTGCAAATTGTATTCACTACGCGTGCTATTTTAGCGAACCGATGCTGCAAGACTCTACTAACTATTACAGTTTTACCGAAAGACAAGCTTCAAAAGTCAAGTCAATTTATTCTTAGAGTCCAATATTTGCACATTGTGCGGAGGACAAAAACTTATCTGTTTTTTTTTATTATTGGGATTTTTTTATATATTATACCTATTTATGTCTTACAAACTAAAAGCCCCTACATTGTTTTATAGTTCATGCAATGTTGCTACACCATCCCATTGTTCTATGCGAAGTGAGTCATCAGGGAGGAATATCAAAATAAATGGAACTGTACGCACCGCAAAACGTTCTCTTACGTCTTCTCTGCATATGCATTTATCATGGCAAGAGAACCGGATGGGCTTCTGACCCAGGCTCTGAGCGTACACGGCGGCTTGGAACAACACCTTCACGGAACGGAAGAAACGCGTAATTGTCTCCAATGTCTGCATATTTCCTCCGCTTGAGGGCCTCTGCTGCATCTGCGGCTGCTCCTGCAGCCCGTGAGGTACTGTTAAGTTTGTATGCTGCTAACGTATCGGCGCACGTTGCATCCCACACTAGTGGCTTTTCAAGATACCAAGGATCAACGTCATGCCGTCAGGCCTCTTGCCATTGTCGCGTGTGATACCGTTCGGCTCTAAAATAGCCGGCACGTTGACGGTTGCAAGGGCCCAACGGATGATGTCATTTAGTGAAGCGTGTCGTGAACGCCGAATATATTATATACCATTACTTAATTTTTTGTTGACAATTTTTCTTTTTTCGACGTGTTACTATTAGGGGATAAAAAAAACATAATATTATCACAGGGCAATGAACTTTGATGAAACAGCAGATATCTTCTTCTCGCGCATTTTCAAAAGTCATAGAACAATATGTAATTGTCATGATGTATCAAACACAATATACCCCAATATACATGCTACCCCAATCAATTACACGTAACCCTGCTTATGCGCGTCAACTTGAAAAAAACCTTCTTATGTAAAGTCGGTCAATAATTAATATCATTGAACATTTATAGAATTTTAGCTGAACAATATCGATATTGCAGTTTGTCTTTCGCATCCCTACGTGTAGTACCTATCAAAACATTGCAATTAAATCGATGATTCACATAATTTATGTTATTGCCTTTTATATTTATAATTTAAACATTTTTCGATTTATTTTATATAGGTGTCAAGAGGTTTTTAAATTTTATAACAATCTTTACTTTGCTTTATTTAATAGCATTTCTATGTATTGTATCCGATGAAAACGTCACTTCCTGTATATATTGACGCGTTTCTCTCGACTAAACTTGAAAATAATGGAAATCAAACTTAAATTAACAATTAAAACTCTAATATTGCTTTGCACTGTTCTGAAATAGCTATTGTTACGATAGTACAAATTGAACATATAAAAATCCTTAGTAACAAGTTTGGAAAGTATATTTATGAATTATTTTTAAAACGTTATTATAGTGTAATAAGATCTGCGTGCTTTGAACCGTATTGGATTAAAAAGTATAGCCATGTAAAAAAAATAGAAATAATAGAAGAAAATATAATTATTCAAAAATATTGCTATCTGGAGTAAGTATTACATTTGATTGATATTTACATACATAATTTTTAAAAATTATATTAAATGTAGATATGGTCAGAAACGTCAGGTCAGAAATATTGTGCTTTGCTGACTTTTTACTGCAGCGCTTGAGTGATAGTAGATTAAATGGTTTTTATATAGCAATTCTTGCGTTTTTTTATATATAATTCTATAGCGTGCGATTTGCCTTGCGTCCTCTTCGCGAAACAATTACTCAAAAATAAATAACTAACCAGTCAATAAGCGTTTTAATTTATTCACGTAATCAATGCAATGTTCAGTGTTATATTTAGCGTGTACGAGTCGCATTACTGACATGAATTTTCTCACAATGACCCCTGGGTTCACGGCTGCAATTACATTCGCATCGTGATAATTCCATCGAAGGATAGAAATTACAAATGTTCTGACCGTCTGAGTCGCATACCTACTTATTTTTTGAGAACATAAATAATCTGTGAAGTTAGTTGGTCTGAAGCGTAATCTTATGTGTTATTATTATCATGGCCATTTCGGAGTCATTGAACCTAAGTGCGGCGTGGTAACTGGCTTTCGAGTCGGAAATATGTAAATAAATAAACATGAACGATATAAGTGTGAAAATAGTGGAATCCCCTAGAGACCTAGTGCCTGGTTCTCCGTCTATGTTAGCTGGTGCGGAGTCGGACCTGGATCCTCTCGCGATCAGTGATGGGGACGCCAGCGTGAAGATTCCTCCGGCCGAGGTTGGGAAACTTAATGAAGAAAAGGCGGGTAACTGTGATGATGATGCCAAAGAAAAGAAACTGAGTGACAGTCAAGATGAAGGAAATGAGAAAGTTGTACCAGAGCAGATAGAAAGTGTTAAAGGCAAGTCAGTTAAGAACCAAAACATGTCGCCTTATTTATTAAATTATTAGATTAGTTGGTAAATCTGTTGCCGAACATCTAATGTGTTCCGGCAGCATTTGGTACTTACTTAGGTGTAGAATTTCAGTCTGTGACTGTGGCCTACCAACCAAAGATGTCAGGATAACTATTCTTAGTTTGCTGGGTGGGCTTATGGTCCCTGCCCTGCTCTCTATCATATGTAAACATAACCAGCTGTACTGCCCAGTTTAGCCTGCGTTAAAAAGTATGCTATGACCTATTTAACCTATACTTTCACTAGCAACCCACCCTGGCTTGATACGGGTAGAGCATTACATGCTTAAATTTTTTGCATCAGTTGCGTTGAGTATACAAATTAACATCTTCAACAATCATCGTCATATTTCAACCAATTTACACAAAACTTTAACTAATTATACACCTGAACCTTCCTCATGAATCACTCTAAATCAATCTATTGGTGGAAACCGCATGAAAATCATTCAGTAGTTTGTGAGTTTCATGAACAGACAGACATATGCGGCAGGGGACTTTGTTATTTTTTAAATAATATGTAGCGATTGAGTAAAATTGGTCGAGCAGTCTGATCATGACAGGATAACAAAAAAACAAAATATACAAAACAACTTTCATATCTTTAATATTGGTGTTGATCGCTGAAATGGGGGAATAAAATATTTCAATTCTTCATATTTTAAAGTAAATACATTTTAACAAGCATGCCTAATTTTGTGGTTATACTGCTAAATAACTAAGAGTTTATCTTTACCAGATGACCATTGAATAGACAGAATCCATACTAATATTATATTAAAAATGTTGTAACTCTGTCACTCTGTCTGTTTGTTACCTAATCACGCCTAAACGGACAATCCGATCGTACTGAAATTTAACAAGGAGATATTTTATGGCATGAAAATGAACATAGGCTACTTAATTCTTGATGTATGTGAACAAAGTAGCGGGTATCAACTAGTTATCTATAAGTAAATGTTTGTTGTCTTATATTAATTACAATTAGCTTTACCTTCTAGTTATTGAGCTAGTCTTCGCTCCCTCATGTTTTTTTCTATCACTTTATCTAACTTGTTGGTAAGTGATGGTGTAGTCAAGGATAGTAAGTAGGGAACTGCCTCTCAAAGACAACTGCCGGAACATATTATATGTTTGGTGACAGATTGTCCAACTTGAGCGTGGTAGGTGGCGAGGCAGAACCTAGTTGTGATCTACCACAATGCTGGGGGCTTAGGGCTCGTCATGATGTTTTTCTTCACCAGAGAGCATTGTGCACATATGTTTCTCAATAGAAAAATCCATTGGTGCACAGCAGGGATTAGAACCCGCTACCTCTGGTGTCAAAGCCAACCAATCTCCCACTGCGCTCCACTGGGCTCTTAATGTTTAAAAGTAGTAAGACATATCCTATGACATAGGATGGATTAACACATATGACTTATGTGTTAATCCATCCATCCATATGTGTTATCCAAGTCATAAACGTAAATATATCTTTGTGCCAAATTTTTACAAAATTATTCAGCCTTTTTGTGTGATTAAGGAACAAACATACAAATTTCTACATTTATTTAAAAATTTCAATAATACATAATTCTTGGGAGAAAATCTTTATGTAAAAATTTTATGTCACATTGTTTGTCACAATTAACTCGCAAACAAAAGAACCGATTTTAATGAAATTTGCACATCGCTACACTTTGGTCTAACTTAGAAATAGTTTATAGTTAGGATAGTTTTTACCTCATACTGATAGCAAGATACAACCAACATACAATGCAGCTAACTTGCACTGACTAAATTGCAAGTCACCCACAAAAATACTTTATTATGACATCTTGTCCACTACTTAAATATTCCCTTCTCTTGCCATAAACCATAGATCACATTTTGCATTTGTATCCAGCATTTGTATGTATGTATCTATTCATTATTTTTCTTTATATCTATATATATATATATATATTCTATGTATATATTTTAACCTACTAATATGTATTGTATATATACTATATTATATATAATATTTAAATTTAATAAAAATATTTTCGTGCTAGTCCATCACCTGCAGGCTTAGCTGAAAACCAGCGTCTAGTTTAACATTATTATAATAATTAATTAAATTTGTTACTATGTGAGTTTTTTTGCCAAATAAATGATTTTCTTTCTTTCTTTCTTTCTTACTTTCAGATGAAGTAAGAGAGACAACTCCTGCGATCAGTAAGGTAGAAGCTCCCTTGACCAGCAATGAACATCAGGCTTGTCCCGAGACACCTCCATTACCTGATCACAATATAGAGAAACGGGAAAACAAAATTCCTGAGCCTATAGCTCCTAACACTCCTTCTCCTATTCCGGTAGTCAGAAACCTGGTTTTGAAGGAACCTAGTCCTGTGACAGAGATAAAGGAGAGTGTCTCAACAGACGTAGATATGACTGAAGTGGCTAAAGTGGAAGAGAGAATTGAACCTAGACCTAAGTCTCAGCCTATAAATGGAGATATAATTAAGGTAAGATATTATTTGTATTGAAATTTAGTTAAACACTTTACTAATAAAAGTTAACAAAGCCTTATTTAAAAAAAATACTTTACCAATAAAATTAAATAGGCTTTATTTTTAAAAAAATATTTCTTACTAGATATGCCCCATGGGTATATCCGCGTAGACATCGTTCCCGTTGGAATATCGGGATGAAAAGTACCCTATGTGTTATTCTAGGGTCTAAGCTATCTACATACTAAATTTCAGCTCAATCGGTTGTGTAGTTTTAGTGTGAAAGAGTAACAAACTTCCATGCATACAAACTTTCGCATTTATAATATTAGTAAGGATATAGCCAATATGTCTTATGACATTACATACAATACAACAACCAACATTCAGAGGACGTGAACGCACTCCAGTTTTATATAAAATCATTGTTAATTAGGTAGTATAATTCCTAGCTTATACTGCTTTATAACTTCACAAAACTTTCTATTGGAAAGTGGCAATCTTTCAAGGTGTAAACAACATAAGTTCTATTGTGTTATTATCCCATAACCTGACCTGTCAGACACCCTGTCTTGTAAACTGGTTAAACCAAGCTTCATGGTAGTATTTAGTGAAGCCTTAATGGCAACATTTCTTTGTTCATTTGTAGTGCTAAAGTTTAAATCTGCCACCAGTGGTACTTTTTTACTTTTGATTGATCATGTTAGCATTTTTAGGGATCCGTATCCAAAGGGTGCCATCGGAACCCTATTACTGAGACTGTATCTCCTTAACCGTAATAGGTAGTGAAATTTTCACAAAGCATGTATTACTACTATGACAGCTATAACAAAAATAATAAAAAAGAATTAAATTATTAATTAAGGGGCCCATGCAACTCATGCAAGAAATGTATTTTTATAAATATTTTTTTAAATTTTACTTCCGGTACCAAAAATAAAAAAACGAACGGTGTGTGTTTTCAGCAGCGAATGTTGTTTGTTGAATGGTGTTTTTGGCTCGATTGTATTAATCTCTATGCATACAATCGAGCTTAGAAATGATAGACTTGAAATTTTCACAAAGTTTGTATTACTATGGCCGCTATAATAACAAATACTAAAAACAGAATAAAGTTAAATATTAAAGGATTATTTGTAAAACATACGTTTCTTGTATGGATGGGAGCCTTGTATTTTTTCAGTAAATTTTGATCAATCTTAATCAATGTATTGTACTGTGCTACGTGTGCGAATCCGACTCGCACTTGGCCATTTTATTTAACTTTCACAAATCTCCAAGACTGGTTTAGCACAAAACCTTCAGTGACCTTAGGCATTATGACCTTTTATTTTGAATAGCCAACTATTATTATGGACAAGTAACAATACAGACCAATTGTATCTTGATTGTCGTGAACATTATATGCAAAGTCATTGCATATGTACCTGTTAAGGTGGTACGATTTCCATACAAAAGTATAATGCACAAATATAAGTAAATGGAGGGAAAACTTGCACTGAAATCACATCTATTGGTCTTTTATAAGTATTTACGGGTCGGGAAATGTATTTACCTACATGATTTGATTGATTGAGATGAAATTATTTTTAATAATAGTAAAATTCGAGTTAAACCAAAAAAATATTGATTGCATAATATGTTTATATTATTCATTTAAATCATGTAGATAAATATAATTCCCGACATGTAAAGACTTATACAAGACCAAAAGATGTGATTTCAGTGCAGGTTTTTGCTCCGTTTACTCATATTTGTGCATTATAGTTTTGTATGGAAATCGTACCCCCTTAATAACAATAATTTACCATTCGTTTGTTATGTTTTGTGATACCATAACTGGAGAACCAATAATTAATTTTAGGGTATAATTTCTAATTGATTGTTGGACAATTGCAATACATTTACTTGCCGACACACATTACGTGAGTTCGATCCCCACCCATTGCATAATATTACCGTGCCCATTGCACGTAAACCCACTCCAGACACAAGCATATTTAGCTTAGTACTAGTAAAAAGATAGATAGAAACACTATTGAACACCTTATTAAACATACAGAGTAATAACTTAACAACGAATTATTATAATAGTGTAACAATAGGCTGTCTTATCGCTATAGCTATAGTATGTATCGCTATATATCGCTTATAGTAATGTGCAACCCACATTGCTACTAAGCTTTTAAAAGTAGAAAAAATATTTGCAGACTAGTACGATTGTTAGACCCCAACGTTAATTATCATAATCAAGTGCGTTAGTGATCTATAAGTCTCTGGTCTCTCTTTATTGAGATCCTGTCTGTTAATAATGAATAAAACTGGCCAAGTGCGAGTCAGCATCGCGTCTCTTATCGCACACTTAGGGAGGGTTCCGCACAATACGAAACATAACAGAGTTTCAACCTCATATATTTGATTAATTGATATTACCAAGAATATTTGGTTTGGTCGCGATCTAGAAAGACGGGGCTCGTTTACTAGCGCCATCTATGTCATTTTGCCGAAACTAATTGGATAGAATGGCGTTTAAAAACACGTTTTGTGTATGGGGACCTCCTTTAATTTTTAACTTTATTTTGTTTTTAGTATTTGTTGTTCTAGTGGCAACAGAAATACACTATCTGTGAAAATTTCAACTGTCTAACTATCACGGTTAATGAGCTATGGCCTGGTGACAGACGGACAGACAGACAGACAGACAGACAGACAGACAGACAGACAGACAGACAAACAGACGGACATACGGACAGCGGAGTCTTAGTAATAGGGTCTCGTTTTACCCTTTGGGTACGCAACCCTAAAAAGAGAGAAAATCTCAAAGTAGGTATATAAAGATCTATATAACCGATAGCATTTTGACTACCGAATCGTGAGACATGAATTCGCGACCATACCTCAACGTCAACAATCAAACATTTTTTATAGTGGTAGGACTTCTGCTAGCCCACCTGGGGCGGTACTACCGCTTTAATACAGCGTGAAATAGGAATAGTGTCCAGTGAAATTATGGGGCATGTGAGACTTAACATCTGATTTGAGGTAACAGGCGCAGGACAGTGGTTTGCAAATTCTGGCTATCCAGAATTTTGCATCCCGCATATCTGTAATAGGTAGACGTCATTGCTTACCATCAGGCGAGCGTCGTGCTTGTCCTGTTACTTTATATTATTAATAAACAAAGCTGCACTGCAAGTACATTCGCAGCCCTTAACACGTGGTCGTCTCACGTCTGCCCGTTCAGAACTTAACTCATAATAATATAGTTTAAAAACTAAAAAAGAACCGACTTCAATGCCATTTTCAGTACCAATTTTGAGGTGTTTATCTCAATATCTCTGGAGATACTTATCAGACCTCGATAAAATACCATGGTACCACACTTGGGATATCTCCTTTCCAACAAAAAAAGAATAATCAAAATCGGTTCATAAACGACAAAGTTATCCGCGAACAAACATTATATATATATACGGTCGAATTGAGAACCCTCCTCCTTTTTTTGAAGTCGGTTAAAAATACATACAGTCTCTGAATTTGCTCCACAGCCACAGCATAAATTAAAGTATAAGTACCGCAGCGTAGCGCGGATTAGCATATTATAACTTTGCTGTTAGTTCATTGCCATCAATCATTGTTTTGTAGCACAATGTCTCGTTATAGGATGACAAAGGAACAAAAAGACGATCGAGCGAGGAAGTAGAAACGGAATCTCCACTTAAGAAACTCTGCCAAGAGGTAGAAAAGACATTCCCCCAGCATGACTCTATGATAAACGATTACGTCCATACAGCGACCAAAAACAACGTCGACGAAATACAGAGGCATACAGAACAACTCCTAGCTGAAATACAGACGTTACGGGAGTTAGCACAAAAGAAAGAGCACGAGTGGAACAATATACTGCATCTCAAAAAAGTCAAAGAGGAAATTTTACTAAGGCTATTGAGGAGAAAACAGGTTTTATCCTTTGAGAAATCGCCTGAAGTTAACGGTCAAGATCCTTTCGACTTCTTAAATCAAGCAAAGAACTTAGCTATAGATAAGAGTGATGAAATATCAGGACTGGCGTTGAAACCGCCTTCCATGCCTATGATGTCTGCACCTGTAATGCCGGTCACGTCACACTATAACCCCATGGCGGGTTTGCCCCCACCTTACGACAAAGCTCACTTACAATCGATGCCGAAACCAGTATTCCCCCAAGCTATGTTCCCGGGTCATATGCCCGGGTTTCCTAGAGATATTAACGCTATGAACGGGCAGATGCCGCCTGGGTTTGGATTGCCCATGGGCAGGCAAGGGCCTACGAAAGACGTGAAGTCTATTATAGCTGATTACAGACAGAGAAATCCAGAAATGGCTCCGAGAAGAGGTCGGCGAATGAAATCATTACTAAACCCTAATATGATGAACGTGCCGCGGGCTATAGCGCCAAAAGTCGACATGAACAGTATGAATAATCTCAACATGATCTTCAACAATTTGGATATGGTGAGTCCTCTTCTGTTACCCTATTTTAACTGACTTCCAAAAAGAAGGAGGTTATCAATTCGTCTGTATGTATTTTGTTTTTCTTTTTTTTTGTGTGTATGTTACGCGATTACTCCGTCAATTGTGAACCGATTTGAATGATTATTTTTTAAATCGGTAGGGTACGTTTCCGGAATGGTCCCATTTCAATTTCTTTGAGATCTGATAAATATCTCCAGAGATATGACGATAAACGTCTCAAACTTGCTACTGAAATTGACTCGCGGGGCATAGAAGTCTGTTGTTTTAGTTTTTAAACTTTAATTATTTTGTTTTGTATCTTATGGCTTTGTGATAAAATGTACTTTACAATGGGCGGTAAACTTAATGTGTAGTAAAGTTTTAATTGAATCAGTCTTCAATTCATGCACTTGCCGGTTAAGTGTTGTGAATGCAGTTTTGTTAAAAGCATGGCCGACTATTTTTGTTTCAAACAGCGAATGTTATTTTACAATGATAATTCAATTCATTCAATTTAAAGATTTTGATAATATTTTAAAAAATTACCTTGGAGATGAACTCTACAAATAAATAATTAAGATAGTTTAAAAACTAAAACAACCGACTTGACCATGCCCCGCGTCAATTTCAAGTCAATTTCAGTAGCAAGTTTGAGACGTTTATCATCATATCTCTGGAGATAGTGATCAGATCTCGATGAAATTAAAATGGGACCACCTCAGAAACGTACCCTACCGATTAAAAACAGATTCATTCAAATCGGTTCACAATTGACGGAGTAATAGCGTAACACACCTAAAAAAAATACAAATTAAAAACCTTCTCATTTTTGGACGTTGGTCGATAAGAAACAAAATTTTCATAACCTAGATTAAAAGCACAATGGGCGGTCATATCGCTAAGAACGATCTCTTCCAGACAACCTTTGGATTGATTTAATACATATATATGTTTACATCGACGGTGGTATATAGCATGAACGCGGTCAAAACCACAGGTTACAACTACTATTTACTCCACATTTCGAAAGCGAGCAAGTTTATCTATGTTAGCGGAATGAAACGTCGCGCTCCGCACAAGTCAATAATCTAATTTGTAATTACGATCCTTGACCCCGTTTCGCTGTGACGTCTCACTTGTTGCTTGGCTGTAGAATTGCTCCATGGGAACGATGGACTTTTTTACTTGAAACTTGCGAAGGTAGCAAATAGAGAAATAGAAAACTGTTTTGGACTCAGTTTTTGATGTTTATTGGCACGTACATTAAAGATAAAGGACCATTTTTTGAATAAAACATGAGTACTCGTAAAGTTTGAAAATGCATATAATATGGTATAATTTACGATCGTACAAAACGAAAAAACCGACTTCACATGCCGCGATAGTCAAAATAACCACTAGCTATAATCATGTCATCAAGGTATACAAATTTTTTGATATTGTTTCTCGCCATATCTCCGGACATAATTATCAGATCTCGATAAAATTTGAATCGGACCAAAGGGCAGGCATAATCTCTCAAACAAAATAATAATTTTTCCAATCAGTTAAGATTTGACTGAGTTCTGAGGTGTAACAATCATAAAAAAACAATACAGTCGAATTGAGAACCTCCTCCTTTTTGTGAAGTCGGTTAAAAAGTCACGAAGAACATGCATCTTCTGCCCCTTGAGACGTACAAATTTATTGTTAAGAACGAAATTATAGTTTCCAACTAACATAAATTATTAAACATCAAATACCGCATTCTTACATACATACATACAATCACGCCTTTTTCCTGTTGGGGTAGGCAGAGACTACTTCTTTTCACATGCTACGATCCTGACATACCTCTTTCGCTTCTTCCACTTTCATGAGCGCCTTCATACATGCTCGCCGGTTATAAGTACTTTTGGACTTGGCCTTTCTTTAAAACGTCTCCGATCTGGTCGTGTCGTGATACGTTCGCCTAGGTCGGCCTCTACCGGCTGCCCCATTCACACTCATCTCATAAATCTGTTTCGCCAGTCTTTCTTCATCCATCTTCTCTAGATGTCCAAACCATCTAAGCATCCCAAAATTCAATTAATTATATTAACTTACATCCGTCTGACTTGATACAAAAAAGTAGCTTCTCATCATCAAGGACAATATCTGCCGTCATTATCTTACGGTGTTCCGACAGCACAGCCCTTGAGAGTAAGACCATGTTAGGCCTAGCGTGTTCAACGATTCTTCTCATCGCTTACCACCAGGCGAGCTAGTGGTCCATCGCTAGCCTCATCAGTTTAGTAGTTAGATAGAAATACTTGACTAATTATGTCGCTTTTCGGTTTTAACTTTTTCGACTGCAACCGGTTTTGTTCACCGAACGAATTGATCTTAGAAACGTAATACCTACCATAATTTAAAATCGTTTGCAAAATTAAAAAACCGACTTCAAATGTCGCGGTAGTTTTCAGTATCACTACATCAGTACAGTACCAATCAGTTGAAAGTTTGAGGTATTATCTCCATATTTCTCGAGTTACTCGTCGACCGTCACCAGCGCAAAACACTCAAACAATATTTTGTTTTTAGAAAACGTCAAATAATTGATTTATAACTTAGGTGTCAAAATAATATGGTTTAATTTCGGCCGAGTAGTTTTTTGACCCATTCTTCTGGCTCAGTCGGTGCAACCAAACCAAGGTCATATATTTTTAGCTGACCACAGACTCCTGGCGAAAGGTCAAAAGAGACTCGGTAGTTTTACGACACTAGCGACAGCTTAGCTTCACTTGAGTATTGCTGAAACAGAACTTGGATAAACTGGCTTTCAAGTGTAGCAATTACGATATGATAATGACATGAATAATTTAATCTACATTAAACTTGAATATGCCAAGCGTGTGAAATATGGTCAAGGTTTAAAATTAGTCTGTATAATAATTAACATAGTATCAAAACTATAAAACCAACATCACATGCCGCGCCAGTCAGTTTCAGTAACAAGTTTGGGATGATTTTGATACTTATCACATCTTGATATAATGTTATATGAAGATCTTTGCCTCTACCTTCTCTTTACCTCGGACATGTACTCTATCGATGACAAAAATAATCATCCAATTCGGTTCTCAATTGGCAGAGTAATCGGGTAACAATTATACAAAAAAATAACAATCAGGTGAATTGAGAATTTTCTCCTTTATGGAAATTCCTCCTTTATGGAAGTTGAAAATATTTAGTAAAATAGATTGTTGAATCGATAATTTTTTTATAAAGGATATTGGATTTAGAGGAGTGATATTTTACATAATCACACAAAACCATCACGAACCAGTGCCAAGAACATTGATCAAAAACTTCCTGTACAACAAACAAAAACTGACCAAAATCCAATCTCAATTCCAGAACCAAAAAGCGATGCTCGAGCGTCTGCAACAGATCCAAGCGGGCGGGTTACAAAACGGGCTCTCCTTCAAGGACGTTCTAGTCCAATTCGCGAATATGCAGCAAAACAACCCCGGTCTCATCCCACCAAACAGGCCGATGGAACCGCCTCCGAACCGGCCAGACCGACCCGACCATATAAGGCCAGAAAGACGACGGCAGGAGAGGCCTCACGAAGAGCAAAAACCTGAGAGAATGGCATCATCGAGTCCCAGATTGCCTCCACCACCGCCTTACCCAGAAATATCCCTCTTACCCGTCACGACAAGCCAGGAAAGCTCGCAAACGCAGCAGCAAAACTCACTCCTCCACGGCATACTAACGAAGGTAAATTTCTAAAACGATAGTCTTAATCATAGAGTCTGTGCAAAATGAGAACCGTCGTAGCAATTGAGGGCGCGCGTGTTGATGGTTTTAATTTACTGTTTTTGTCGCGTTGACAACATTGCTCTGTCATTGCCAATACGACTAAAATTGTTTGATACCTTGGTACGTACCTACTCTTATCATTATCGGGTGGTACTATTAGGTATATTACCTTCCTTCCTTACCTTTCAATGTTAGTTCATCGTAAAGCCACTGTTCTCCTTTTGCACAGACTTTACAAGCTTCATTTTTGAATATTTTTCTGCTTGCTTATTGAATTAGCTTGAATGAGTGTTGCCACGTTTCCAGCAAGGCTCCTGTGGTTCTCAGAGTTTCTCCCCGACGTTGGCTAAACTGCTCACGTCTCCGGAACGGAAGGGCGCGACACCGTTGCCAACTTTCGGTCAGGCCAAGGTATCACCCACATGTATCAATGGACTACTATTGGTGTGCTGATTGGCCTAGATCTTACATTCAAAATTTAGCTCTAAGTTGTGGCGTTCAGATTGCATTTTGTTTTGTTGGTGGTGACTCAAATTTTTTGTTACGGATATCCAATATTTTGTGTTTCTAATGTTTTACTATTGGCACAGATTAAATAAAAGTACAAGTGTACCCTAATAAAAGTAATAATTGTCATTGCTCAAAAAGAATAATTGTCTATGTCAAGTCATCAAGAGACATAATTTCTTTAAGAATGCCAGAGTTGCGCAAACTGTCAAAACATTTTATTTCCAATTGCATGTTGTCACTTTTTATCTTAGAGTATTAGAAAAAGACAGCAATTGTCCTGATCGGATATAAAATTGTATTAAAACATTATTTTCTTCTATATACACAGATTCAGTCGACAATTTAATGTTAAAAACATTATTGAAATTAATATAATAAGGCGTTAAAAAAACTAAATCTCATTTCACTGTCACTATCACCGCATTTTTGACGGTATCAAGAATTTTTTGGTTAAGGGGCCAATTGTACTTGCCAGCTTGTTAGAAAAGTAAATATATATAAAATACTGAGCTTGGTTTTTGCATTTCTAATCAATTTTTGCATTCTATATCTAAAAATCAAGCACGATAACCTATTATTTTCATTTTGTTAATTACTGACCCAGTACGGAAAATTAGCCCTTTTACTCTAAAACTTCTTGCTTCTGTAAAAAATGTGATGACAGAGACAGACAAATAAGTTCGATTTTCTCCTTCCTAAAAACACCTCATTTTAATTGAGTTACCATTAGAAAAAGAAGGTTTCTATTTTACTTACATTGGTTATTGAATATAAATATTAATTGAGCATTACATAAATCGACTATCAAATCGAAAGAAAGTTATGAGGTTTCTGTTTTAAAAACTCACGTTCATTTTGTACTTATTAATTTAACAACGGTTGAAGCTGAAAGATATTTCGTCGATCGCTATATCGACATCGCGTAATTCATATTAAATTCTGGTCTTTAAATTAATGAGGTTTAGGGCCCGGCTCACATATGGCTAAGTGCAGTGCACAGCATTTTTGACATTATTTATATTGAAATAAATTGAAAATCAATTAGCTAGAGTGTCGGAGAGATTATAGGAGAAATTGATTTTTGATTTTATTTCGATTTCAGCACTAGATAATAGTTTGACTTAGAAACATGTTCTGCGCTTCGCTTCGTCAAATGTGTGCCGCGCCTTATGTTTATGAAAATCATAGAGCATATTATTATGTGGGGATACATCGTCACTTACCAACAGGTGAGAGAGTCTAGTACTTATAATCTATAAAAAAATAAGGTACTTTATCGTTCCATAGCAAAAAGTTGATGGTGTTTTGTCTGAGCTCACTGTATTTAAACAAAAAAAAGTTATTTGATAACACAGCAATGCTAATGAAATGGAAGCCTTCGAAAGTGCAGTCTGAATGATCCAAATAACAAAAAAGTTTTTCGGCTCAATTCTTCAAATATTCCAAAAATATATATATTTGAGAATGGCAATACTCATTGACATATAATGCCACCTCACAGTCATTTTTACATACATAATTATTTATAAATATCTATATCTAATCTATAGACAATACACTGTAGGTGCGAAATATATCAATATATTGGTCGAGTCAAATTTCTAGAAATCTTGTCTATAGCTCTTAGCGTATCAGGGCAAAAGGTTAATAGAGAGGCAAATATCAAAATGTATGAACTATGATATTTCTCTCTCTCTCTCTCTCTCTCTATATCTCTATTTATGTATGATTTATGGTCCTATTAAGAATTTTGGCACGATCAATACTTTTGATATTAAATAAGCTTAATATGCACTAAGATAAATTAAAGCTTTTAATGTTTTATTTATTTGCAATATTATTTCGAGTGTATATATTATTTAGTAAAAATATTAAATTTATTAAAAAATAATTAAGATAATATTATGTTTCTTTGAAGTGTCTCACACTTTATATTTTTGTAAATTGTTAAACACAATCCAAAATTTCATCGTACCGACGGGACTAGAACCCGCACCCCCCGGATTACACGTCCAGGTGCTCTGCCAATTAAGCCACGGTTCGATACATCGATACGACGAAATTAGTGGATTGCATTTGTTAACCCAATTATGCATTGGTGGCGCCATCTATGACTACTTATTACGTAAGTTAATCATTCGGAAGAAATCATTACAGTTTTCAAATCCGACGAGAGATGTTGCACTGCGTAAATCAAATATTATGTTTCTTTGAAGTGTCACACACTTTATATTTTTGTAAATTGTTAAACACAATCCAAAATTTCATCGTACCGACGGGACTCGAACCCGCACCGCGAATGATTAACTTACGTAATAAGTAGTCATAGATGGCGCCACCAATGCATAATTGGGTTAACAAATGCAATCCACTAATTTCGTCGTATCGATGTATCGAACCGTGGCTTAATTGGCAGAGCACCTGGACGTGTAATCCGGGGGGTGCGGGTTCGAGTCCCGTCGGTACGATGAAATTTTGGATTGTGTTTAACAATTTACAAAAATATAAAGTGTGAGACACTTCAAAGAAACATAATATTTGATTTACGCAGTGCAACATCTCTCGTCGGATTTGAAAACTGTAATGATTTCTTCCGAATGATTAACTTACGTAATAAGTAGTCATAGATGGCGCCACCAATGCATAATTGGGTTAACAAATGCAATCCACTAATTTCGTCGTATCGATGTATCGAACCGTGGCTTAATTGGCAGAGCACCTGGACGTGTAATCCGGGGGGTGCGGGTTCGAGTCCCGTCGGTACGATGAAATTTTGGATTGTGTTTAACAATTTACAATAATTAAGATAGTTTAAAAACTAAAACAACCGACTTCCATGCCCCGCGAGTCAATTTCAGTAGCAAGTTTGAGACGTTTAACGTCATATCTCTGGAGATACTTATCAGATCTCGATTAAATTACAATGGGACCAACTCGAAAGGTACCCAATCGATCAAAAAAAGAATCATTCGATTTTGACGAACTTGACTTCACAATTGACGAAGTAATCGCGAACATACATACAAAATAATAAAAAAAAACATACAGACGAATTAAGAACCTCCTTTTTGGAAGTCGGTTGAAAAGGAGAAAGTGTTTTCGAATGCTTTTGTGTAATAAAAGTAAATCTTAGAAAATTAAAAGTTCTAAAAAACAAATTCGATTCGTTTTTTAATTAATTATGAACATATATATTTATTTAAAGTATTGACATTATAAAATATGTTTACATATATGTTATATATGTTTATGATTTCAATTTTACTATGTTGTAACAAACAGTTAAATCACCATTGTAAACCAGTTTCTTGCTAATGCAGACATATAGTTGTTTTAACGACATTCTTAAGTCTAAATTTACGAATAAAAAAATAATGACAATATTTTAACCAATTAAACAGATGCCTTTCACAATATTACATAAACATTCAATGATACTATGCGCATTTAATGTTATTGAGAACTAATTGGGTTCAAAACCAGTCTTATTGTGCAGTCGAAAACGCTTTCCAAATGATAACCACAAGTCCTACGCTTGCTTACTAAATATGTTTCAACAAATGTGAAAATAGCACAATTAAAACAAAACTCGTCGAAATACTGCCATTTGGTCATCAATATATATAAATAACCGGCCAAGTGCATGTCGGGCCACGCGCAGTGTAGGGTTCCGTAGTAGCCTATAATTCAATGCAAGTCTTTACCCGTTATAAACAAGCAACTTAGTACTCCGTCTTTGTCACTTTAAAGGATTTATTCTAAGGATTTTGTATTTGGTACAAAATTATCCAACACCCAAGTTCAACGACTATTACTGCTAAACTAATAAAGTTTCTCAACCGCTTGTTTTCCTTTAAAGTTCATGAAATGCGCTTTTGAATTTTTCCAGATTTTTCAAGCCAGCAGTTTAGCTGTTAGAAGGGCGACGCCCTACTGGAACAAAAAAATTCACTTTAAAGTTTAATATTTCGTAAATGAAGCATTCGATCAAAAAATGGTATTAGCAACCCTTAAGTCATTTTAAAAGACCTATTCAACGACACCCCACACGATGGGGTAGACAATGAAAAAAAAATGCATCCCCACTTCTCATATAGCTAAAAAAATATTTTTCAGCACTTTGTCGGCGTAATATATATACATAGCCCCACATAATTACAGCTTTCTAGTATTAACGGTCTCTTAGCAAAACCTCGGATAGACAGACAGACAGACAGACGGACATGACGAAACTATAAGGGTTCCTTGTCAGGACTACGGAACCCTAAAAAGGGGAGATAAGATACCTTAGTCACAATCGAACTGGCGTTTGTGTAGCACGTACAGAATCATGCCTTCCTCTGTTCTTCATACACATCAAGCTCGACATTAGAAATTCGTGTTGTCATGTAGTTGTTTCTAGTTCCATTATGTTTACGTGGCATAAGAGTGAGTAACGCATCTCCCTTTTTATGTAGATGCATTTGGTGATACTTTTTGCATTGTGGTAGGACACTGTGTAGTTTTTGCCTGGCAGGCTACCCTCAAGTTGGAAAATCTCACAGGTGATACATACAGGCCAATGGTGGTAGGAGCATATTATATCGATGTTCCGCCTGACTTGCTACCAAAAAAAGTAGCTTACCACCATCAAGGAGAAAATCTGATTTTTTCCATTTTTGGAAAATAAATCAGGGTGATGTAATTAATGCTCTAGATTAAAGGAACAATATTTAAAAAAAAATGTTGACTAAATATTATGATTGAAATTTTCATCATCATGCAAAGAAGGGCTAATCAATAATACTGGCTATCCGTGTGCAAAATTTCAGCCAAATAGATCCAGCAAACTCTCGATGATTGATGTTTGAGACCTTGCCGAAAATGATATAAAATACTCTGTCGTCTTCTACCTTACGAGAATTGTCATGCGTGGAAACGAGACAGCAGTGGCATTGAGAGTTTTCCAATGCCAATTGACAATTAGAAAAGTATATTATAAATCTAAAGGCTATTTTCACGTATGCTGAAACTTCACATACAACTGCTTTCAAGATAAGATCTTTCTGAATTTCCTCTAACTGAAGATTGCATTATGGGTGGGTTTTATTTCAATATTCAATCAATCCTGATTTCACGCGACACAAGATTGTATTTGACATGAAGCTTTTTATAAACAATGTCAAATTACAATTTTTGGTTGTAACAAATCCGAATCGATCGAATATCTAAATATTGTGTATTTATATTCACACACAGTGTAAAAATTGTTACTTGAATAAAAAATTAACTGATATGGAACCAGCCGTCAGCTATTTATTCTATGAAGCCCAAATACAATCTCTAGTCTATGAAATCAAGAGAGAGCGATTGAAATCCTTAACTTAACGATAGTAAGGGCCAGTTTCAACGGTTCCAGATAAAGTTTCAGATAGTATATATAACGTCATGTAGGGCCAGTTTCACCGGCTCCTGATAGCGCTAATATGAAGAAATCTGACAGATTTTTTTTGACAGCTTTTATATGGCGTCATGTGTCAAATAACTATCTAACGCATTATCAGGAACCAGTGAAACTGGCCCATAAAGTTGTTGTTTCTGTGGCAGATGAGTTCCTAATAGGCAATCAAAGACTCCTTCAGGAACCGGTGGATCTGAGCTTTACGGCCGTATTCATAAATACTTTGACGAATGCATAGCGGTGCATTTTATACAAGTAATGTCAGTAATGTATTGGATTATGAATTACGCTAGAGTCTGTGCACAAAGAGAACCGTCGTATAAAATGGGGTCGCGCGTGTTGATGGTTATAATGAACTGTTTTTGTTGCGTTGACAACATTGCTCTGTCATTGCCAATACGACTAAAAATGTTTGATACCTTGGTACGTACCTACTCTTATCATTATCGGGTGGTACTAGGGAGTTAGGTACTAGGTATATACCTTTTTAAATTCAAAGCAATGAGTTATGTTTTTGTTATTTATAGAATAATTATTATTGATATGATCTATTTAATGTTATTTGACGTGTGTAGGTGCAGATTTTTAATTTTCCCATATACTGAATAAATGCTTTGACTTTTGACTTTTCCTTCCTTACCTTTGAATGTTAGTTCATTGTAACGCCACGACGGTTCTCTTTTTGCACAGACTCTATGCGTTCTCCAGCACTGTGAGATATCATAGTATTGTTTATGAATACGAGGGTAGTCTCTGCAGAGCAACAAGTGAAGCAAAGATGGTTGGAATTGCTTACAGAACTGCGGTGAAATAACAATAACTCCGGTACAACCTACGCCGCCGCCGCAAGATGCGACCGCGGAGAAATCTGAAGAGGTTGTACAGCTGGTAAGTGTATTTTTTTTACCGACTACCAAAAAGTAGGAGGTTCTCAATTCGTATACAGTGTTTTTTTTTTATCAACCGACTTCACTTCTTAACACAATTTTTATCGTGACACGTAGATTTCTTTATATTTTCATTTCACCGACAATTTTGCTTCTGAACATATAACACGTTCACAACACAGACTAAGAAGTAAAAGAGAGAAAGCACATGCAAAACAAAGAATATAGTAATTATTTGTTTTGTATCAGTTTCTTAATTGTCACCTAGCATCAGTTTCTTAATCTCACCTTTGTGTTAACGTTTGCATCAGTTTCTTAATCTCACCTTTGCTTCAGTTTCTTAATCTCACCTTTGCATCAGTTTCTTAATCTCACCTTTGCATCAGTTTCTTAATCTCACCTTTGCTTCAGTTTCTTAATCTCACCTTTGCATCAGTTTCTTAATCTCACCTTTGCTTCAGTTTCTTAATCTCACCTTTGCATCAGTTTCTTAATCTCACCTTTGCATCAGTTTCTTAATCTCACCTTTGTGTTAACGGTCACAACACAGACTAAGAAGTAAAAAAGAGAAAACTCATGCAAAACAAATAATTTAGTCATCTTTGTTTTGCATCAGTTTCTTAATTGTCTGTACCCCTTTCAGCGCACTTTAATGTTACATCCATGCGTAATTAATTACATGTCTCAAATAAAAAGTGTCTTGAGCAAAGCTTTATGTAACCTATTCGAAAGGGGAGTTAGTACATCATCATCATCATTATCAACCGGTATCAGTCCACTGCTGGACGTAGGCCTCCCCCAAGACACGCCACTGAGCCCGATAGTCGGCTCTTTGTTTCCAGTGGAGTGTTTTTGGAGTTAGTACATGTATATGTAAAAGTTCAGTTCTTCAGTCCTTGTCATTTGTACCTTACCTGGTCTCGCTACAGTTTAATTGTTTTATAACTTTCACTGCATCATAGTTTTACCATCAGGTGAGATAGACTGCAAAGTGATAAAAAAGTTTGCATGGCTGCAATAAAATGAAAAAAAAAAGTGTTTTTTTAAAGCTTAGAACTGCTGAAAACATCGTTTACAATTTTTCTATTTTTTCATCACATCTATTTAACATCTCCCAGTCTCTTCCCCAGGAGGACGAAGAGTCTCCCCAGTCGGAAGGCGAGGCCGGGGGCTCCCCTGCCTGCTCGGGGCGGCTGGTCATCGACGAAGCACCCCCCGATCCGCCATCGGAGCCCGACACACCTTTGTGCCAGGGTTGTAGGCGACGTGATGCGCAGTTTGTATGCGCGGGATGTGCTAACCAATGGTACTGCAGTCGAGAATGTCAGGTAATATACTCTTAGATAAGATAAAAAGTGCATTACAGAATTAAAGAAATAAATATGGAGTACCGCAAGGCAATTTACTAGGTCCGATGCTTTTCTTACTATACAAAATACATGCATTGTATGTATGTAAAGGCCGTGTCATAGTGGTGCTGCCAGTGGTCAATGTTACGTAAGATAACAGCTGTATTATAGAGAAAATGTAAGTTGCGCTGTAAGAGAAAATATCTGGAGTAACGCATGGTATTTTGCTCGGTCCAGTTTTAAACAGCTAATACCTACGATGTACAGTAGAAACTCTATAAGTCGAACCTCAAGGGAAACGCCAAAAAATTCGAGTTATAGAGTTTTCGACTTATGGAGGATCTCGTCTTAGGCGGATTTTAATTCGACTTGTAGAGGTTAAGATTTATTCTTAATAATTTTGAGTTTTTAGTTTACGTTTCACAGTACTCATGTTTTAACAATTTTATTTGTAAACTGTTCTTAAATGTATGTGTATTGCGGTAGAACCAAACTATTTCTGACAATTTTTCAATCGACAACAAATAACTTGCTTCGTTAAAGTTCAATTGAAATCAAAAATAATAAAAATTAACACTTGACACCAAGCAAGCAAGCACGTGTTAACGTAAGTCATAAATACCTTAAGGGTTAATCCTATTTATTGTAGTACCTAAATTGTTTTCTAAGAAACAATAGTGTACCTACTTACATTGTCGGCAACTTCTTAAAGTCGGCAACTAATTTTTCTTCGAACTGTAGAGGTAATGAGTTTCAAATAATAGAGTTGTAAAAGTTGTAAGATATAAAAAATGGTATGTTCGAGATACAGAGGTCAAAGTTATTTTTTCGAGTTATAGAAGGAAAATACGTACTGAATTTGCTTATAGGGACTCACTAATTATTTCGACTTATAGAGGGTTCAGATTTCGAGAAACGGAGGTTTTGGGTCTTTAAGGGAAGGGAACACAAACTTTTTTCGAGTTTGGGAGGTTTTCGACTTATCGAGGTTCGACTTAAAGAGGTTCTACTGTATATGCAAATAGTGGTACTGCAGTTGATAAAATGCCAGAATAATTGACTTATTTTGGATAAAACACTCTAGGTAATAAGCTAAGGTATTGTACTAGGTCCGATTTATGTAAGAAACATACATTGTAAGTGGATCGTATCAACCACTAGTTCTGCATTCGAAATTAGGTTGTCAAAACGCTGAATCGGTATTAAAGTATTTTGAGTATCACAAGGCACGGTACTTGGTCCGGTTTTATTCAATACAATGCTTCTTAATTTATTTCTCGCTCCATAGAACATAGCTTAAGACTAGGAGAAGAAGAAGAAGGTTACAACTTGCAATAAAATATCCTACTTTTTCTTATTTCCAGGTGGCAGCGTGGGACGATCATTCAGAGATGTGTTCCGGATAGACAGACGTACTGTAAGTGTTAACTATGTTATTTATAAGTGTACGCTCGTTCACAAGTGCGTCTCAATGTAACCGTAGTGTCATTTGCCTTAAATGTATTGTATTACCTATCTGTGGAACATAGGCGAATCTCTACTAAAATGGGTTTTGATATAGCCCGACATTATTATCTACGGATCGAATGAGTTAAAAAGAAATCTGGAAACAAGTTCTTCATAATCAGCCTGTGTCAGTCCACTGCTGGACTTAGGCAGATGCGCCACTATGCTCGATCTTCTTTGCCAGTTTTTTCCCACTTTTTTCAAACAAGTTATTAATAAAGTAATTTTAAAAACGACCAGAAATGTTTATAAAACCTCCACCTTTTTCTCACTGTCTGCGGCTCTATACATAATAATAGGCTCTACATAGACAGAACACTAAAGAACCAAAAGATAGGTATGATGTTTACGTTAAAATGTTACCACTCCAAATTGTAATCTGCCGTTAAGAACACTGTACTGAGATTTTAAAGAACAATTTTTGCGTCTCAAGTTATGAGTCGAAGTGCAGTAACATTTAAAATTCTGGCAGTCCAGAATTATGAATGCTGTTGAATCTGTAATAGGTAGATGTCATCGCTTACCATCAGGCGAGCGTCGTGCTTGTCCTGATACCTTATATAATAAATAAAATCCACAGTTACCTAACAACACATTTAGTACCGTAATCCATTGTTGCTGTGCTGAGCTTATAAATTCTGCATCTTTCACAAATATATATAGTTTTTGGCGTAGTTTACAAACTGAAAATTACTTTTCTTGTCCATGTAAACTCAGCCCAGCGCAGCGGCCATTTCGTGTATGCTCAGTACAGCGCAGCGGCCATTTTGTGTAACCTCAGTAAAGCGCAGCGGCCATTTTGTGTAAGCTCAGTACAGCACAGCGGCCATTTTGTGTTACCCCGATCGTAATTATCTGTAACTTCACCTCGTTCCGTTCATTCGTTCGGTCTTAATATGTTCCTTCCGATTTATGCGATAAATCCGCTGTTTGTGTTGATACCGATCCATAGACAAAAAGTGTCAGACTATATCAAAATAAACCCCGAGACTATCCAAGCTTGTCCCGGGTTATCATCTATTCCCAAGGGCTGATAAATCCTGCCCTTTCCACCAACTTTGACAGTTGATCATTGAATGAACTAAACGACAGGGACAGCTATACAGGCTGTATAGCTCCTCTTTCATTTCGTTAATTTCAAACTTCATTATAACCCCGGGTGCTGCCCCCTGATTCTCAATAATTCGGATTCGGAAGCTTTATTTTTAATTTTGAATATTGATAAATCCGTGAGGTATTTTGTCGCGGAAACCTTTCCAACTTGAATCACAGATTTTTCTAATTGAAATATCAAAAGTAACCATAGACTTAATATAAAAGGATGGTGCACTGCAGATGTTTTGACAAATTCAATTTAATCCGTATGCTTTAACGATAAGGTTGTAATCGCTTTGTAGAACAAAACGGCCCAATTGAGAGACACCAGGGTGGTAGTGTGTCCTTGTCTAACAACCTGCTAGTCCTATATATGTACTATACTATATGTATGGTATATATATATAAGTTCTCCATACAAAAGAAAGGGACAAACTCCGTTCAAGGTCGGTCTCATGGGGGCCGGTGTACGTGATCAAGTTTAATATGTAGCAGGTCTGTGAAAGTAACCGATCGGAACATTATAAATTGCAAAGATCCAAGTCGAAGTAAAGGCAGTTTCCGAATCCGAATTTGTTCTGAAAATATTGAGAATAGGCCTGCTGGTTTCAAGTCTCGGTCTGCGATCATTATCTTCTAAGATTGTGATATTTTCGGATAAGCTCCAAATGTAGAGGCAATTGACTATGCTTAGCATAATACATTCTTATTCTAGTGAAAACTTGTTGTGAACGTTTCCTAAACCGATTTGGTCGCATTTGATTGGATTATGTTTAATAAATCGATATATTAAATGTATTAATATCTTGGAAATGTTGATAGACTATTGTAATAAAAATAGGTATTATTATGGTAATTAAATCACTGAAATCTAACGTGTAATATTTTGTTATTTTGGAGTTCATGGAATTAATTATACTTAAACCGGTATTAAAGAACAATACTCAAATATAGATTTTCACGTAGGCAAAGAATGGAGTCATTTGATTGGCTAAAAATCGCGTAATTTTTAACTGACTTCACAGAAAGGAGGTAGGAACCTCCTTTCGTAGGACCTCGCCTGTTTTTTTTTAAATTTTTGTTATCTCAGAATTCCGTTATTTATGATCTTGTTTGAGTGAGTATATTTTCCGTTTGGTCCCATTGTAACATTATCGAGATCTGATTAGTATCTCCAGAGATATGGAAATAAAAATCTCAAACTTAGTACGTAGTGAAAATTACCAACGGGCTTTTGAAGTCGGTTTGTTTGATTTTGTAATCGATCTTAAATTACCTATTTTTCAGTATCGTTCAATAATACCCGCCTAAAGCGTTTACACATGGCGACTTTTCGACGCGCTGTCAATGCGACTTAGACGCGAGTCAACGTACTACAGCGGTAGCTTTTGTATATTTATTTGCAAAATTGCCCAATGGGCAGTAATTACCATCGTAAAAAGGTTATCACTCACATACACGACTTCGCTCCCACCCGGCATAAAATGTTCATTAAAATGTAAGCCTTATGACGCACTGTTGACAGACTTTACATTGACAGCAAACGGAGCAGACCGCTGTCTGCTCCGTGTGTTGTCGACGTCATAAGGCTTACATTTTAATGAACATTTTATGACGCGCGTTTCAAAGTCGTTTGCAAATATATACCTATATTCCCATCAAAGCCAAATCTACATTAAATAACACACAAATTATCAGCGATCCTTAAAAATCTTGTGTCATAATGCTTTTTGTATGTATCTCTCCTTAGATTTAGTTGTCTAGTTTGAATTTATTGGAAATTCGACCAAAAAGTGACTGCGTATTTATGATTATTTTTACAAAGGTTGTACTGCGTATTTAAAATTTGTGCTAATTGTTCTAAGGTGCAATTTTCTGGCAGCAAAAATGTTCCTAATATGTTGAAAGAATAAAGTCTACAATAATGAACATAGTATCAAATCGTCTTGAAACAAATTATTATTGTTAATTTTCTTGTCTGTTTTCAGAGCCTTATCTTCTAAGATATAGGGTTTAATTTTATTTAACCACAATAATCGAGTTCATTCCTATGTCCCGGTGTTAAGCAAAAATATGCTTTATGTATGATCTGAATTATGTCGATATTTATTTTATAATTATGTCAGGATCGTAGCATATGGAAAGAAGCAGTCTCTGCCAACCCCAACGGGAAAAAGAGGTGATTGTATGTATGTATAGTTTATAATCAGTCGTAGACAATAACACTGTAAAGATATAAATGCATTTATATTTGTTATATTATCTATATAATATAATCATAAAAACCGATTCGTGTTTGTGCATGTTTGTTCGCTGCGATATTATAGTCGTATTTTTAATTAGACGAAGTCAACTGACGTTTACTGTGTTGTCAGTTTTTGATGAAATAAAACTAGTGTTGTGACAAAGTGAATGATTGAAAAAAGTTTTTTCAAATTGCCTCGATTGTCTAGTGAATAGTTAGTGTGCCGAACTGCCAATATCGGGTACGGGGTTCGAATTTTAGTCGTACTTTGTACATGCCAACGAGTTTTCGACGACTATGTTCCTATAGTATCTATCTATACTGAATACCGAGTGTTTTATATCAGAGCGCTTTTATACAATTGTATTGTAAAATAGAAATAATATTATTTTATAGTTCGAAATGATTAACTATTCACACTCATTGTTCATTGATCGGATTGAACGCGAACTGAACGCATCACTATTACTTTAAATATGGCAACATTATTTTACAAAGTGACATTAGCTACTGTCAGTTGGCTTCGTCTTATTAAAAATACTACTATAGATTTTTGCAGATTTTTGTATTGCTTAAACTGTGTACAATAGTATTTAGTAAAGTATTCTATATTCGTATTTATATACAAAAATAAAATATTAAGGCTGAACGCACATCGACTACTATTGCTTGAGCAACTATCTGTGCCCCGCGGTTTGGTTTTACCCGCGTAAATATCATTCTGTGGAAATATTGGGATAAAAAGAACCGAATGTGTTTTTCCAGGGTCTTGACTATCTACACACCAGCTCAATCTTTTGAGTAGTTTTAGCGTGAAGAAGAAGTAACAAACATACGTACACATCAACGAACTTTCGCCTTTATAATATTACTAGCTGTGCCCGCGACTTCGTCCGCGTGGAATAGTGTTTTTGGGTAGCATTAACTAATAAGGCACATACGTATCCCAACTACACCGTACCGCGCCACGCTAATCCCCCTTCCCCTCCCCTCACTTACCCTCCCCCTCCTAGTTTCTAGCTTGTAGCTCTAAAAATGACGATACTTCCATACAACTTTCATCCCCTTTCAACCCCTTTCAACCCCTTACAACCCTTGTTTCGCATTAAAAAGTAGCCTATGTCCTTTCTCAGGCTTTAGACTATCTGTGTACCAAATTTCATTTAAATCGGTTCAGTAGTTTAGGCGTGAAGTGACACAGACAGACAGACAGACAGAGTTACTTTCGCATTTATAATATTAGTAAAGTAAGGATTATGTAGTAGGATTGCTCGGGCAAATAGTAACCGATGTGCGGCGAGCCTAAAGCCTCGTATTCATGGTAAACATTTGTTTAGCAACATGGTTGCATAAACATGTTGCCTAAATGCTGTCAACATATTGCGGGTTACGCTTGTTGCGGAGTTGATCACGCCGTGTTGCAGAGTTGACGCCCGGCGAGCGAAATCATTTTTGATGTTGAGAAACTTTGTGTTGGACAACAGTTGCTCAACAAATGTTTACAATTAATAGGGGTTTAATTTTACATAGTAAATAAACTCTGTGCCTTTAATTTGTGTGTTTAAAAAAGTCTACATAATTCAGATCTTGTATTCCCCGACTACATGTATCATACAATTAAAATGAACATAATAAATTAACTTGTAAGATAGACTAGTTATAAATAAGCTGAACATTTCGACGTTCGAAATCAATATTTTGTTATTGCAGTGCTCAATCACACAAACTTCAAAACGTTATTTTATCTTAACTTAACGTTGAACGCGAGTCTGAACGAGAGTCTGAACGTTTGAACGCGACATTATGAAATATATATCGTCTTAAATTATTTTAATATATAAGGACGTTTTTGTAATACTTTAAAAAGTATTAAACGCCCTTATTCTACCATATCAGCTATTCCTGTGCAAAATTTCATCCGAATCTGTCCAGCTGTTTAAATGTGGAAAGGTAACAGAAAAACAGACATAATTACTGCACCATATTTATTAAATCATAGCGTAAAGTTCATCTATGAAAACGTTATTTTTCTGTACATTTGTCTGTCTGTCATTCGTCTGTATGAATCCTAAACGGCTGGACTGATTTTGATGATATATTTTTGTAATCGGGTGGGTATGACTATTGGTCCCTGAGTGGTTTAGTTCCAGAATTGGACTCGGTAGGTGGCGCTGCGAGATAACGTCTACCGGATCCGGATAGTATTCAATAAAACGTGTCTGTGTGATTGAGCAATACCTAAGTGTATTATTACCCATAGAATAATAGATCTATTTATTTTCTCAAAACAATGGTAACTGAGTATTATATATTAGAGGCGTTCTACATTATACACAGCCGTGCCAAAATAAATATACACAATTTATGTTATCTATTGAAGAAATCTTGTAAAATTAAATACTTTGTAAAGACAGAAATCAAGTTTTTTGTATATATAATTTTTTGTGATTTATGTTTATTAAACATTGGTATAGTTCGACCGTAAGAGCTGTGCCGCTCTTTTCTGACTTACAACTGAGAACAGGATTAGAAATCATGCTCTTTTTTATAGTCGCAATTGCGCTATGTCCGTCTCACTATGTCTTCATTTATATTGTCACAGCCTTATCGTTCGTACTATAGACAATTGTTAAATATGTATTGCAGAATATTGAAATGGTAGCTATTTGTAGCTAATATTTGGCAGCCTTATTTGGGTTAAAGCATCACATATAAATAAAAACCTCTTTTGTAATATTGACTTTGACTATTTTTAGTCTGGAGTGTTAAAAATGTAGTGAAGTCTAATGCTGGTTTTACACTACCGTCTCACCGGAAATTAAACAATCTTTATTATAAAGAAGGATATGGCAATAAAATAAACTGGCCAAGTGCAAGTCGGACTAGCACTCGTAGAGTTCCGTACCACACTACAGTATTTTATAAGAACGAGCAAAAAATACCACTATCATTTTTCGCCAGCAAAAAAAAATATTAATAAACATTTCGTTTCTTATAACGCCATCTTACGTCTAACAAAGGTGTTAGGGATCGACATTTCAATATAAAGCCATCTATGGGACGTTTACCTAACTAAGCGTTCATAGATGGCGTGAAATGCCGAAAAAAACACGTTTCTTGTATGGGGTCCCTCTATTATCTTTAACTTTATTCTGTTTTTAGTATTTGTTGTTATAGCGGCAACAGAAATACATCATCTGTGAAAATTTCAACTGTCTAACTATCACGGTTCACGAGATACAGCTTGGTGACAGACGGACAGACAGACAGACAGACAGGGAAAGCGGAGTCTCAGTAATAGGGTTCCGTTGGTACCCTTTGGGTACGGTACCCTAAAAAGGGTGCGTAGAAAGCTACGCGTAAGACGTGAAACTTCCAAGTTAATTCCATTTATTTCTCAACATCACTAATTATTTTTGTACAACTCCATCTCGAATGCCAGAATTATAGCGAATACTTCTTCGTAGTTACGACGTACTACAATAGAGGGCGTTTATAAATATAAAATGTAACATGACGCTTACGTAACTTCCGTTGATTCGGACCATGGAGAATGGACTCTAGGTAGAAGGAGTGCGATCTTTCTAACAAAGCTTGTCTAAAAAAGTTCTGAAAATATGTCTCGAGTAGTACTCAGGCCCGCCGGTTCAATGCCTGTGTCGCTAGTGAAGTATATCGATGGCAGAAAGCGTAAATGTCGTACCTAAAAATTTGAAATTTGAAAAAACTATTTTTGAGTGAACAGTAGACAACCTAGAAACAAATCAATGGTGTATTATTAAATTTATTCAGCATAGAAAGACTAGACATATACTATTCGACGCGGCTTTTTTTTCTGTACAACAATATAGTAAAAATTCATTCAGGCAAATTTTGAGATATGACATTTCCGCTTTCTGCCGTCGATATATTACACTAGCGACACAGGCATTGAAACGGCGGGCCTGAGCACTACTCTGCGACAGATTTTCTTGAACTTTTTAAGACGTCAGTTTCCTATCCTTCTGTCTGTATCCGTGATTTGGACCGTGACGCTACGTTACTTCCGTCAAATGTTACCTCAGTGCGCCTAAACAAGTTTTATTAAAAAAATGTACTTCCATGAAACATCACACATATCGAACAGTTAAAATCTGTGCTGTAATATCTTATAGGCTAGCGTTTGACCACTATCTCGTCTGGGGCTGGGGGTAAGCGATAATGTGGTCAAAGATGGTGAACACGCTAGGCCTAGAATACTCTGACATGACACCGTAAGGTTATGCGGGCAGATTTTCTCCTTGATGGTGGTAAGCTACCTTTTGATAGCAAGTCAGGCGGAACATCGATATAATGTGTTCCTATCCCCTGTGGTTATGAGCAAAATACGTTTGCTCATAACTGAAATTTGAGGCCCTAAGTATGGTAACGTAGTACCAACATTTTGATCTTTAGATGATATAGATCAGTAGTACCCTTAGTACGAGTTTTCATCGTAAACGCTTTTGACAGATCTCACATAGTTTTCGACTTATTCTGGCTCCCTGATTGGTCTACATTTAGTCAGTAGAGGCGCTGTAGGTACTGTTTTTCATACAACATTTGTTACATAGAGAACATCGAGTTTGGTATGAAAACTCGTACTAAAGGTACAGATAAAACCACAAAAATTAAAGTTTGAAGATTGTGTAAAACCAGCATATACCCACCTATTCTTATGAAATTATTGAAACTTAATGTATATTTTGTTTGGTATCAAAATCGTGCACGGTTCACAAAATTCACCCCTTAACGCTAGTCACGTTTTTGTTACCTATTATACCTGTTTATGTATTTGTAACTTATATCATGTTATGTAAGAATATAATAAAGCAGTACTATCTTTCGAATTTGTTTCTTTTAATTGCTACGTGGTGGAGGGAGAATTACCCAAGATCTTACTCTTTTTATTTTTTTGTGTTTATTTAACGCGATTACTCCGTCAATTGTGAACCGATTTGAATGATTATTTTTTTAATCGGTAGGGTACGTTTTCGAGGTGGCCCCATTGTAACTTCATCGTGATCTGACAAGTATCTTCAGAGATATGACGATAAACGTCTCAAACTTGCTACTGAAATTGACTCACGGGGCATGGAAGTCGGTTGTGTTAGTTTTAAAACTTTCTTAATTATTATGATATAGTTAAGTAGGTACCTATCAAACAAGCAAGCGGCCTACCCTATGGGAAGTAGTCACCGTAGTGGCGGCAAGCGATGATGAGGTCGAAGTTGGTGAAAACGATGTTCCTTGTCTATTATCAATGCAAACCAATATTATAAATGCAAAAGTCAGTTTGTATATTTGTTTGTTTGGGACTTCTTCACGGACAAACTGAAACGATTTAGTGAAATTTTGTATACGGATAGTCAGTATTATGGATTAAGCTATATAATACTTCTTAACACGAGCGAAGCCGCGCGGCACGGCTAGTAGGATGATATGGTTGACAGCTCACGTCCATAAATGTTGGTATTGATTTCCGGTAAAATCTATTAGAGTAATTTCATACTTCATAGACGGGTACCGCCCCCTGAGAACCACGCATAAAGAACACCAGAGACTATAATCAGTTTGAAATAAAACATCGAACTGTATATTACACAGTACCTAAATACATCATGCCATGCAACTATCGATTCTAAGTTCCATGAGAATAATCGAATAAATTCATTAACGATTATGTACACTACCTCATCCGTACAGAGCAGCCAAAAATACCCTATATTAGACAAAGCATAGGCCTAGAATGGTTCAACTCTCTAGGCCAGTATTTTTCAACATGTGGGTCACGACCCCCTGGGGTTCGCGAAGCCTCAGTAAAAGAAAAAAAAGTTTGAAAATATACTTTTATAAGGAAAATATTAATTAAATAGCATTTGTAGGTGTTGTAATTGAGAGGAAGTTAGAGCGCATATATTTGTTTCTGAAGAAAAATATGTAATTTGTTCCCTGTAGGCCACGTGAGCGAAGCCGCGAGCAGAAGCTAGTGATATAATAAAATACAGATAAACAGTGGCGGTAGGGGGTCGCGTAATTATTTTTCATACCAAGGGGGTCGCGTCATGAAAAAGGTTGCAAAACACTGCTCTAGGCCCTAAAGAGACGAACCTTTCTAGGCCTATGGCAGTATGTTGCCGATCTGCAGTGCACGATCTGTTTGGTTTGAGTTTGCTCCATTTCACAGGAGTTTTATATGCCTATTACTTATAATAAAAAAATAATATTTAAATTGGCTCGGAGTATTGTAGGGTTTACATTAAACACAGATTCCAAATATAAAATATTTATTATTATCAATTAATGAGTCATTTAAACACGAAATAACATTCAATATGCACTATATTTAAACATTACAGAAATCTTACATAAAATGGAAGCCAAAAATATAAACACTTACCTAGTTTATTTAAAAATCTCTGAATAGCTAATGAAAGTTTACTAAAATTATAACGTAAGAACGGCACTAAGAGCATAGCTGACTAGTATATAAAATAGATAAACAACTAAATGTGATATTATATTAATAATAACATATAACAAATGCGACTAGATGCCACCAAAGTTATCTTTTCAAATGTATCTACCAAAGCAAAAATATATCAATTAAAGCAATTTGAACACAACGGTTTTCGACCCTACCGTGTAACAAGTATAAGTGTAGAGTCTGTGCAAAGAGAGAACCGTCGTGGCTTTTGTTGTAAAACCTACTTATTGAACTTACTATTTGTTAGGTTTTATGAAAATTTTATAATGTCAATAATATCTACTTCTTTGAAGTTTGAAATATAGCACAACAGTAAAACATAAAAAATAATTTTATTTAATTTTTACAACAGCTTTACAATGAACTAACCATAGAAATAGGAATGTAAGTACCAAGGTATCAAACATTTTTAGTCGTATTGACAATGACAAAGCAATGTTGTCAATTTGAAAGCATTTATTCAGCGTGTAGGTAGTATTCATATACGCACATATACACGTTAACATCATAAAATAAATCATAATCAATTATCAAGTAAACATAGCAATAGTATAATTTAACGCTTTGATCAACACGCGCGCTCTTAATTAATAATAATAATACTACGGTTCTCTTTTTGCACAGACTCTAATTCAAATTCTGTACGTGCCTTTGTCGCAGAACTCTTCTTAAACGGCTGGACCGATTTTAGTGTTTTTTTGTGCGTGTTTGAGATGGTCCCTAGATGGTTTAGATTCACAATTGGATCCGATAGGTGGCGCTGCGTTCGAGCCCAACATTGTCTGCCGGATCCGATAGTTTACTTATTAAATAAAAAAATCTTTAGTTTTTTTAACACACTTAAGAATTATTTTATAGTTTCTTCTGTCGTCTTGGTTGTTTTATTACTTGTTAAAATTGTTATAAAAACCGTTAAGTGTCTATATAACATTATTTAGTCAGATTTCGGTGGGGTCTCGATCGGAAATTTTAATTTGGCACATCAACATGAAATTGTATATCAGCGTAATTTTGTATTGAACAAGGAATGTAAGGTTACGTATACAAAACCCGATCTACGTATAATTTTTTTTTATATAACGCTTAAAGTAATAAAATTACACATAACAATGAACACATATCATATTTACACCACATTTAAAACAATATATTTTTAACATCGACACAATGATTATATATGTACTTACATTATATTTTTAAACGCCCTACACGCGGCCCTAAAATCAGTGCCGATATCAGGACAGTGGTGGTGGGGATAAAATCGGCTACTACTCTACACACGTCCACGTCTCTGCCAGTCAGTATGTAATTGACCGTGCAACAGACTGCTCGTTGACTCAAGATACCGCCGACACTCTCAAAATCAAATTCAAAAAATAGTAAACAATAAATCAGTCCCAATTTCGCTACACACGTGCCGACAACGCTCCCTCGAGCTCGCCCGAAGCGATTTTAGAGATAGGGTAAACAATAAAATTCGGGTACGATTTGCCTATACACAAGGCGATTTATGGTACGATCTAGGGTCCTCCCCACCACTTCCCCGATATCGCCACTGATTTTAGGGTCGTGTGTAGGCCTCTTATACAGACATATATCTCATAGGAGTAAAATAAAATAGGTGATGGTTTGGTATTTTATTTATATATTAGTTGATTCAAATTTTATTATAATTTATATTTTATTATAATTTTATTTATATTATGTATAGACTTTTTTCACATCTAATAGCGGTTGACCACTATCTCGCCTGATGGTAAGCGATGATGTGTTCGAAGATGGAGAACACGCTATGCCTACAATGGTTTGAATCTCAAGGGCTCTGTGCTGCCGGAACACCGTAAGGTTATGGCGGCAGATTTTCTCCTTGAAGGTGGTAAGCTACCTTTTGGTAGCAACTCAGGTGGAACATTCAAATAATGCTCCGAATTCCATTTGGCTTTTTAACATCGTTCCGCTATACTTAGCGGTTGGTTGGCGGAACTTTTTGAAGATTCAAGTTAAGTCTCATAGTGTATTATAATTATCACGGTAATATCAGTAATGTGACTCCATACAAACGGTCGGAACGCGAGTCATGCCTACGCGCATCGAGTTCGGTACACACTCGGTACACAGCTCACGATAAAATGTCATCTGTGAATGCGCCGCAGTGATGAACGAACCGTGTGATGGTGTAAAAAGCGTGCTAATTGTAAATATTTGATTGCATATACATTCATATGTATATATTTGGGAAGCCATATCGCGTGTTTATGTACCGAGCGGTGCCGCGCGGCACGCATGTATTGATTTCAAGGACAGAGCCGAGTCACATTATTGATATATTATATTACAGTGTTATTATCGAGTATGGAAGACTAATATTTCAGTTTCACAACATATTGAGAAAGCCCTAGATAGACAATATAGACGTAGAGGGTAATTTAGTACTTTATTATACTGTATCAGAAGCGGACCATATTAAATCGTCTTAAGTCCGGATTCCTCTTTTAAACAACCAATAGAACTTCGTGATTCACACACCTTGTCTCCACTCAGCTGCAGTAGATACCACCGAGCGGATATGTATCTTATTAATTTGTAGATCTAGCGAGCTAGATCGAAGTGGACGTTTGACGGCACGCAGCAGAGGCGAGAATATGTATGAGCGGTACGCATTCATCTCAACAAACATCGCAACGCTCGCCCTACGCAGCTTTTTTATTGCAGATAGGCAAGCATTTGTCCACTATCTCTTACCTGGTGGAAAGTGAAGATGTGATCGAGGGTTATAGCACGCTTGCCTAGAAGATACCTGTTCACTCTCGACTTAAAGAGACACAAGTTACAGCTACTCAGAAACAAGTCAGTCGGCAATGTGTTCCATTCTGTTGCGGTTCGGATTATGAAAGTTATTATTAAGAAACCTTAGTTCCGCTTTCAGAACTCTACAAAAACTTTCAAAGCACACATCTGCGCTCCTGTCTATCCTTCGCTAGATACAATCTAGCTGATTCTAGCTGAAAAAGATCTCTTCTCGTCTCCGCTCCGGACAACTCCGCTTTTGTCGAGTCCAGTCCTATTTATTCTAATTGTCTTCAGTATGTCTTTATTTTGAATTTTTAAATATATATTTTGTTATATAATTTAGAATATGTTGAAAGTTATATGAAGAAAATATTATATGTTATAAAAATTCATGATTCATGAAACCCCATATCGCCTTTCTTTGGTTCTTTAGTCTTACAAATTAATTATGCATTTTTGATGATTATTTAAAATCTACAATCTTATTTACAAAAAATGTAGCACCTTTATACACTTGATTATAATTATAAAGTACAAAAACTATAAACTATAGAATATTGAGCAGTATATTTAAACTCGAAAGTACAAAGAGTCTAAAACTCACAAAATGCTATAAATTCTTAGAAAATATTGATTTACATATAGCTGGCAAAATAGTTTTCCAAAGAAATTGTACATTAATATATTTACCACTTGTATTTACAAATTTAAAAAATTTTTGGTTGTATGTACTTAATATTTCGTTGTAAAATCGTCTCTTCATGAATAAATTCCATGTTTAAATTCATTGAATACTCAAAGCTATATCAATGTAAAATTGTGTGTAGGTATATGCGTTTACATTGTACTATAACTGTTCGCGGTATATATTCAATATTTATTATAAAAGTTATAAAATATACGAGTACATTTCATTGAGGGTATTTTAAAATTTAAACTAACTAACAGAGATCGCCTTGTACATATTAAACCGCCAGTATGCAGAGGAGTTGTCCATAAATTACATGAGATCGTTTCGGCATTCCTGTTAAATTGTTTAAATTCATACAAAACCGTGTCAAAATTTTACTTACTTTTAAAAACCGTCGTGTATTTATAATGATTTATTGTATATAACTATGTTATAGATGCAGAATATTATTGTTTCAATCCTGTGATTGATAGACAACCCCCCCATAAAACAGTTATATTATTTTTCAAAAACAATTTACACACTAGAAGAAACTTCTTCACTTTTATTCTATCTAATGCTTCTTTAGTTAATATTTTATAACTCCGTTACTAAATACAAAACTGTTCATCTATATGAATGTAAACGATCTTCAGATCGCTGTCTCTACAACTTTGGTCATGATCACATCACTTCCATTCAATAAGAAATCCGTCAATCGACGACGAACGCTAGAAAATATAACTATCTTTCTCTCACCCGTATCATTTAACGATGAACACGACATTGCTGTCTCTTTCTAATTGCTCTTCTAACTGTGATGCTGAAAGTCCGCCCTGACAACACAGTTCGTCTAAGCATACAAGTCCATTGTAAGTCCGCACTAAAGGTTGACTGTGCTCGCTTCTGATCGATGCTGTATCATCATTATGCATGGTTATTGGGTACTGGAACAAAATATATTCAAGTATTAATATAATTAAACAAATATTAACGACAAAACACTTGAGAGTATCGCCACTATTATCTGATGAAAACCGTTGAAATAGTCTAGGAAACAGATTCGTTTGGCACCGACTTTTCTCTGTGATTGGACTTTTGTCTCTTAATGCTAGCTAATCTATTATTTATATTAAAAATGCTTACTAGCAATATTTGTTGCACAGCTTGTTGCACAGTTACACATACACAGTACATACATTACTAGTAGTCTTGTTAAGCCCCCCAACTAAGCTAAATATGCTTGTGTCTGGAGTGGGTAAACGGTTCCCTATTGTTTCACATAAACTTTTTGGTCATAATATATTTTAGCATAATGTTGTTTCTCCTATAATATTTAAGCATACATTAATTTGGCATAAAATATTTGGCCTATTTTTCTTGACATAATTACCGTTAGCTTAAGCATTTGTGGCATAATATTCTAAAGAATAATAATAAACGCATAACTATAATTCGGCATAATTGTTTTGGCATAATTTTTTGTGATATTTAATATAGCATAATTATAAACTAGTACGTTTTTAAATTTTTATCTCTTCACGACTATTCTAGCTAGTAGACCGATTTTGTTAAAATATTGATGATGATAATATTTTGGTATAACTAATATAATGGAATAGGACATGTAATATTTGTTAACGCAGACGAAGTTACGAGGCTCAGCTTTTAGATTTACGAAAAAATATCATAGAATTAATAAAAGGTTTGTTGGATGTGTTAAGCACGTCAAGATGCGCATAATAAGAGTAAATATTGACTTATAATAAATACCTAACCAAATTATGAACACAATCATGAGGCGATATCTAATCAAATGCAGAACTAAAACCGTGAAGTATATGCACTTCGAAAAAATGTGTTATGTTAATTTAATGTTTGCGTTAGGTCAAATAACTTTCAGTTTTAAAATAAAAATAATCGCGGCGTAGGGGTGGCCTAAGGGCCGCCACCCCCGCCGAACTTTAACCTACTGTCCCAGTCTAGTACCAAACATTTTTTTGGTATTAATAACTTTATATTACCTACTTTATTTAATAAATTAAATTTGGCTACGGACTTGTAGTTCATATATTAATAGATATTGATTAAAAAATTAGAACCACGAACTTTTTTCAAACCGAGAGCGGCACGTTTGTATGAAGATATTTTACTATTATGTATTTACTGTGATAGTACTATTATGCCATTTACAATTATGCGTAACCCCTTATGCCTAAGTATATTAGGAATAAAAAATTATGCGAAACAAAGGGATCCCTGGGTAAACGTATATACGTTTACCCAGGGATCCCTTTGTTTCGCATTTGCTTTGCTTTTGTTGAGTTAGATTCCCAACCATTGCACTATATAGTGCAATGGTTGGGAATCTAACTCACGACACCTCGATCGCCAAGCCGACGCCTTAGCCATTGGGCTATTGCCGCTTAAAGAATATCTCGCATACAGGTGGTAGTTAAATATTATGTTTATTTTAAGCGATATCTACTTATATATGATAGTTATATTATGAACATTACCTTATAAACTCTTCTAATGAGTCCCTCAAGTACACCAAACAGCACGAGTTTCCTTTCGTTGACAGCCAGCTCCTGCGGCCGCATGCGTCGACAGAGGTCGCGGACGGTGCTGCCGTATGTCATGCCGGCATACATGCGGAATATGTCGCATACTTTTGGCAGTTGGCGAGCTGAAAGAGATATAAAGGTGCGTACAAATTAACCGCGGCAAACCATCGAACATTGGCGCGCGCGGCTGCCGCGCGCTATGTAGACCGGGGGCCTTATTCAGTATGGCCATTTTAAAGTCTTACCGTGCCGTGTTACGTTATCTCCGCGTTATGGTATTCTCTATGCCAGTTAAAACGCGGTAGGGTAAGGTTATGAGCGCGTTTTGAGCTGTCAAAATACCGTGACATATGAGGACGAGTAACGCGCGCGTTTTGTAAAATTTACCTATCGTGTGGCATACAATTTTTCAATAACGTGACGTGGCGCGTTAAGGAATGCGTTATCTCATTGGTCATACTGAATAAGGCCCCGGGTCGCCGCCCTGGTCGAACATTGGCTCGCGCGGCTGCCGCGTGTAATTTGTACGCGGCTTAGCACTTTTTGTTGTAATGTGATACTCTCTCTACTATTATGTTATTACAATGCAAATAATTTAAGATCCCAAGAGGCACAGGGTTCGAATCCCGTCAGTACGATGAAATTTTGGATTGTGTGTAACAATGTACAAAAAATATAAAGTGTGTAACACTTGAAGAAACATATATTTAATTTAAGATCTTTTATAAAACTAAAAGAACCGATTTCAAAAGCCACGCTAGTCATTTTCAGTACCAAGTTTGAGGTGTTTATCTCCATATCTCTGGAGATAATCATCAGATCTCGATGAAATTTAAATGGGACCAACTGGGATATATACACTTTAAAAAAAAATCGGGCCAGGCGTTTTAATAATCGGTGAACATACAAAAACAGTCAAAAAAACAGACCCACTTTTTTGAAGTCGGTTCAAAAATGGCGAACTACAAGTAGTATCGGACGATAGCCGATAATAGACATAATTTTAAATTTAAAACTGCCTGTTTATTTGTTCTCTCACACATTTGTTCTCTATACACAATTCGATAGAATTGGCCGATAGTGGATGTGGTGCAGTATGGTATAGTGTGGTATTCTATGTATCCCGTCTACCCCTTCCTACCTTAAGGAACGTTTCACGTTCCTTCACCTTTCAAATCCGTTTTCCTTGAGATCCGCTGAAACTCTACAACTTTTAACCCCTATCCATTCCTCACTTGCTTATGAAAAATCTTTTACTGTGCAAGCGGTCCATTTATGGAACGCGCTACCAGTGGAGATTAGACATGCCAAATCGCTGGCTATCTTTAAATCCATGGTAAAAGCCCATTACTTGTTCCAAACATGTTAAAACTGCAACACTACTGTGATTGAATATATATGGTTATGTATATGTGTATTTAATATTATATATACATATATATGTATTTATATTAATATATTTGGGAACATTATTATATATATGTAGGGTATTTTTATGTATTATATCTTAATATACTATAATTTTAGTAGTCTATTTTGTGTATTATTATTATTTTTTTTTCTGACATCATTAATTTGTATTGTACGCTACCCCCAATTTTTGTTTGTATTCTTCTTTTCCATGCCAAGGTTGTCTAGAAGAAATTGCTTTATGCAATAAGACCGCCGATTGTATTGCCTTATTATTCTACTGTCTTTCATCACATAGTATGTACAATTTGTAATTTCTTTGGTGATCAATAAAGAGTTTTTGTATTTGTATTGTATTGTGCAGAACGACATTATACCGTATGACTATTATCTTTACCGTGATTTTACAAATACAAAAAAATCTGTCCATAAATTACGGAGTCATGCCCGAACATACATAAAAAGTAAATAGTTCTTCCCGAATTGAGAACCTCCTATTTCTTTTTGAAGTCAGTTAAAAAAATATTTATTGACGTAATAAATATAGGTGGTACAAGTTTTGCCGTGGAATCCATAGGTTTCCGAACCAGCTAAACTATAATGTTTCAGCCAGTGGCTTCTCCCATTATTATAATTTTTGAAATTGAATAAATTTAATGGAAGAACAATGCCACGGGATGCAACAGTGTCTTTATTATTTTTAGATCCTGAATTACCTATATTTTATGTTGTTATTTCGAGTGCATAAACATTTATCTTTGTGATATCGAGCTTCAAGGTAATGCATGATATCTGATGCACGATGTCTCAAAAGGCTTCCAAGTGATTAAGTTTAGTCTTTCTGTCTGAGTTAGGTATTTTCTTGAGTAGATTCAATATCCTTTTGTAGGCTGAGTTGCACGATCTCACTTTAACCGTAACTATAACTACAACCGGTGTGTTTTTATGGAATATAACTGATTTTTGACGTTGGTTATAGTTAAAGTAAGACGGTGCAACTCAGCCTTAGTTTACTTTTATCCTAGGCCTACGACGAATCTTTGTTGTCCCTACAAATCCATAAAGAATAATCTATTCATCAGTGGAAAAAGCGTAAGAGGTATTTCAGGATCGTAGCATATGGATAGAAGTAGTATCTGCCTACCCTAACGTGAAAAAGGGGTGATTTTGTGTAAGTATGTATGTACAAATCCATGAGAGGGCATTCA